>BMAW01103087.1:711933-756001 GCA_019974015.1 Nephila pilipes
TGACCTAACTATATGAAACTAACTTGTGACCTAACTATATGAAACTAACTTGTGACCTAACTATATGAAACTAACTTGTGACCTAACTATATGAAACTAACTTGTGACCTAACTATATGAAACTAACTTGTGACCTAACTATATGAAACTAACTTGTGACCTAACTATATGAAACTAACTTGTGACCTAACTATATGAAACTAACTTGTGACCTAACTATATGAAACTAACTTGTGACCTAACTATATGAAACTAACTTGTGACCTAACTATATGAAACTTCCTATTGTTAGTCAAAATATAATCGGTACTTTAATTGAATTCTCTTTTAGTATAAAATTGATTTCAATTTTCTTGAATTGAAATTATTTGATTCTTATTGTTAATAAGCAACTGCGTGTAAATTCAACAATTATGTATAATAATTTTCATTACGTTATTTATTTAAATAAGTTTTTAATATATCAGACTTTTCTGATTTATTATATCTACTTATCATATGATGTAGTGTAGACATTAGGAGAGTGAGGTAACAGTTCTGGTGCCATCCTCGTCATCCAATTACTGATATTGAAGTCCTCAAGGGGGAATAAGGGTTGCTGTTTAAATTAGACGTTACTAAAACAGTATTATCATAATTAGTTTTCTGAGCATGATTTAAATTAATTACTAATACAATAAACTGACCTGGGTTAAATTTTAATTCGTACAAACGACTTAAAAGCTGTAATAAATCGGCCTTACCTTTTATTAACATCAAAACTTCTATCCAAGTTGTAGACCTGAATGAGTTTTCAATAAAGAAATAAGTATAACACATTTAAAAAAAATCTAGAGAGGCTACACTTTTCAAGTAAATCTTACAAAAAAAAAACATTCAAATACTTTTACATTTAATTATTTTCAAATAACAATGTAAAACATTTAATATCAGAATTCATAGCAAAAAAATCACTTGTCACTCACGCTTAACCATGGCATTATGATATCTGTTTTATTGACATTAATTCTGAGGAAAACAACTTTCCCTTTACCAAAACTTCGCATAAGGAACTACAAGAAAATCTTCATTTTAAAAACTAATTGGTGCGTATTTTGTGATAAAATGTCTCCCTCGCACAAAAAGAAAGAAATATGATACTTATAGATATGTTTGTCACATTCAAACAGTAGACTCTCGAAAATTGTGATAGTCGGTAATTCGATATTCCTGGAAAAATCAAGTAAGAGAAATCAAATCGGTTTATCCGAAATTAACGTTTTAGTTAAGAGTCTGTATGTGCACCATATTGCAGAAGTCTGGAAACTGGTCTGTAATGGATAATAATTAAATTAAAGCGTAATATTTCTTTAAAACTGTAAGTACATTAACCGCTTTTTAATACGGCATGTTCGGGACTATGGTCGTGTAGGATTAGCAAGCACCAATAAAATTTAAATGGGGATACCAACAGATTAATTAACCTAGATAAAAATTTAAACGATTAAAACATGTATTCAATGTGTTTACTCACATTTTGAACCTGTGTTGGCGTTCTGAACATCTGACATACTATTTCGTGTCATTTTGGCCCCTACCAAAATTTAATTTAAACATTCGGTATTAATTTAGTTGAATATTATTGTATTGCCAAAAACACAGCGCAAAGGAAAAATTAGTGCAGTACAATGATAGTTAAAACAAGTTATAATAAGCTAATTTAGTCACAGGTTTACTCTAATTTATTTTTATTAGCACTTAAAGAATACGTGAAGGTTTCGAGAATATTTTACTGTACAGTACATAGCATGTACAAAGTTATACTGAGTAAACGGGATATTGTAATTCGCTAAAGACACACACCGTACTGAAATGAAAACTAACATTTACTCTAAACACTGTACGAAATTGGGAGTAATACGGAGTCACGACCTGGTGGTAAAATTCAGAAAACTTCCGAATTCTCACCAAAAAAAAAAAAATTCTGCGAAAACGAACTCCTCGATCGGTATCAGTTTTAATACACTGTACCATTGAATGCCGGATTAAAGAGTTTCTCTTACTTATCAATAAATACTAAGCTTGAATCCCTCTCTAATGGAGAAACTAAAAGAAGTACAGTAGTACCTCCCAATACGGGACATCCACCGAACAAGACATTTCCTCCCTTAAATAGAAATGTCCCTTAATAAGAAGTAAATACATATATTGTTTAAAATGACCAACAGAATTGTCCCTTATTCGGAAGTGTCCTTACAAGAAATATAACTGCATAGTTGCAGGAAATATAAGTAAATTGAATATAAAAAAGCCTTTGTAACAGAACAAACACACTCGATTTACGTTAGTTATGGAACACTTTAAGGTAAGGAATACATTCTTTTAAATATATAAAAGTGTAAAAGGAAGACTTGTTATACTAGAATTAAAAGTTAAGAAACCGCTGGAGGTTATTTTTTTACTGTTTAAGCTGTATGATTCAAAGGAATGAGTGAAAGAGTGAATTCAATATCTTGTAAATTCTTCTAGGTGAATTTGTTATTAACCATAAGATTTTAATGTTATTCTTCTTAAATGTAGTAATTAGTTTCCAAAGCATCGTAGATTTTTCTTGCACTTGGATAAAAGGTACTGTATTGATTTTTTAAAATTTATCCGGGTATTACATATGAAATACCCAAAATTATTCTCGAGAAATCTATCAAAATAGACATTGATAGTTATTTTTTATTTATTCAGTTTGAATTTAGTTGAACTTATAGGATTATATTGTATTAGTCAAAAGAAAAGACTGTTGTTTTTCCTTCACAATCATCGATTACTTTCTTTAGGAGTTTCTGATGCAACGTATGCAAGGACAATAGCTCTCTAAAAATAGTCCAGAAAGGTGTGTCGCGTTTATTTTTTCGCACAATGTTATTTTTTCGCCAAAAGATTCTTCTGATTAATATTACTTTATTTTGACAAATATTTCTCACCAGAAATGTTTTTTCTGCACGTTAAAAGTCGAAAATTTTTTCTCTGCACAATACATGGCTATAATACGGTTTATAATTTATATAAAAATAAGATCTTAATTTTAAAATAAATTAAGCTATTATTCACAAGTTGCAAAAATAAGGAAAAAGGTTTCATATCTATTTCAGAAACTTCTCTTACACCAATTTAGTTGTCATAACAGCTACGGAAAATAAATATTTCAATACTGCTAAATAGACATGACGTGAAAATTTCTTTGAAAACTAATCCAAGACTCCAAGAAAATATTGAATCGCTTTTACGACAAATTTACCACAAACTATACATTTAGAGTTTACGGCAAGTGATTCGCAAATTCTGCCCTGTTTCAATATTTATTTAATACAGTTTCCGATGAGCGTCTGAGACTAGAGAAAGGTCAGTAACAAAACGTACGTGGGTTGCATCACGCACAAACAACGCAATACAGACAAATTCAAGACATCATTTATTGCTTAGTCTTGCGTACAGATGCATTTCCAGCGGTCAATACTTCTATCTTTAATAGATCTTATTTTCTGACTAATTTACTTGGAAATGTTAACGTGCTTCCACTGGCGCCAGCATCTATCACATTGACAAATATCCACTCAATACTTACAGATATACAATACTTTTTCTCTTTTCAAAATAAAAAATTATTTTGGATGGAGAAAGGACAGATAAATATGTCCGGAAGGAAGGAAAAATATTCTTCAAATAAGGATTGCCTGATGGCGGATTTAATGACTTGGTGATTACGGGACTGTTATTTTTGAGACTTGATTCCACCATTTGTTATGTAGTATAATTGACCATTTTATGACCGTAGGATTTTTATTTTGAGACCTGATTCCCCCATTTGTTATATTTGATAATTGACCATTTAATGTAAAATTTAATAGTGGGGTATGGAAATTCGGAAAATAAGACTCCAGCTCAAGTATTATTCCCTTCATGTGATCGTAGTTACAAATAGTTTAACAATTTAATTGCCTAGAGTGCTTTTTTTTTATCCTATTAAGTTAATGCAAGTTAATAAAATCATTTTTCGAATAGTCATTTAAAGCTTATATAGTTAGGAATTAATAATTCAAGTCATGTCAAGAAAGTCATTGAATCATTGCGTCAAGATAAAAATTTCAAACAAGAGGCTGTCCTATCATCTTTTCACTCATAGATACTTAAATTTAGCATCAAAGCCAGTAGAGAATTTATGTATTCTAGTTGTAGCATTATATGGTCATATTTGATTCTTCAAGTATTTGTAAGATGGAATTGGTGGATTAATATAATGTTATAGAAGGCAATGATGATTGGCATGACAGTTTTATTAGGTAGGATAATTCTATAAGTCTGATATGCTGAAGATTCCGAATGATAATGCTGATGGGTATGCGAGTTGTGTCAAACAGCAAAGCCTGTGTGAAATTTTACTGTTACAATTACTACTGTTACTGTTAATTTTACTGTTAATTTATTGTGAAAATCATGTTTAAGTATTTTTTATAGCGAAAGTTGAGCATCCAAGGACAATCACAAATGAGACATTTTAATACATCAAGCCTCAGTATCTTGTGTCGTTGACTAAAGGTCTAGATTTAATTACTTAGAAAACTGATTCTGGTATTAATGAAGGGTGTCGCATAGTAAGTGTTAAGATCTTCATGAGGTATAGTGTGGATGTTCGAAGAAAAAAATATTAGTTCGTCGTCCTCGTCAACTGGCAATGGTTCAAAACAAAGAAATCTGTCACGAGTAAGTAGATATGCACTTCTATAACCCTAAGAACCCAATATTTCTTGATGATCACTCTCGGTTAATGTTTAGGGTTAAATTTTCTGTAATACTAAAATGTAGATAGATTTGACCAGTAGTTTCTGTGCTGCTTCTTGGGAAATTCATATCCGCCACGCCACAGTTATTTTCAGAATCAAGGTATCTTGGAATTATGGACCAAGAATCTATATCACTCTTTTGGTATGCCTGTCTAAAAACGAATAATGCCCCTCAAATGTTCTCATTGGTTTAAATTTATTTCAATTAAGGATGTATATGCCTAACGTTAAAGAAATAAGAGTTGCCACTTGATAATATAATTTATTAAGATTTAAAATCTTTTTTTTCGAAAGAAAAACTAACAATATTACTAACAAATTCAGACATATGCAACACATCCGTATAATCATACAATATCTTTTTATATTTCAAAATTCAATAACCAATCTGGTATTTTTTTTTTTTCGTTTTTTGATATTTAAAACTAGAAATTTATCTGACATTTAAATGTGGGAAAAGAATGACACAAATTGAAAAAATAATTTATGTAAATTCAAATAAATACTATTAAAATATACTGGTCTCTATAGACGCTGATGAAGCCAATGTATGAATATTTATATTGTAACGGACCTAAGAAAAAAAATTACTACCTACATTTATTTATTCTTACTATAAAGATATTTCAATGTTGATCGCTGTATTTTAAATATTAAGGAAGGTAATGTTAGCTATCTCCTTTCTATTTGCATTAAATTAATACGTGAAACAGAAAAATGTGTTTATTCTTTATTCAGAAGAAGTTGAAAGCTATTAATGGCGTGAGAAAATTTTAAAATATCTGCAATCACTTTGCGGAATAACATACTAGGATATTAATAACCAGTAATGTTAATAATTGTAATTTGTTTTTTCTTAAAACTCAAAGTTTATTTTAAAAAATGTAGAAATTCTATCAAAAACTTAATTATTAATTTTCTACTTTATAAATCAAAGAAATAAACCTATTTACGAGACATAATTCCAACACTTATTACTTAACTTAAAGTATAAATGCTTTCTATGTCTGACACCATTCTGATTGTTTTTGTAGAGAAAAGTTTTAATGCCTGCCCTACAATTAAGTGCGTTATTGGCTTAACTTTAAGTTTCTAAGCGCTCGAATTTTTTGTTTGTATTCTATTAAACTACTATTGGGGATTCAGATAAAAGAGTTTCTAATAATGAGCAACATGAGAAAAATAACTTCTCGGTGATGATTAGGTAGAAATTAGATTTTTGAATGTGATATTTCTTTACCCAACCGAGAAAGTAAATTGCTACAAAAAGCATAACGAAGTAGCTTTTAGACCAAGGTCTCGTTAAGAAAATCGTCTAATCCACAGGAAACATGAGCAGATGAACAAATACTGCAATCTTATCTTCCTTTTCACGTAGATTAACTCAAAACCCATTTATTTCATTCCATTACCTCATTCTCTTCACAATTTTTGGGTCCTACGATGGAATTTAAGAAGTATCGAGAAAAAAATGAGCTTGTAGAATCATGAAGTGAAATATGTTGCTTAATCTTGGAATGATAAAGTCACTGATTCATTTTGCGTTAATAAGTATGAATAAAAGGAAAATGTAAGCTCACGAGTATATATATATATATATATATATATATATATATACAGTAATTTAAAGATTTGTATTCGCTCTCATGTCTTAATGCTGAGTCATATACTAATTATACATAAAATTGGTGGTTAAGTTCAGTTTTAGAAGCTATACCTCTAAGATGTAAATTTACGTAACATTGAAGCTTGTTTTTTGTTCTATATAAGAGATGAAAATATTAAATTTATTAAAAAAAATATATTCTCAAATGCTGATCAATAACCACCAAAAATTAATACTCTTCTTTTGGATTAAGTAACCGCGATAGCCTAGTGGTCATGGTCGCGGACGGCATTGTTTTCGTCAAGTCTAGGGTTCAAGCCCTGGTGCTTTAAAGACCCACCGTGTAGCTGATATTATCCGCCATGTAAATCTGTAGAGGCTCCAAGTTTTCTTGTGGCTTGGTGTGGAGAGAGAAGTGCCACCTCAAGTGTCATCCTCATCACTTGACCGAGGTTAAAAATGACGAAAGTCCGTCCCCAATTAACCTCTCATTCATTGCTTATTAACGTTATTCTTTGAAGCAATCTCGGTAGGAAAAATGCAATAGATCCTAATGACGTCTCCAATGAAAGTGTAGCCGCGGTAGCCTAGTGGTCATGGTTTCGGATTCGAGGCCGGCGTTTTTCTTTAAGTCGGGGGTTCGAGCCTTGGCCGCTAAAGATCCGCCGAGTAGCCGGGATTGATGCACGTTAAATCTGTCGGGGCCCAAAGTCCTCCCGTTGGTGTAGTGTGGAATTTAGGAGAGGGGGTGGCAGCTCAGGTGTTGTCCTCGTCACTTGATCGAGGTTCAAAATTACGAGGTCCGTCGCCAATAGCCTCGTGTTGCTTCTAGTGTGACATTAATAAAAACTAAACTAAACCGAGTTGCGAGATTGCTGCTGGCGTTGTTTCAGTCAAGTTATGGGCCCGAGACCTGGTTCCACTAAAGACCAGTCGAATAGTTGAGCTGATGCATGTTAAATCTATCGGAGCTCAATGTTCTCAAGTTGGGATCTATAACTCAAGTTCGAGAGAGGGTAATAATTCAGGCGTGTCTTGGTCACTAAACCGAGGCTCAAAATCACGAGCTTCATCATCGGTATCCCTCGTGTTGCTTCTAAATGAGACTCTATGCCTTCTTTTAGGCATCACGATCTCGAGACACCCTACTAATATTTTCTTTCCCATGGGATTTTACCGTATTTGGTAAACACGAATGATGCACCCCCGGGATACTGTATCAATTTTTCTTTACTTTCGACTCTTCTTGACAATCATTTCCCATCTTCCATTTTTCAATACGTCTAGAACACAGATGTATCTTGTGCGGTGCAGCAAAATCGCATCCGACTCATGCACCATTAATCCTCACCATCACACCGAGACATTATTTAACAATAAATCGATCAAAACCAGCGATGAGAAGGATCAAGGTGATCAATCAGAGTCCAAACCCTCAGAGATGAGGCTGTAGAGCAAAAATATCTCGCATATCGAATCGAAGTGTTGCTCCCCGTGGGTCAGCGTAACCATAAAGTCAGAAATTTCTTGCTATTTAATATTCTAAAGACTCACTTCATGTATTTTTTAAAAATATCATGCATTTTTTTTTAAAAAAAAAATTTCCTATTTAAATAAATCCTCAGTTTTTCAAATTTTGAAAAAAGTGGTGAAACCAATGACATATTATTCACCTTAATGGATCATACTGTGGATCTGGGTTTAACAGGGCCAAGTGTTTCACAAACATCTTCACATTTTAATGACTTTTGTCCTCAACGACATTCCTAAAATCTTTTACATCCTCTGGGTACTATGTTAATTACCTGATTTTTTTTTTTATCAAAATCGTAATTTTTAATGGAATTTTATTTACAGTTTTAGCGTAATTTAGAAAAAGGATCAAGAGTGAGAGTATCGTATCAGCGTTCTAAAATCAAAAACATTATGCTTGTAACAGATTTCATACTGAGTCACAATGGGAAACAGATATGAAATGGCACATACGAGCAATGAAATAGCAATAAAAATTTTGCGTATCTCCAATGAGAGAAGAAGCCTGTCTTTAAAAACGAATGAGTTCCATAACCTATCGTTAATAGCTAATAGTGCAAAATATTGTAAATATAGCAGACATATAGAAATGATCTTTTGAAACAAGTAGATCGTGATGCAAAGTAAAACTGACTCGACGTCCCTCGTTTTGCGATGCGATTGTACTACGACTTTACATACAATACAAATATTTCTGTAAAAGTTCCTCAAAAATTGCTTAAAATTTCGAGTGGTGAAATTTCATAGAGCAAGTGTAATTTTCATTAAAAAGAAATCTGAAGCCATTTCTATTTTTAAACATCGGGAAGTGCTTCTGTTCTTATTCCCTTCAATGTTTGTATCTCAAGAATTATCCAAATACAGTCACAGTGAATCACGATAATTAGGTTCTGAGGAATTGAAATGAATTTTTCTATTGAAAATATTTTTTTGTTAAGAATCAAAAGATATCTTTCAAATATTCTAAAGAAATATACGTATAATACTTATCTCTCTAGGATAAGAGTAACATTTTATAATGCTCAGACATTTTTTATTTAAAGCTTTTTGACAGTTTGTCTAAAAGCTTAATATTAAATCTCACAATAAAATCCAATTAGTGAACATTAAAATTATTTTCATTTATCTGGTAAGTTAATAAAGATAAAATTATATTGCAGTACATAATATATTTTTCTACGTTTGTGATGTATTTTCGGGTCATGATTTTATACACACTTATGCTAAACTTGTATATTTATTTTTACTTTTCAATAATTGAAAATAAGATGGGAATCGAGTACTAATTTTTTTAAAAAAAAATAGTTACAACAATCTTAAATAAAAATATTTTAAGTTAAATTTTGTCCTTTTTACAATAAATGATGAAATTACAAAGAATGGCATATAAATAATTTGTAAATACATATAATCTCTCAAATGGACTAAATAAATTTTCTTCATCATAATTGGAATCGGAGCTAATTCTTCTAAACTTTGAGCAAGAGCTTTCAATTACTGACAAATTCAATTACAGAGCACTCAAATTCACACACACACATAATTATAAAGTATACTTTTTATTGTGTTGCATAATCAGAATGAATTTTCCTATAAGCTACTAAGATCAGATCTTTTTCCCTTTTTAATATATAATATTAAAATACAAGTTTGAAAAATTTTAAATGGGTGTTTTATTTATATAGGGACTAATGGTATAAAAATTTTTAATTTAAAATAATATATAATTTATAACTAAGATACCTCTTAACTAAGATACATATAAGTAATTATCTATACATTTAGTACCATTGCTTCTTACTTATATATGTCAAAAGTAGTATTAATAATTCAAGCTTTCATAAATTATACATTTAAAATAATTTTTATACCTTTTAATTCATCTTTAAATATAAAAGATTGATTTCAATTTTTAGCTAGATTTTTAATTCCTTATAGTCTGGTATTTTAAGATTGAAAAGCAATTCCGTGAGCTTATACGTGTGAGCAAAATTTAAATTCCATCCTTAAGTGCACCCCCCCCCCCCCCCCTAAGTCCGTCACTGCTTGAGAATACTGTAGTATTTTAGTGTCATCAGAGTTATACGTGCATGCAAAATTTCCGCTTGATAGGAAATGAGGCAAAATTTGAAATCAAATTTGGAAGTAGAATGACATTTATACACACGTATGAACATAGTAAGTGAAATAAAAACTTGTGAAAAGTCTTGCATAGTTAATGACCTAGATTGTATGAAAGAATTGCATTTAAAAGAAAGTGTTAAAGTTATCCAAGTCTATATAAATAAAGGAATCGAAGTGAACAATTTTTCAAACTGGGCTTCTTTTTTCAGGCTAAACCAGACATAAGTTTCTTCCGATCACTATCTGTTCTCTACACCTCGAGTGTTTAAATTACCCAGCCTTGCCAAAGTCAACAAAAGCCTGTGGATCATCACTCTCTACCGTTACCGGCATAGATGGCATTTTGAAGTTTTGCCCTCGAATGTTTTGGAAAAGTAGTTATCTTAAAACTCTTGTATTGTCTTAGTATGACGTTTACAGGTGCACAAACTTGTCATCCAGCTGCGCTATCGAAACTGAGGGAGGGGACTTTTGTTCTGTAAACAGGCTTTTAAATATGTGTCGTAGAGTTTGTGCGTAGTTGCACTGTTTAGTATACAGACAATATGAGAAGAAGAGAGAAGTACGTGTTTTGGTTGAGAGCGTTCGCCTGGAAATGAAAATATAAGTAGTTTTAAGATATCGAGAAATTAGAATTTTGTTGCCATTGTTTATATCAGGTGAGCAGACATTGAATAGAGTTGTGAAGTTTTACGTAGAAACGTATATTTCACAACTATACCACCTTTTTCAGTTAATGAAAAGGATTTTGTGCACGCTTTTCAAAGACTCGGTCAAAAACTGCTGAAGTTATACTACTGTTCTTGTTGATGCAACCCATAATTACCATTGAAAAATCTTTCAAACTTACTTTATTTGTTTTTGACACTTCTGGATGTTATAAAACTCTTACTTTTGTTCGTCAACTTTTATTAGCTTGTGACTGAGTTTATTTTGTAGAATTTTTGTTAGCTTATTTTTATATTTTCTTAATCTGCTATTGAGAAATCGACATTATAAATTGTATTTAAAAGTCGGAATAGAATTTTGCTAACTATACATTTTTGTTTTACTTTAATTATTTTTTAGTTCCAGAAATATAAATATTTATTGATATATATTCAAACAATGTAGTAATTAATACTACTTAACTTATATTTAAACTTTATTCCTCTTCTAAATAGCCTAAACAACATATTGAGAATTATAAGAAATTTTTTTTTAAATACCTCAGATTTCTAATATCTGTGACAGACGTCTATAAAATTGAATTTTTCTTGTTTTAATCTATACATAGAAAGAAGTACGACTATGTTATTGTATAAAAATATTTAATGATGCAAATCTTATTATTTATACTTTGCTTTCAAATGTATTTTTCCTTATGTGTTTAATCAAATTTGGAAAATTTTCGCAAATGTTATCTCAGGTTAATACTACTTAAATTCAACGAGAAGAATAAATTCATTCAAAAAAAAAAAAAAAAAAAAAAACAGAATAAAGCTTTGTAGAAATGATCAGCACACTGTAGAAGCTCCGTTTATTGGAAATGAAAAAAATTACTTTTGATGGTTGAATTTTTTATAAAATGATTCAAATTCGCTAGATTATTTCCAGCTAAATTGCATTGGTAAATTTTGTGAATGGCTGTTGCATTCACTTATATTTTCATCAAATATATGTACTGTTTTTGGAGCACGATTAACTTTATATATAATTAGGCGAATAAAAATATTCTTCACTGCTTAAAAATACTTTTGGGTACAGTAATAACTTTGAATCCAATCATGAAATAAAAAAACAGGTCAATTTATTTTCCAAATAAGATGTGTATCCCAACTGATAACGAAGAACTTCTGTCAGAGAAAAAGTTGAAAGAAAAATATTTTTTGTATAATATTTAGATATTTATAAGATTCAATATGGGTAAATGGATACCTAAACTGAGTCTTTTTTTTTGGGGGGGGGGCGCTGAAGGACATTTTAATAAATACTGTATAAAGTAATTTAAAGAAATTTTAAGTTTATTCGCTGCAAATAAGCCAAAATTATACTTAAGAAGCATTCACTTTAATCAAGCTTTGAAAATAGTTTACAAATGCCTACAGACAGTAATAACAAAATGCTTATTTTGTACAAGCATGTGGTTTTAGGTTTTAAAAAACTTAGTTGTTTCAGACAAGTATTGTTGTTTTGTTGAAATAAGAGCAGTCAAATCCTTAATATTAAATTAAAATATCTAACATATAATAATTCATACTGTTATTCTGTGCAATCCCTTCAATTCTTAGATCTAATTTTTCAAGCAATATAGTATTAAATTTTAAAATAGATTAATGATAACTCAATATACAAACAACAATTAACTCGCAAAAGAGAGTTAACAAATATCACAAAAAGAAAACATTACGTAAAAATTAGATTAAAAGACAGTAAAACATGTATTTAATGATTTTGTGGTACTCTAGAATTGATTTCTATTTTGTATGAGTATAAATAATAATCCTCGTTTCAAAGTACCGTTTTAAAAGAACTAAATGTAAATTGCTTTGTGTAACCACTCGGAGCAAGCTTCCCATCCTCAGGATGGGAATCAAATGAAACTGCAGACGTAAATGGTATTTATTCTTCGAGTAGCAATTGCAACGGATTGAATTGTGGACATTTATAAGGAATGGAATTGTTAGTTCGAGTCACAAATGATTGACGAAGAAACGCACGTCGCAGTTTAAGTAATGTAGATTCGGCTCCAGTTGGCCCCAGACCAACAGATTTGACCAGACTTGAAGACGCTTCTGTCTCGACTTTTTCTTCTAGCAGGTTCATCCTTTTTTCACTCTTTCTGATTCTTCCAAATCTGATGTGAGAAACTTTTTAGTTTGTTCACAATGCCGACAACACGTGGCAAACTATTTGCAGCTTGAATTTTTCTATGGTAGTGGCTTGCCAGTTTTCACTTTTAATTTTAGATTGTCTGCTAATTCTTGCAATTAGGATCTTCGAAGCGTCTAAAAGTCGTGGATGTAATTATTCAATCAAAATTTATTTTTGATTCATCTATTGACAAGATATTTACGCGTTAACATATTCGTACATAACATATTCGTACATAACAATTAAAACCTAATCGGAAGCAATTCTGTGAAAATTGTCAAATTTAAGTAATATTTATAGCTATTTCACTACTGATGCAAAGTTGCAAATTTACAATCTAGTTGCTGTAGCTGTGCAGGAAAAATTCCTTTTTCATCGTATTCACTTTTTCTTCAAAATAACTTTTGGAATGTGTGAAAAGAAATTTAAAATAAAAATGCTATACTGGAAATATTTTACTTTCATATAGCGTATCTTACACATTGCTAAATAACTTAGAATAAGTTGTTGAAAATAGTGACGCTTACAAGCATTAAGAGAAGTCCAATACGATAATTTATTTTGAACTGAAAGCAATTTTATTTGGAACTTTATTAAGAAGCGACATTTATAAAGTCCATTTTATGTATGTAATTTCTAAATTTTAACGAATTACATTTGAATTTACATTGAATGAATTTTAAAAAACAATTAAAAGATTTAATGTGCTTTTTCAGATAACACAAAATTCTCGCTTTATTGACATAATTTATTCAGTAAAATAAACTAATGTCTGAAAATTTATTATAAACACATAATTAAAGAATCAATACATTTCATCAAATCCAGGTTTTTTTACATCTCTGATCTTCAAATTTTACATAGCTTCAAAGAATAAAGCTTGCCTGATTTATGTACATGATTGGTTTAAAATCGATGATAAATATAGCATTAATTGCTTAAGTTTATTTAAACTTATCACAATGCAAAAACCTGGATAATGTAAAACTTGGAAATAACTGGAGATTCAATAATTTTTCTTGTATTTTTAGTACATAAATTTCTAGCTTAGTATCTCAAAAATACTATAAAGGGTGAAAGCTTCTTGCGGAATTATTAAGTCTTATAGTTTATACTTTTTAGAAGGTAACCCTATACACTTTTAAATAAACTGAGTTAAAACCAGATTACAGATATTAAAATAATTTTTGCTTTTAAAATGATTTGATGTACCCAAATATTGCAATGCACGAATTTAATACTAGAAGCAACACGAGGACTTTTTTTGTATGAGTATTAATTGCTTTTCTCACTTTGCCATCACTTCCAAAAATAATTTATTTTTACCCATAAAATTTTATTTTTAAAAGCATAAAAAAATTTTATTCTATTTTTTTCAAAGAACTGATGCATAAAATAGCAATATTCGTCTACATATTTCTTACGTCGTGATGGAATAACTTTTCAACCACAGTTCATGAAAAATTGGAAAAAATGGTGTATAGATAAACCTTGACTAATCACTGACATTTGAATATAATGCATCCAGAGAAACTTTTTTCCAATGTTAATCACTATTATATTATAACCACTGGAAAGTGTCAAACTATCAGAAATGAAATAGCGATTTTGTCATTTATTGGTACACAAAGGATATAACAATGACTCTATCCAAGAGGTTAAATTTCTTCTTGGGCATTTTATAGCCGAGTGGTTGTAATGTTTCTTCCCAGAATAAATATATATAAAAGCGACATAGTGCCGTAAAGATCGTATCTCTTCAAACTGTTATCCAGACTTTCAGGAGATACTTAACGAAAAGTTTGAAATAAAAATGGATGTCTTATAAAACTGGCTAACGTTTCCGGAAAAAAGCGGTTAGATCTTTTCTGTAAACACTGATGTGACAGAACGGCGCCTCTTTCTTACTTTTATTGTCCTCTTTTTTTAACTCTAGATTTATTTTCTTTAAAATAGTCTAGAGTCAAGATATGTTATAGATTACATTCTAAATGATAGTTTTGGTGTAACCAAGTATAAAAAAGCTTTTACACTTTTTTTTCCATCAGAGATGATCGCATTACATGTCACAATATTAGTTTTTAATGTTAAAAGAGGATCAGTAGTTTACTTCGCAGCTATGTAATGATATCTGAAAAAATATTTATCACTGCAAACTATTGGAAGTTTTTAATTTATTCAACAAATAAACGTTTTCTGTTAGTGAATCAAGGTTTATTCGCTAAAATTATTAATATAATAAATCATTAAAATTGAGTTAAGAATTAAAATTCAACTTAAACTGAAAATAAAAATAATTTGCAGTATTCGTGACAAATATATCGAAGTAATTATTTTTATCTAAATATATTTAAAAAAGAAAGTTATAAATTCTGCGTTTGTTTTCAGATTAATAATGTATTAAGGACCACAAATTCAAATTTTTGGTTAATGCGCACTTAAGAGATGACTATTTTTATCCGTTAATTTTGAAATTTACGAAAACGTAAACTGACAATTAAAAGAAGTGAGGCAATCAAGATACCGAAAAAAGTTGTGGTGATTATTTGTAAACTTTGAACCTTTATCCTCGATCTTCAGGAAAATATAAAATTGTATTTTAAAGCACATATTTAACTTATAAAATGTTTATTTTCCCGCTAGAGCGTATCAATAAATTTCAGTTACCCTCTTATGACCTCCAAACATATTTTAAAAGGTAATATATATATATATATAAAAAAAACTTAATCGACAAAAAGTGGAATCGACACGCAGAGCATAAGATATAAGAATTTTAATTAAAAATCTCATTTCGAAAATTAGAACAACTAAGCATCAGACAAATAGGCATTCAGAAGATCTAATCAACAAGATTCGATCTATGTAGTTGCCATTAAATGTGATTTATATTTCGCCTTTAAACTACTAAACTCTCCACTTTTTTCGGTTTGCAGAGTACCAGAGATCGGCGAATACTTCCTTTTAACCTGCGCAAAATGTAAAAGGGAAAAAAAGAAATTTTAAAAACTTTTATATCACAACGAGGTGAATGGTCTTACTCATCGATAGCAAGATTCATGATTGTCCAAAAGTAATTATAATATTTTAAAATGAAATAACTTTTTTAAGCCTTAAGAATTTACTTTTGTTCTTTTATAAACAGAAAACACACTTCTCGGAAATAAATTCCATTTAGTTTTGAAAATTATATCCTTTAAATAACAACCATTATACTCTTAACACTGATGCGCTCTTTCTAAGAACTAAACTATCAACGTTCGTAATATTTTCACTCATGTTGGCCTTCCTTTCAAATACTCCCATAGAAAGAAATCCGGAGCAGTTAAGTTGGAGGTGAACGAGGCGGCCACTTTTAATTTGTTACCATAACTCTGGTGTGTCATCGTCTGCAGGACGCACGAAATTCTCTATAATTTCTCGATACCTTTCGCTATTGACTGTTAGCGCACTTTCTGCCTCTAGAATAAATTCAATTATTTAACATGTTGCTCAATTGTGAATTTCTTTATATTTAATTTCTCCCTCAATGGCTCACCATCTTGAGTTAAGCACAGATATCACGACCCCGAGGAACCCTCGTGATATTTTCTTTCCCACGAGGTTTACTGCCTTCGATAAACACGGAGGACGCGTCCCCGGGATTCCCTAGCGATCCTTTTCAATTTTCGACCCTTCATCTTGTTTCCTAAATTTTACCTTTTTGTTCCATTTTTCAAACGTCTAGATCTCAGTTATACCTTGTTTGGCGCAACATAGCTGTGTATGGCTTTTGCGTCATTAAACTTCACCCTCGCTTACTCATTTAATTTCCAAGACCACTCTTTAATAATCTGAAATTAAAAAAAATTAACTGTAGAAAGTTATTCGATTGGTCTAGCACCTTTTCGGTTACCCTGTACAAAAAAAAGTCAAAAATTTGAATATTTTTTAATCTCTACCCTCAGAGTCTAAGTTTAACAATTTCCTCTATTGTTTAATTTAAATACGCAATACTAACTCAGAGAGTAAGTCGAGGACCGGGAATTGAAAAAATTATTCAGTGCCCTGAGCACTGAATTGAACTGAACTGACGAATGGTTTTGATAAATCGATTACTGGATATATATATATATTCAACATTTTAATATTACAATTCTTGTTTCAAGATAATTTTTCAGTTTTACCAGGACAATTGATATTCCATCAATATTGCGCTTGTGAAATTTTTCGTACAAGATTTCTCTTTTTGCCAGTGTATGGGTGACCTCGGTAGCCTAGTGGTCATGGCTTCGGACTCTTGGCCGGCGCTTTTCGTTCAGTCGCGGGTTCGATCCTTGGCCGCTAAAGACCCGCCGTGTAGCTGATACACGTTAAATCTGTAGGGGGCCAAAGTCCTCCCGTGGCGTGGTGTGGAAGTTAGAAGAAGGGGTTGCCAGCTCAGGTGTTGTCCTCGTCACTTGACCGTGGTTCAAAATTGCGAGGTCCGTCGTCAATAGCCCTCGTGTTGCTTCTAGACGACGTTAATAAAAACTAAACTAATTTGCCAGTATATGTTGTTATAATATAGTGTATCGTTTTTAATGTAAAATTGTTACTGAATAATTGGACTTCTTATGTTTGACATCTATAGCTTATGTGCTTTCTGAAATCAACCAGGTGAAAATTTTTAAGGATTCAAAGCTGTATATTAAATGTGGAAAATATTATTTTCCACTAGTATCAATAACATAAAGTTAAGGAGATTATTAAATCAATTAAGGGGAAATGAGACGCAAAAAGAGCTACGAAAAAAATTTATTTTAAGAAAATATTGTTTAAGAGCAGTTATCTATTATTTAAAGTAACAAATCACTCATATCAGATTACCTTTTAATCAAATTGTGCCTTTTTTTGTGTGAGTTAATGTTTGGTATTCTTCAAGTGCTCTTCTTTCTAATCACTGCATTTTTCTCAAAACAAGCTTTTTCTTTTATTCAAAAACTGCGAATCAAAATTTCTTAAAATTTCCAATGTTTTGAAATTGTTTATTGTGAAGTAAAAAAAAATTCACAAAGATTTTTTATTCATTTTATAATTTATTCAAAAACCTTCACAATTGAAATATTTGGTGTCTTTCGCTTAGAAAAAAATTGCACTGATTTTTTTTTTTTCTTTATTTCTCCCCTTTATCAATGATTCAATTGAAAAATCCATGTTTCAAAGTCTTCATCTTTAAATATTAAGAGAAACTTTATAAAAATGTTATTTTGAATTTGAAATCACAAACAATTTAAATATAATTAAAAAAATACAAAATATTTCATAACTATAAAAACTGAATCATTTTAGAAAAAAAAAATTACGCCTTAAACTTGCATCATGAATTATTCCTACAGAGCTTCCAAAAAATTGTACAAAAATTGAGAATTTTGTAGTTTGTGAATCCTACATCCTCATAAAACTCAGTTTCAAAACCAGTTGAAATTTCAAAATATCTAAAACAGACAAATTATATATTTCTTAAAAAAATAATTTTTAAAAAATTCAAATAATGTCTGGGAAATTTGTTTACCAAGAAATTATTTGGTAAAGTAATTCATTTTATTCATGAGTAATAAAAATAGAATAAGGTTTACTTAATATTTTTACGTTGCGATTCAAGACTCTTAACAATTCTGGAGTTTTAATGAGATTTTAGAGCTAGGCGTAATTTTTGTCCAAATTAACTATATAAATAAAACTTTAATTTTAAATAAATTCCAATAGATACATAATAAGTGTAAGTAAAAAAAAAACATTCATAAAACAAGTTTTTATTTATAGGGGGCCAAAAAAAGGTATAAAAATATATCTTTAAATGTAACATAATATATAATTCATAAAAGCTTGAGGCGCTTATTAAAATATCAAGGTCATTACCAATAAATTGCCATAGATACTTATACACGAGATCGATTGAAAGAAATATTAAAGCCTCAACCTTTTATAAAGTATGTATTTTGATATTTAAACCATTTTTATACCTTTTGGGGTTTTTTTTTAAATAAAAGCTTGATTAAACATTTTTTTCCTTATATTTCTTTCTTTTTAGTCTGGAAATTTAAGACTAAAAAATCAATTGCGTGAACTTTACATGTGTGCAAAGTTTCAACTTAATTTGTCGCTCTAAGGACAACGCCCTGGTCCTCAGGCCCATGAAGTCCTTCACTGCTTTGATTACACCATAGTATTGTATTATCATCAAAGTGTATGCAGAATTTCATTTCGATCAGGTGATAGGAGTGGATTAAAATTCGAGAAAAAATTTTGAGAATTGAAAAGGCATACATACATATGAATATAACAAGCTAAATAAAAGCTCGTAAAAACCTGCGGCAAACTACCTTCTCCTTTTTTTATAAGTTTCCACAATTCTTCAAAAGTGAGATCTCAATTTATGAATATCTCGTGTTCTCAGTCCATGTTCCCTACTCGACTAATATAAAATTCATGAGCTCTTTATCTTGTTGAGCTCTTCATCCGAATAGTTCCAGCAAAACGATTCCTATCAAGAGTTGAATCTCTGCATAGTGCCCCCCTCTGATGAAATAACGCTCAAAATTTATAAATGATTCATTAGATGTACAGTGATTCAGACATCGGAAAACTTCAGGAAGTGGTGAAAGCTTAATATGGGGGGAATACCTTTATGAATAAGTTATATCTTTCCTTTTTGCATAATTAAGATGTTGCAGGGGGAGTTATTTTTTGTCCCTGAGGGAAGAACCCGCTCTAGTCGAATAGGAACCTTAAATCTTCGGAAAGCTTTATCAATGTTAAGATTTGCCCGGAAGCCTTTCTTTAGACGAATGCGGATAAGAAAATTGGAATGGCAAATTTATTATGCAAAAATGGCTTTTTTTAGAGAGTGACTGCTTAAAAAAAATCATACATAACATAACTACTTTAAAAATTCCTGACAAAGAATTTAAATGATTAAAGGGAGTGAAGTATTGTGGAAGCTTCTAGCTTTGTCACACCGGTGTCTCGGGATTCGAATCCAGATTCTATCATGAATCATCGCATGGAATAATGGGATCTGTCGCACGTTAAATCCAGCAAGAGCTCCAAGTCCTCATGGATTGATTATTTATTGACGTTCCTTTATAAATAACACGAGAGCAATTGGTGATGAACCTCGCAAATTTTTCTGCCGTAATCAAATGAGGAGTATGACAGTTAAACTGGTATACCACTCTCTTAACTTCTGTCCTCACCAATGTAAAAGCTCAAGTGAGATGTGGAAATATCATCTCGGGAATTATATCCACAGAGCTTGAGTATTTCTCAATGTTGACGAAGCCTTCGCCTTTACTCCGTTGTTTAGAGTATTTGTACCGTTTTAATGAAACATTTTTAAATCTTATGAGAGAGAGACAGATTATATAAAAACGATCTTTGGATGGTTTAGTTATTTTAAACCTTCCAAATTTGCCCTCCACATTTGACTATTTATAGCGTACAAAACTTCCAAAATGAAAATTTTTATTTCTTAATTTGTTGAAAAAAAAACATTGAATAATTATACATAGCATTAAGGACCGAAAATAGTTATGATTACTGAATAAGCGAGTTTCATAATTCAAATTTTTAACTCTTAAGAAAAATCTCGAGTCTTAGTTTTTAAGAAAAAATTTAATATCAAAAGCAATTGTTTGTCTGGCATCGCCTCAGATTTGAAAAAGGGCTCTAAAATATCGAATATTTGATTAGAAACACGCGTTAGTTTTACATCGTAACATGTTTTGTCATTTTGTTTGTTTTTCAGATGACATTAAATACCAGAAAGTGATTGACATGAATGGCCATGCAACGATTCATAAAATTCATAAAATTTTTAGCTATTTTGAGTAGGTATTTTGCAAATATGACGAACAAATAGAAAATAAATATTTATTACATCAAATATAAAAAGGTCTTGGTGTCAATACGGATGGAGAAGATCTTCGTAACTATCTCTCTGCGTCTCGGAGAAAATAAAATTTTATTCTTTATTCTAACGCTTTTTAACTTGAGACTTGAATTTGTGCTCGTAGTTTACGATTTGTTTGGAACTGTCTCCAAAGATTCTGCGGTACTGTCATGTTTGAGAGCCACAGTTTTATAACATCTTTAAAGTTTCATCGTAAAAACAAAGGTCTCTCTTAATAACTTCGGAATTCTCAGGGCATCTGGACAAAAATAGTATCAATGTTTTATGGCTTAAACAGAGCTAAATTATCGTACCACTGGATTAATTAACGTAGTTAATTAGTTCTTAAACCAATTTTTTTTTCTATTATGAAACCCAATATTTTGTAACATTAGGTAGGAAATAGTGTAAATAGTCCATGTCTCAAATTTCATTCGAATCTGATAATTTGTTCTACAGATATTCGAGAAAAACTGTTAGGAAGTCATATACTATATAACACAATGTATTCGAAAAGCTTCAGGACACCCCATCGCAAAAAAAAACATATGATGCTATCTCTACAAAACAGACAGATGATATAGCAATGATCTTCAGCTATTTTTTTCAAATGGTAGCATTTATTTCTGACGAGTTCCAACTTGGCAGAGTTCCTTTGCGTAAAGAGTATGAGTCATCGAAGAAAAAATGGAGCAACGCGAACAAACATCAAATTTTGTTTTCAATTGGGAAAATAAGTTATCAAAACATACGAAATGATTAAATATGCATATAGTGACGATGCTATGGATCATTCCCAAGCATTTGAACAGTTTTCGATATTTAAAGGCGGAGGGGACTCGAATGAAGACTATCAGAGATCTAGTCTTCCTTACTTGAGTCGAAATGATGAAAATGTTGAGTTTGGGAGACAGAATTTCATCGTCAAGTTTCCATTGTTACTGGGGGATTCTACAAAGATGTTTAGGATTTTGCTTTTGAAATGAATGCAATGTGTGAAGCTTGATTTATTGGACTCTAGAAATTGGTACTTCTTCCCCAACAATACACATTCTCACAAGTCTATCCGTATGCAACGTATTTTGGCATTCATCAACCATCCGTTGTGCTCACCGGTTTTGTGCCCCCGGAATATTTTATTTCCTAAACTGAAACCAAAGCGGTGATGACATCAGAACTGAATAATATTGTAGTCCCGAAGACATTTATGGATCTATGCAATCGTTCAGTATTGTATTGAATTGTGAGAAAGATATGTAATATCAAACATAAATATATCCTCTAGGTTATATGATTTATGTACAATCATCACTAGTACTTTTTGGATGCACTGTGTACTTTCCCGAAAATAAATATTCCCCATATATTCGACCATTTTTTAACAAAGCGTGATTAGTGGACCGATAATTAAGATTTAGTCATTTGTATACGGCCTCTTAAAACTGCGATGCGTGTATGTCCGCCGTTACTTCAAAATTTAATATTTCCACTGAGCTGATAGAGGAAATTGCACAAATATTTCGAGCTTAAGAGTCTTATGACGAGAGAAATCGAAATACATAAAAAAAAATATTGATATTTTACAACTCTCTTGTTTTCGTAACTATATAATGAATAATTCATATTTTCATTCTATTAATTTTTCAATTAGCCACTAAAGGGGTTATTGTTTTAGATAATGTATAAATTGGTCACCCGATATTTTTTTTCAAAATGCAGTGTGAAATGCGCATGATTTGTTTTCCTTTTATAGCAGCAATAATTGTATTTAGCTTAAAATATATTCAATTTAATAATTTAAAGTTTGCTTTAATTTTATAATTTAATAATTTTAAAGTTTTCTTTAATACAATAATTTAATAATTATTTTAAACAAAGTTGGCACCATTGAGGACTATATATATGTCCTTTGAAAAACTTTGCATTGATTCTTTTTAAGAATTTGGGAGGGGGGGGGATTATGAATCATTTGCAGTGAAAAAAGCTTTGTAAAATGCCTATTATAAAATTTTCTATCTTTAAATACTTGTAGCCCTCTTTTATTGTTAAGTGAACCATTCTTCAAAGCCTCATAACTCCGAAAATTAATTGCAGAGTTTTATGAAATTTGAAAAATTAGGCTAATTTAAGATGGGTTACCAGGTGTATGGAAAATTGGATCCCATAAAGAAAAAAAAAAGATTAGAAGTTAATTTATTACATTAATCTATTTATACCATAATTTAAACCATATTAAGCTATTTATTAATTTTGATTTTGATTAAGTATTGATACGATGAGGATCGTCTTTTTAACTACTGCACGCTCAAAATACGAGGCCTATAAACTGGGATTTTTGTATTTATACTTTTTTTTCTATTCAATAATATTTCAAATTTATATTTGACTGTGTAAGAAACATGGCACATAAACATTTATCTAGCTGATATAATACCGTTTCAATTCCTTTACATGGAACGAAAGCAAATTGTTGAGCTATATTCAAAAATTGTTAATTGCTGTCGTTTCGTTGATATGCTAAACATCATATATATAAACGAGAAAAATTAATTTATGTTGTGCTAGTTCCTCAATTTTAAAAAGAATGCTGCTGTTTTAATGTCTTTAAAATGTTACTTGCAAATGAGTTTATTATAGAATGATAGCTATTTTTATAATTAGAAAAAAGTATATAGTATTTCACTTCCAGTTTCTATTTAAATGAATCCCTAAATCTACCTTAATTGTTTGCAGAATTTCGTACAAGTGTTTTTATTTTCCTTTTTCTGCATCGAAAATACTCTTTTCGAGGCTTTTCACTTCCAATCACGTCCCATATATGTGCGTAGCTGCGGTAGCCTAGTGGTCATGATCGCGGACTCATGGCCGGCGGTTTTCATCGGGTCATGGGTTCGAGCCTTGATGCCACTAAAGACCCGCCATGCTGTCGGGGTTGATGCACGCTAAATCTATCTTGGCCCAAAGTCCTCCTATTGTCGTGGTGTGGAAGTTAGGAGAGGGAGTGTTAGCTCAGGTGTCGTCCTCGTCACTTGAGCGAGGTTCAAAATTACAAGCTCCGTCGCAAATAGCTCTCGTGCTGCTTCTAGAGAGTCGTTAATCAAACCAAACCAAAAACCATACATCGTACCCTACAACAACTTTTTTGCCATTTTATTTAAAAGTGACTATTTATATTGTATTTAAGGTGATCCCTGACGTTTTACACTATGTTTTACATGAATGTAACTTAAACATTTTTTTGTCATTTTAAACAATTGTTTGGTGCAACTTAGCCAGATTTAGGTCGTGCACCTTGATCCCTTATTGTCACTCACGCCGAAGTCTTTCATCAAAAGTCAAGTATTTAAACCGGGCTAGTGTGTTGCAACCTAGGGGTCTTGGTCCTGGGTTCGCCAACGACGTTTTCGTTGAGTCGTCGTTTGAGCCTTAATGCCACTAAAGACGGGTAGTGGGTTGATGCACATTCAATCTGATCGAGGTTCCAAGTCCATCCTCTAGTGTGGTGAGGAAGTTTGAAGAAAAAGATTCCAGCTCAAGTGTCATCCTCGTCGCTTGACTTCACTGTAGCTCATACATGTCGTTAGAGGCTACTAAAATTGGTACCCAGTGTTTAGGGGTGCAGTCGGGCACCCTGCGGATTATATCAGCGGACCTCAGGGACTTGGGTTTTTTTTTTTTTTTTTATATCAAGGTACGGGCATCATGACCCTGAGGCACCTTTGTGATCCTTTTCTTTCCCATGAGGTTGACTGTCTTTGGTAAACTCCGGAAAACCCTAGAGATCCTTCTCTATTTTCAACCCTTCTTTTTGTCACCCAATTTTTATCTTTTTAAATTTTTTTCACACGTTTAGATCACAACTTTATCTTGGCTTGCACAGCATCGCTGGCTCTTGCGCCATTAAGATGTAATCACTCACTCATCCTCGTCACTTGACTGAGTTTCAAAATTACTAGGTTCATCGCTAACAGCCCTCGTGCTACTTTTCAGACCGAGGCTAATAAGAAATTACAAACCCCGAGTGGTCACATAACCTTTTAAATAGTTTTTACGTACCTTTATAGGTATATATACCACATTTTGAGAGCCACTGTTCTAAAGAAACTCTTTTCATTGGATCGACATAAAATAAAGATGCGGAAAATATGTATTAGATAATGAACGCAGTTTATGATATAATTCACCCTCTAGAATACAGCCCCTTGCCTTCCGCCCTGCCACGAATAGGGCGTTATTACACGGGCTGAGAAAAGTCATTTTTTACAAAATTATTTTATCCTTTTTACTTCAATAGAAAAGTATAGACTATCAGATATTATATGGATATACTATACATATACTAAGTGGAAAAAAGATATCAGATACTATATATATACTAAGTGGAAAAAGTTTTGTAGTTTAGTAATTTCGTATGTTTCACACTTTATAATTGCGTGTACTGTATTAAATTTTATATAATAATGCATAACTTTTGCTGTTTAAATGCCCTGGTATTAATAATTTTCCGACGGTCTCTGATCCGATATCTGTCGAGTTACCGAAAAAATACTGCATTAAATCTTTCTGCGGGATTGTACTAAATATTGGCCCCCGTGATCATAGTGAAATAAAATGGGATAATCAAATAATTTGAAATGTGCTGGAGTAATGTAACGCTTTCCTTTTTTAATGGGTTTCCTTTCACTCACATTGTAACTTTGTCTGGGTCAAAACTTTAAAAGGTTTTTTCTCACATTTTAAAGCGCTCTATTGAGCTGAAATTTTTATAAATGATTGTTTTGGATGACCATACGATAATTTAATTATAGTTAATAAAAATTTATTGATTAAAACTAATTATTTATAGAATTAAATTTTAAATTTATTGTTTTCTTTAATTTTAATTACATGCAGCTGATATAATAATCAATTTGATAATTTATCGTTTGCTTTAATTTTAATTACATTTAGCTTAAATACATTCAGATTAATAACATAATTTATCATTTGGTTTAATTTTAATTACATGTAGCTTAATTGAGTAACATAATGCTTTATTGAGCTAAAAAATTGTATACTCTTATTTTAAATGATAAATTTAATAAACATCAAATAACAAAATAAATTACCAAAATTAAATATTGAATAAATTCAATTTGACTCACATTTCACTACATTTTATTTTGCTTTTAAAATTTAAGGGTATAAAAAAATTATGTTACGCAAAGTGTGAAGTTTGAAAAAAAACTCGAATGTTAAAAAAACTCGTTTTTTACCGGTGTTATTTTCTGGTACTAATATTATCAGACAATTTCTATTATGTTTTTTAAAATGAAAAGAATTAATCTTTTTCAGACAATGCTCATATAAAAAAATGTAATAGTTACATAGTGGTATACAAAATGTTGAAATATATTACTCAATCTTATATTGTCTTTGTAGGATTAGTCTTGTATATTAGCGAAATTGAGATTTTTCTAATACTACATTAATGCAATTACATTTATTTTTATAGACAAACTCTTTCTCTTGACTGGAAAATTCTCCAGTAATTAAATTGTAAATTAAAAATTTGTCACGAGTTTATTAGTATAGGTATGTCACTAAAATCTGTTTGAATTTGATAAATCTGTAACTGGGTGCAAAAATCATCTGCAAAATTCGATACATTTTTCAAATTAATAGATATTACGCATTAAAGTTTTCTTCATTATATTTAGCCGCATAAAATAAATTAACAGTTCTCGATTCTGATTTTCAAGATAACCTATTTTCACCATACCCGGAATCAGTTTCTTGATAAATGGATCTTTTTTTTTTTCCTTTCATATGCTTTTCTTCAAAAAAAGAAAATCGAACAATAATTTTTATAGCGTTTCATTTATTAATAGTTAATTTTACGCTTGAACGTTATCAAAATTAACCGAGAAATTAAGAATGTATATTATTAATATCTCCCTAGAACTATATAAAAGATTTTTGCTGACGTAATTCTGTAATTTTGGACCATTATCTTGTGATGAAGTAAATATTTAAGTCGGAATGAAATGTGTGAGCTAAGATTGTAATCATCCTTATTGCTTTTTTTTATTTTTAATGACAAGGTAAACACAAATATAAAAAAATAGAACAGATAAAAGAGGTGACTGAAGTCCTTGCCTCAAAAGATCTCTAGCACACCAATAAAAAATTTCTGAGTTTGCCTTGAAGTGATACATATCGAAGGAGATGATCTGTATTCATCCTTATTATTGTCAATGCATACAAAAATGTGCAAAAATACCTGCAATCTTTAAATTTTGTAGAAATATTTCATTATTACGATGCAATATAAATTAATCTGGCTTTAAATCATTAAGTTTTATCCATTTTAAGATTGCCTATTACTACAGACTGTTTCAATTTCATGTTAATGTTATGAATGATCCACTCCACGCAAATAAGCCATAAAGATGGTACTAAAAGTGAACCAAAAAATAATTTTTTCGAGTAAGAACTGAGCAGAAATAAAAATTAAAAATTTCATTCCGAAACACTTCCAAAAATAACATTTTCTTGAATTGGTGGCTAAAATAAGTTTAATGTTATACAACTTTCTCGTTTAATCTGGCAGGTATTGGACTAGAGCACTGTCGAATTACCGATAATGCTCGATTAATGGAAAATCACTAATAATAACGGATTTAAACAGCAAAAGCAACGTATTGTATAAATTTAATTCGGTGCACACAGTCATTAAAATCATTAAACAATCACACACAAAATCATTAAAGCTACAAAAATGTTTTGTTCTGTATTAACACCTTCATTATTCCATTGTGAAATAGAAGGCATAAAATAACGTCTTTTAAGGCTTGTTTATCTGGGGTAAAAAACCAGGTTACTGACAAGGACGGGAAAGGTGAAGTCCAGGAATAGAGAGTGAGTTCTGTACTTTGAACTATATGACTGATTCATGGTATTTAATTTTCCTAATTAATAACTACAAACAAGTTTATTAATTTATAACTTTCGCTGTTTTAAATTTTGAGAGGTATGAATTTTACTTTTGTGTATCATTACTACAAAGCTTTTTTTTTTTTTTCCGGCTAAGTAGACAATCAATTCAGGAGATAACTGTAGCCTTACAAAAAGTTATAAGACTTTTCATTTTAAACATAGCTCTTAATTCTCAAATTTAAGCATATTAGAAATTCAAAAGCCTAGTTTCTTTTCTTATTCAAAAATTCATATCTCCATTTTGCGCCTCATTTTTCATTCTGGAGAAATCAGATTCACCCTCACTCGTTTCCATTTATAATATATTCAGAAATAATGTTCTACTTTTTTTTATCTGCAAGTTTTCAAACAGGTATATTAATCACGTCTCATTACAAGAACAGAGCGAGGGGCTATTCTCCCCCACCCTTGTCCTATCCGGCAGCCGCCGGCTCAGGAAATTCGATTCAGAGGAATCGCGGCCGGAATCCGGCATCCATTAAAAGCGAAGCGCGCGCTTTTCGACTTCCGACCGCGATTTCACCTTTTCGCGACTGACGTCACGCCGGAAGTCTATTGGACGATTGGTGTCTGTAATGAATGACAGTCTGAAGAAATCGATGAGCTTGTGGTTGCAGTGATGTAGTGTTAACATGAGCGCTTCTTTTAATGCGGTCCAATGAGTCATTCATTGTGTTTCCGAGATGGATAATACCTAATAAGTGGATTCGGACTGCACCCTGTTAGATAATGTAAGCCACGTTTCGTAATTATCGCAATCCGAACACTAGTAATTGGTCAGGAAGTGAAATTTAAAGAATAATTTAAATGACTTTCAAAAAGTGGAGACCTAATTTATACTATCCTCCATCTCCTTTTTTTTTTTTTTTTTTTTTTTTTTTGCATTGCATTAATCAGTGCTAAACATTATGCTACAGTACTTAAAATGAACAGACAATTTAAAATTTATCGACGCTGTTAAAATGTTTCATATCGCATTCATAACTTCCCCCCTAAACTAAGAAATAATCTGTAAAACTTGTTATAGAATTTAAAAACCTTTTTTACTTCCTTTTGTTGTGGAATATTTCAGTGAAATTATAAGCAGAAGCGTTTTTGGGACATTTTTGAAAGGAAATCAATGTGACTGCCTCTCAAGCTCAAAAAATTTTCCAATTTTTTTAAAGAGTATAACAAATTATAGTTTTTTTTTTTTTTTTTTTTTCCTTCTTCTTTTAGAAATTAAAATAAGAATTTGCCGTCCCTTTTCAAAACTTTTATTTTCTCATATCCTGAACGTAAGCTTTATGTGTGTGTTTACGAATTGGAGATTCTTGACTCTTGCGCCATAAATCCCAACAATCACTCATATATGAATGGGGGGGGGGGGGGAACCCTTGTTAAACTATTCAAAGCGTATTCCTGTTGGATAAATACCGTATATTTTCCGTATAAAAGCTGAGAACTTTTAGAACTTTATCATAGCTAAATTACCGGTTTTCGGTTTGTATACAAATCCGCTAGATCACAAATAACATAGGTACTTTTCCGTTAACCGCGCGCAAGCGATAAATCGCCAAATATAGCACGTTTACATCTCGTTAATTTATATATTTAAGTTTATGAAGAAAAAATAATTCTAAATTAAATAATTATCATTATAAAAGTGAGTTTTTATATTTTCAAAAGTTCTCATATTAGAAATTTGATCCTCCTTCAAAACGGAAAATCTGATATTGATGAAATTTTCATCCGACTAATCGAAAAGTACCGAAACATTCACTATAAATAATATTAGAATACCGTTGAAAATACTCGCATAAAAATAACAATCGTTAATTGAATTTCTTCCCCCTTTCGGCTTACATACGGGATCTAATTTTTGATTCAAAAAAATTTCTTATATTCGGAAATGAACCAAAATGGGGAAAAAATGTTACTACAGTTTTGAATTGCGTAAAAGAAAACGAGGGAAAATGTTACATTACAATTTTTCTTTTTCACGGTTTAATTATCCGCTAGAGTGGTGAAAGCAGATTATATATGTTCGTTAGACAAAAATAGCTAAATGGTCATTATAAATCTAGTGCTGAAAAGCGAGGGAGCTTTTTTTTTTTTTTTTTGCTTGGCTAAATTTTTTAGAAATTTATTCAGTAATAAATCCTCTCTAGATTTAATGTCTGTGATTCTGATCTTGTAAAAATAATCATGAAAAGAAGATAATTATAAGATTTTAACTAGAGTTCGCTATGAAATCATTCATTACATTATTCACTACGGTAGAAAATATATGCTTACAAAACAAGGTTTGGTTTTTTCAACGTCCCACTAGAAGTAAAACAATGGCTATTGGCGAAGGACATCGTTATTTTGAACTTCGGTCAAGTGACGAACTTTCAAAACAAAGTTTCAAAATAATTAGGCCGCGGTAGCCTAGTGGTAATGGCTTCAGATTCGTGGCCGATGGTTTTCGTTCAGTAGTGGGTTCGATCCTTGGCTGCTAAAGACCCACCGTGTTTCCGGGGCTGATGCCCGTTAAATCTGTCGGGCCCAAAGTCCTCCCATTAGAGTGGTGTGGAAGTTAGGAGAAAGGGAGGTGCTCCGGGGTCGTCCTCGTCACTTGATCGAGGTTCAAAATTACAAGGTCCGTCGCCAATAGCCATCGTGTTACTTCTAGTGCGACGTTAATAAAATCTAAACTAAAACTTCAAAATAATTATTTTCCCATTTATTGTTCTCAAAACCTTCATATTTGGGGATTCTTAAAGCATAAAACTACTCTTAAATATTCCCTATGTAGTTAACTTAATAAACTGATTTACAAGTAAGAATTCCACAACTATAAATTTTACACATTTATGCATTATTTCAAAATTAACTGTATTCATACAATGCGCTTCTATTTTTCTTCAATTTCTTAGGTTTTGAAATAATTATCTTAGCACTGAAAAAAAAGTAATTTTTTTCAACTCATTTTATAAATTAGTATTTTAAGAAAAAACAGATTTTGAAAACTTTTTACTCATATGTCGTTTAAAAAAATTATGCATTTAAAAAAAGCTGAATCCTCTTTACTTAAGAAATGGGGTTCGTTTATTTTAAGATATAGAGATATATTTATATTTAAGATATATAAAAAAATATATATTTATTTTTGAGATATATAGAAATAATTCAAAAAAAAAAAATTGTCATTTTTGTTTCAAGCGTTTTGGAATTTATGAATTTTTGTCGCACGTTAGTCATCAAATTTTCTTATTAGCGTAATTCTTCGGTTGGGAAATATTTTGTTTATAATTTAACTAAATAATTTTTTTTCTTTTGTGATTAAATTTCCTTTCGTGATAATATTTTTGTTGATACAGCTAAAAATAAAGGCACTGAAGTATAGTGTGAATTTGTGCTTGATATAACGATTAATAGATTCGTTTTATTAAAATGTCACACTTGAAGCAACACGAGGGCCATTGGCGACGGACCTCGTAATTATGAACCCCGGTCAAGTGAAGAGGATGACACCTGAGCTAGCACCCATTCTCCTAACTTCCACACCACGCCAACGAAAGGACCTTGGGTCCCGACAGATTTAACGGGTATCAGCCCCGGCTACACGGTGGATCTTTAGTAGCATCAAAACTCCAACCCCCGACTCGATGAAAACCACCGGAGCAAGTCTGCTACCATGACCACTAGGCTACCACGGCTACCTATACATCTACGAGAAATTATTTGAAAACTAAAACAGCATTGCAAGCAAATTAATATTTAAATTTTCAAATTTAAAATTTCTGCTATACATCAATGAATTACTTATGATTTATAGTACAGTATGAAATGTACTAATGTTTGTTTTGTGTATGAGTATTTTACGCAATTTCTTATTAACCGATTATATTTCCTTCAGATAATGGTTCGGGCATCATGACCCCGAGGCACCCTAGTGATATTTTCTCTCCTAAGGAGTTTACTGTCTTTGGTAAACACGAATGACGCGCCCCCGGGTTACCCTAGCAATCCTTCTCTATTTTAGACCCTCCTTCTTGTCAACTAATTTGTCTTTTTTTCAATTTTTTTCACGTCTAGACCACAGTTAAATCTTGTTTGGCGCAGCGTAACCACATCTGGATCTTGCGCCAATTAACTTTATATTCAATAACTCACAACTTCAGATAATAAATTTTCTATCACTCTTAAGACACAGCAAAATTTTTAGAATGAATTTTAACACATTAGAAGCAGATATTAAAATGTAATTATATTATTTATTATGGAATGTGATTTTATATATATATATATATATATATATATATTATTATTATTATTACAAGTAATATAATTATATATATAACTGCTCTATTTTAATTTAATTGCAAATTTATTTAAAAAAAATAGTTATTTAAACAATTTTATGGAACTAATGTTTATGTCATAAAATCGTCTCCTCCTTATTTTACATTTTATTAATATTTTTACAGATAGAATCTGGAATTAATTGTTACTAGTCTAATTTCTGGAAGAAAAAAAAGTGATGGTAATTTCATTGATCTTAACAATTATGAAACATAATAAATCATAAGTTATGAGCCACTAGTGAAACTGTAATTTAATTATGATTACTCAAATGAAGATCAAGTGTATGTTTCATGAATTTTGTAACAGTTTCTTATAAGTTCGTGCGTGTGTGTTTGTGTGTTAGAGTTCGCTAAGAGGCCATATTTTTTGTGTATACTTCCAATGTTTTTTTATATACTCACTGTAATTAAAATACCTTTTATTGATAATAAGCTTGCTTTAAATAAGTAAGAGAAAATTGTCTGATTCTACTACCTTATCTTATTAATCAATAGAAAATTACAAAAATCTGTTTTTAATGAAATTTTACATATTTTTTTTTCACTATTTTTGATGGCAAAAATCTGTAAAAATTCCACATTTGAATGTATTCTTATTTTCTCTTTCAGAGTATTTTATAATAATAGAATATTTTTAACACGGCCATTTTTCCGTGCTTTTATTTTACACTCTTGAGCCCACGTGCGGAACAAATAGAACTATTTCTTTTTTTTAACATATGCTAACATTTTGTTTTGAGAAAATGGCGTCAACAAAAATGCGTGGCCATAAAATGAAGGATACAGTGTATAGAACATTGACATTGTAATATATTATGGCTATAATAATTTCATTCAGTTTGCTTAAGGTGTATTTATATTGCTAATATATACTTAATTTAATATTTTATTTTCTATTTTTATTTTAGTATCTGAACAAAATATTATTGCCAACTTTAAAAATTTATCGTCTGCCCTTATTTTACTATTTAACTTAACAATTGATTTTTAAGGCCGAATCGTTCGTTTTTATTCCTTTAGTTGTTAACATTTGCAGCGTTTTTGTACAATAAAATGTTTTGTTAAAATAAAAATGCATTAGGAATTTGAAGAAAGATTTTTCTCTTCTTGATAGTAATTCCTTCTGTGGAGCATATGGTTCTAAAGTACACTTACCTTACACTTATTAGTATCCCTTTTGGTGAACCGGTGATACAAATTGAGAAGTTGATGGCTACCCAATATAAAGAACATGAAATGTTCATATCAACCTAGATCATGTGAAGGTCTTTTATAATCCAAATAAATCTTTAAAAAAAATACGTTAGAACATTTTAAAATTATTAAATTCAATTTCTATTTTTCTCCTCTATTGTTTATTATTTTATTTTAGAAAATAGCAAAAATTTAAATGATAGTGAATGCATTCAATTCATTTCCTTTAAGTATTGTTATCTCCTATATAAGAACTGAAATAATACTTAATTTATTTTGCATGCAAAATATTATAAATCAAAAATGTCAAATGCGGTCAAACTGAAATTCTGGATATAAGGCGATAAATTTATGTGCTTTAAATTTTTAAAGTTAATAAAAATCTTCCATAATTATTTAATACATGCATTAATTTTACTTATTATTAATATCAGTTTTTTCACATGATTAATGTTTGTTATAATTACTAAATACATTTAAATTTATTTTATTCATTCCGGTTTTAATTTAATTTTTTCCCCTTCAAAACGCTCTTTTAATAACTAATTAAAACATTAATTTCTATAATCAAACAAATTGTTCTAATTTATCTGTAGAAATAAAATAAATATTAAACCCATAACTCTAAAAATTGTTTCGTGTACATTTGATTTTAAACCCCAATTTTTCTTTATTTCTAGTCTTTATTTCATATTTTTGAAGCCATAACTATATTTTCAGTAGCATTAATTGAATTCGTGATTTCTTTTATTGATTGAATTTCGTAATTTTTTCACAGAAATATTTAATTCTCAACTTTTTGCTGATTTAGACGACTTCTGAAAACGCTTACATTTCTTATTCATTCTCGTTGAATAAAAGATTAAAAAAAAGCAAGTTTTGATTTCGCTTCAAATGTTTGCCATTTTTCACGGCGCCGGAGAGGCTGGCAATCATTTAGTTGACATTTACAGTTCGACCGTTTTCTGCAACACATGAATCAACGTTCCATCCGTCTTTTGAAATAATGTCCTTTTGTTCATTCCGAACGCCAGCTGCTATGATCTGAGGCTTGTAACGAACTGTCGACCGTCCCGTCTGTTGTGCATGAAGTCCGTCAAGGTTTCGCATAAAAATATGTCGGCCACTTTATTTAAAACGGAAAAATTCCATCTTTAAGCTGATTTCATTCGATTCCTCAAGGTCTAACTAGTCAAAAATGTTTGTTTAGGAATATGTAAGCTTCGACTTTACATATTTCGATTTTCTTCATTCATTTGTTTCAACTTTCGATTTATTTTAGCATCTATTTTTTTAACGATTTCACGTTTGATTCTAAAAAGTTATCACAACGTATTCGAAAATTAACGTTTTCTAAAAATATATTTAATATATTTAATCTAATGATTGAAATTAAAGTATGATTGATTTAATGTTTCTCATTTTTTGGAAGATTCTACTCTGAAGCGAAAAGAAGAATCCTTTTATATTTAACAAAAGTTTATTTTTTCCTAATATATTTTATTTAACATAAAACTAAGATTTTTCAATATTTCATAAACTGATAAAAAACAACCTCTTTATATCCAATTAAATAGTGGTCATTATGGGAAAAAAAGGGCATACTCTTATTTAAAACCCTTAAAATTTCATATAAGATATAAGTTACTGGTGCTGCACTCTCTGGTAAATTTTATCAGATTCATTTCTGTCACTGAAATTCTCTCTATATATTTGCACGTAAAAGTTTTTTATTAAATTAATGTAACTACTTGTAGTTCTTTGATTTAGCATAAGCAATGTTGTAAAACTAAAATTCAAACGCGTTAGATTTTCATTAAAAAGGCTGGTAAACATTCATTGCTTTTAAGAAGAAACTGCTTAAATTATTAAAATTACTGCATTAAATAAGGATAAAATTAAATTCTGGAAACAGAAGTTAGATTACTTATAAAAGTGTACAAAAAGATTTTAAAGCGCATTTATTTATTTATTTTTATTTTTGAGGCTCAAAAACATTATTTAAATGCAGCACCAGTACCTTATCTCTGACATCCAATAAAAACCTAGATTTCTTACTTTCAAAAGTCGTGGGACTCTTGGCCGGCTGTTTGGACCCAAAGTCCTCCCCTTGGCGTTGTGTGAAAGTTTGGAGAGGGAGGTGCCGGCTCGGGTGTCGTCCTCGTCACTTGACAGAGGTTCATAATTAGAAGATCCGTCGCCAGTAACACTCGTGTTGCTTCTTGAGCGATGTTTATGAAGACCAAACCAATTTCAAAAGTAGTGGCCATGGTTGCCGAGTGGTTATGGTTGAGTTCTTGGCTGGCGATGTTTCCACAGAGTCATGAATTCGAGTCCGGATGCCACTTAAGACCCACCATGTCGCGGGACTGATACACGTTAAATATGATTTGCACAGCACACCTATATTTTGCTCTTTGCGCCATAAACCCACACTCACCTCTACTGCAGCGTGTGGAAGTTCGGAGAAGTAGTTCAAGAAGGTTCGAGAATCGTGACACTAAGGTACCCTAATTATATTTTACTTTCCCATGAGGATTACTATCTTTGGTAAACATGGGTGACGCGCCCTTTTATACCAATGAGATATTTCTCTATTTTCGACCCTCTTTCTTATCCACCAATTTTTTTCTTCCCACTTTTTCAATCGTCTAGATCAGATACACTTCGTTTGGCTCGGCGCGACTTTATCTGGTTCTTGCATCATTGAACTCTATCTTTCTCTCTTATAAATATACTGCGAACAAAAGTTAATAGATTTTCTATTTTAGTGCTTAAAGCTTTTGGAAAGATTATGCTTGAATTGTGCTATTTGTTAAATAGTTAATCGCCAACCACTGGTGTGGTTATTAAAGCGATTTAGTTTTGAGTTTGAATGCGATTACTTAAACCTGGGTAAAACTTAATGCATAGCTTCGCAAATTACTTAATTGCAACTTGCATTATATTTCCATTTTCTATATTAAGTAAGTAATTAGATTATTTATCTCAAACTGAAACCTCCACCTCTCAAGCTGAGAAAATGGTGAATTTATTTAGCTGCATAAAAGAACTGTTTGAACACTCATAAACTCGGGAACTACACAGTTTATTCAAATTAAGTTCAGACTCCATAAATGGGTGTTTTAACAGAATTCTGAGATTAAAATAAACTTAGGCCGAAAAAAAAATCCATCGAGTGTAATTCATGCATGTCATTCGACGTTTCTCAAAAGATATAAAATCCTATTTAAAGATGTATGTATATACGAAAAACAAAATATTTGGATCAAAGCCAGAAAAGGCGAAATCGCCTACTAACCTACAACAATAACTTCCCATGGCTTTCAGGAAAAATGTCTTTTGTGCAGAAACTTTTTTCTTGGCTACAAAAAGGGAAGGAAAATTCCATAGTCTAGCGTGAGAGACATATTAAAACAATTATTTTCATCCATCATTTCCTCCTTTCACATGAAAATTCTAAATAAAAAAAATTGCAACAGTTAATATTTTTTTGTGCTTGGAAAGCTTTCCCTACAATAAATTTTTCAGCAATTTTGTTTTTCAAAGTATTCTTTGTTTTCCCAGATGACTGCTGACGTCTTTCCTGTTTTTGACTTCACAATATTTGAGAGAATGCGTGCATTTTAAGCATTGCATTTATATGAGTGCAACTGTGGTTGCGAAGAATAAAATTAAGTGAATTGCATTAAAAAATTTTTTGAAAGACTTGTGATGACTCCCCCTTGTTCGCACAATAAATTTGCAATTTAAAGAAGATAAGTCAGAAAAGAACTAAGCCACTTTTTATAAGCAATTTCTTTAATTAACGCTTTCTTTCTTTTCTTTATCTTTCGTTTGCTGTAACTGTTTATAATCTACCATTAGAAATAAAAACCTTAATTAACTCTCTCTCTCTCTCTATATATATATATATTTGCTAAATATCAATGCACCTAAATTCTAGTTCAGAAAGCTCTAGCCTACATATTCACCCGTTTCGATTGAAGTTTCATCTCTAGTATGAAGTTTCTCTCTCTCACGCTCCTTTTACTGCTTACTCCAACCAAGAATCGCTTATAGCCGATTTTAATTGCCGAAGGTCATTTTAATTTATGAAGATAATCTACAACAATCCATTCCAATTTCTAACTTACTAAGACCTTTTCGTTATCTCTGTTCCTTACAATTCTTTTTCGATCACATATAACAATTTTAAACTCCGTTCATTACACTTCTTACCATGTAGGGGCCAAAAAATGGCGTGATGTGGAAGTTAGGAGAGAGGGTGCCAGCTCAGGTGTCGTCCTCGTCACTTGACCGAGATTCAAAATTACTAGTTACCAATAGCCCTCGTGTTCCTTCCGGTGTGACGTTAATAAAACCAAACCACAAATACATTTCTTACCTTCATCAAATTAGTCTAGATTACGTTTCATTTGGTTGGAAAGGAGTTGGAACTTTGAGCAATTCAAATTGCAAAAAGTCCCCAAGACTAGTGAAGAGAGAACCACGTATAACCCAACTTTTCAGCTTTATCAGAACAAAAGTGCTCCAAAGAAAAATAAGCCGAATTTGTTTCGAAGTAAGCCTCTTGCAAATCGATTTCTCCCTTTAAAAACCACAAGAGAGAAAGTATTGAAATAAAAATATTGGTTTTTGAAAAACTAGCGTTGCCAATATTTTGAAAATATCTTCAATATTGATGCCAGGGCATAGGAAAAATATTATCTGTTAAGGAATACAAATTATAAGATGTTTGATTAGATTGCTTAGTATCTTTGTAGCTAATCAAAGATATTCTTCATGATTTGTAGCTAAGTATTGATAATTTTTAGCATGAATTTTCTAAAATTAACCATATCAATCATTACTGATTTCTTTGTGTGGCCGCGGTAGCTTGGGGGTCATGGTCGCGGACCCACGACCGACGGTTTTCGTCGAGTCTTGGGTTCGAGCCTTGAAGCCTTGCTACGTCGCCAATCATTCCCTCCCCCTCCGGGTAGTTTTGGATCAGGAGTTAGCATTCTTTATTCTTGAAACCGTTTTCAAGTAATGCAAAAGTCACGGATCCCTTTTCTAAAGAACTTCACTTTCTCATATTCCTTCCTTTTAATATATACAGGGTGACAAACTTGAAGGAGGGGTAGAAGGCACCCCTCCTTCAAGAAGGAATTTTATTTAAAACTAAATAGTATTGCAGGGTCAGAAATGCTTTCTTCATGCGAGAAAAGGCATAGTGCGAAAGCTCAATTGTGAAGCGATTTCACTTGAAATCAAAATTTAAGAACCGGTCAGGAGGTAATAAGTTGCGTCACATGACCGAGGTTCAAAATTACGAGGTCCATCGCCAATACCCTCGTGTTGCTTCTAGTGCGACGTTAATAAAAACTAAACTAAAAGGTAATAAGTTGGAAAAATTCCCGGACGTTGAATTGTTGGACATGTATAATATTACGTATGGAGCTGCAGTTTGTATCAGGTGTGCCGCTCAACGTCTGAACCTTACCTCCTTTCTCGTCTGTGCGATAGGGAATACTTGAGCTTCCTGCAGGAAATCCTGTACAAAACTGAGTAATAGTCCTCCCCTATTGGACCAATAAAGTTCAGCAATATCTAAACGATACATTTAGACGTCATTGGATTGGTCATGGTGGTCCGGTTCATTGACCTGCTCGGTCACCATACCTATCATATCTGTACTTCTTCTGTTTGGGTTCATATGAAATCATTAGTGCACGAGACCTCAGTTGAATCGGTTGAAGACCTAGTCAATCACATCTTTATAGCTTTCAAGGAGATCCAAAAAATGTAAGGGATTCGCTGATGTGAAACTGATGGGAGTGCCTATAGTCGAAATATGGAATACCTTCTGAAGCATGTGCTCTTTTTACCTGTGTAAAACTTCTCACTAAAACGCTTTCTGTTACACTAAAGTGTTACTGTTTCTCTTCTGTACTGTGTTGTTAAAGTGTGCAGCTTTTGACTCCAATTGGAGTAGATGGCATTTCCAACTCTCTAATGACATGTGATGCTGAATTGACTTTGTACCCCCTTCTTTTCCTGCAAGTTTGTCGCAATGGTAGTGAATCATCCTGTTACGTGTGTGTAATTTTATAAGATACGAGGATGACTCAAAAAGTACCGGTTTTCGACGTAGATGGCATTGTTAAGGCAAGTTGGTGTTACCATTGTGTGCTGTCATCTGTTAAACGGCACCCGGGCAAATGTGACACTAATTCATAGGTTAATTTGTTTGCTGGCACGTCAAGTTATTGCCATTGATGAGACCTGAACTCCTCATTTTTCACAAAGAACCAAGCAGTAATCAAAACAATGGGTTGCTTTCGATGAATATGCTTTAAAGAAGACGATGACTGTCTCATTGGCCGGAAAAGTTATAGTGACACTGTAATGCGAAGGGGGTGGCATTTTCATACATAACTTCTTAGAAAAGGTCCAATTATCATTTCCCAACACAACAGCGGGTTACCCTAATCCCTTTCTTAGCATGAAAACTTTCTGAACAGCTGTCTTGCAATTTTTCCTTATAATAAACCCTCTCGGGGACTTTCCTAAATAAGGTAAGTATAGGCATCATGAGACGAGATATTATAGTGATCTTTCTTTTCTCGAGGTTTTATTGTCTTTTGTAAACACTAGGGACTTACCTCCGAGATTTCCTACCGATTCCTCTGTTTTCAACCCTTCTTCTCGTCAACCAGTTTTTCCTAATGTCTAGATCACAGATGGACATTGTTTGGCGCACAAAACTAGATTTGGCTCTTGCACAATAAACCTCAATTTTCGCTCACTCACGCCCTTATATAAGAAATATGTAACCTTATAACACACAAAAGATATTGAATTTTTTAACAAAAATTAGATCCGTGAACTACACCAACAATCTTCTCTGTTTGAGCGAAAATTTATTGCTAACTGTAAATAATAGCACTTTTGGACCAAATTATTTATTTTTGACCCTTTAATTATTCTGTGAGGAAAGAAAGTCAGTTATTATTCGTGTAGCATAAACAAAATCTCAGAGCTGTTTGCAATTTATTTATGCATTCATTAACATGTTTTGAGAAAAGGGCTTCAATAAAAGTATTTTGCATGAAATAAAGGGTATATGGTGTTAAGTTCAAAAGACCGACATTATTATGCAATATAATTATAATAATTACATTTAGTTTAAGGTATATTTAGATTTCTAAGATATATTTAATATTTTATCGTCTGCTTTCATTTTAATATCCGAATAGGATATTATGGCCCACACTTATAATTTATTGCTTGCTCTCATATTAATATTTAATTTAGTAATAGATTTTATGGCAAAATCGTCTGTTTTTAATCTTTTTGTTGTTAACACTGGCAACGTTTTTGTACTTCATAATGTTTTGCTTGCGAAAATAAAAATGCATTAGGAGCTTTTAATAGGTATTTTCTTTTCTTGATAGTAATTGCTTCTGAGCAGCCTGGAGCTTGGAAGTACGCTTTCTTTACGATGATTAGAATCCATTTTGAATATTTCTACTTTTTCGAGATCTTAACTGGGAAAAAAAATTTGGGCACATGTTAAATGAAATTATCAATGCGAATTTCAATTTTTAATGATGATAAACTGTTATTTTCAGTACATATATATTTAATTTCTAACTGGCCGAATTTTTTTTCTTCTCCCCTCACTGATTTTTTATTAATATATTAAAATCTTTAAAAATAGAGCTTAGTATTTATCCTTCAAAATAATGTACGGAGATTACTTTTAAAAATAGTGAGACAGCGAATAAAATTCATTAAAATTTTAATTTGAATAATTGTTCCTTCCGCTACAACGTTCCCTTGTGGATTTTTGTGTAGAAAACTTAAAATACGCAGTACATAATTTTCCATAATATGGCTTATAATTATTAGAGCTGAATAGCAAATGCAGTATTTGTTATCTGTAATTAATCATAAATAGAATAAGATTGATCTCTTCAAGAATGGTTTGTAAATTACACGTTTATGACACGATTGGTTGTTAAAATAGTATTTTGCAATACTTTATGTTATTTTAATAGAAATGCGTAATTTCGTTGAGTTTTGGAGTATGGTAACATATAATTTATTACAGAAATCTATATACTACAAGTAAAATATAGATTTTGTGAAAAGGTGAAATAACCTTAAAGAATAAATAACACAAGTGCAATATTATATTACTATATATTGTTTCTCTTCGGCAGAAATAACAAAAACTGGTCCTTTTTTTCCTTCGGAATGGTATGAAAGAGGGGGGAAAGCAGACATTTCATTTTGTGTTTCATAATTAATTATAATATGATGTAAGAAAAAGAGAAAATATCAACATCTCTTTTTAGTATGAATAAAGCTTTTTTACGTAAGGATTGATAAGCATGTAACACAAGGGTCGCTTAAAGAGTACATATTTTTTTCGACAGCTGTTGAGCAAGATGGTGCTAACAGTGTGTGCTGCCATCTGTTAAACAGCGACAAAACAAATTTGACACAGATTCACGGGATAGTTTTGATTGGTGCCGTTGATGAGACCTGAACTCCTCATTATACACCAGAAACCGAGCACCAATCAAACGATAGGTTGCTTTCTGCGAATCAGCTCCAAAGAAGGCGAAGACTGTTTCATCGACCAGAAAAAAAGTTAGTCAACGATTCTTTTGGAAAACTATCAATGAATAATACTGCAGTGAGTTTCCCCATTACTATTCCTAAACGGCCGCGGTAGCCAAGTGGTCATGGTCTCGGGCTCACGGTCGGCGTTGTTTCCGTTCCGGTTGTGGGTTCAAGCCCTGATGCTACAATAAACCCGTTGTGTAGTGGGGGTGATACATGTTAAATCTGTTCGAAGTCCCAAGTCTTCCCGTTGGCGTGGTGTTGAAGTTTGGAGAGGAAAGTGCCAGCTCAGGTGTCATCCTCGTCACTTGACTGAGGTTCAAAGTTACAAGGTTCTGTCGCCTATTGCGTGAATGTTGCTTATCAATGTGATCTTAATGAAGAATCAATCAATAAACCGTTCTTAATACCCTGTTTCACATTTATAATGCGATTACCTTTTAAACTACTCCTGTAAAATATTTCTATCGAATTAAAAGAAAAAATGCGAAGTTTCCGAATTACTTTAAAATATACTTGAATCGTTTCTAATAAAAATAACGTACGCCACAAAGTAACATGTTTAGTTGAAGCTGAGAAACTGATACTGAAAACAAGTTTCTCTCAAAGGAGAAAGAAAATGATATATATATTACATGCCTAATTTACCAAATATGTTTGTACAAACTCTAGTCTTCTACAGTTAATTATTACTAAGATAATATTTGTTCATTATAAACATGGTTGTTATCTACTTGAAACTGAAGTCATTCATTTATGACATACACTACTTCAGTTCGTATTTATAGATATCCATTCTAAACTTCGGAATCTATTTACGGAATAAAGAGAACAAAACTTCTTTCAAAGAATTGTCATTTGATCTGAAACATGAGACAAATCAGTTTTAAATATATGTATTCGAGATGATAGTCTTGATACAAAATAACATTTTTAAATGATCGTTTCAATTAACTTTATTTGGAGAAGATCAGTTTCTGTTTCCTCGAATAAATGCTTCTACTTTTCGATGAATTATTTTTTTTATTTTATGAATTAAGAGTTTTCTATGAACTTTTATGAGGCAAAATTCACTATCGTTCTAAATTCTTCTAGGGAAAAAAGCTCTTCTCTGTGGATTAACTTTCAGATTTATGAATTTAGATTATATCAATATCTAAATTAGTACAGTTAGTAAACAACTTTGTTTTGAAAAATCATTTTAATGATAATTAAAAAATCCTATGTATTAATTTTAAATATTTTTCCATGTATACTATTTACCAATTTTTGTTATAAAAGTTGATAAAATTTTTTTAACAATGTTGTTTATTTAAAATATCTTTGATATTATAGTATCAGAAGATACTTAGGAGTAACAAATACTCAAGATTTTAAGTAAGTTATTTGAATAAATACATGGAACAGTAGATACAGGAGAACTATAGGTATACTTGTGTATTTTATCACATTCACCTCGCAAGAAAGGATGAATAACTATTTACAAAATAAAAATTATTTATTACATGTGCATGCGTATATGTATGGACACAAGTTTATTTTTAATTACTTTTAAAATGTTTTAAGCGGGTCTTTGTTATACAAATTTCAATCTCAATTAAATGAAAGAAATAATTCAAAGCTACTGTTTCCTTTAGTTTCCCGATCTTGGCGTCATGCAAATTCAATTGGACAGGATTCCAGATAGTGTTTGACCATTCCTTTGTGTTTTTTCTATAATGTTATTTTGATGATCCCCGCATTCTTTCGACACGCTGTGAGTGAACGCTAGTCTCTGTATTTAGGAAGTTATACGAGTGATTAATAGTTCCTACGTCCGGAGAGCTATATTTTTTCAAGTTCTTTTTATTAGTTTAGTTCTTTTTAAGTTTCCCTTTATTAGCAAATCATGAGTCAGAGTTAGACAATACACTCCTATTTTATCGATTCTTCTTAAATTTCCCAAATACATTTTGAAAAAATTTAAATTATGCAGAAAAAGGCGAAAGAAGAAGAAAAAAAAACGAAAGACAATGCAGAAAACCTATTATTGAGGAAAAAGACGACGTTGTTGGCCGATAAAAAAAAAAAAAAAAAAAAAAAAAAAAAAAAAAAAAAAAAAAAA
>BMAW01103087.1:756101-769378 GCA_019974015.1 Nephila pilipes
CTAGAAATCATTGCTGGGCTACCATGAGGAACTAAAGTCAAGCAATCTCCAACTTTGGCGAATTAATAACCAACATGGTTGCAATGATATATAAGTCTGCAATCATTAATTTTTTTACTACAGATAAATCGTTTATAATATTGACGGGGGTGGGAGGGAATAAATTTAACTCTCTGCACAACCAACAGACTAACTAAATTTGAGTAGTTAATCTGTTCTGCATTAAAATAAAAAAATTATAAGGGAAATTATGAAGACTTAACATCCCTCAAATATTTCTTTCTTTTTTCATTCAAAATCTTATTTAAAAAAATCCCAAATAGACACAGTCAAGTGAAGCAAATGTCAGATAATTATCAAGTTCCTTTTTTTTTCAGGTAATAAATATTCACTATTTGATTCTTGGATTTTTTTTACTTGTGTTAGGGATTTCTATACGCGTCTGATCTAACGTTCAAATAATAAATTTGCAGCGACTTTCTTCAACAACAACGCCAGAAGTTAAATTGCCTTGATAACCAGCCCGAGAAAGAAGTCTATTTTAGTCCAGATGATAAAGTCGCAACAAAAAGCGACCGATCAAATTTTATATAGGATTTGAAACTAAATCCCATTGATCTAGGATTTGAAACGCCACCGGCATTCCAAGGTCAACTACTCTCTCCTTCTCCACGAGGTCGAAAACTCTAAACGCCGAAATAGTGACCCAAGATTTGAACATTATATGTCAGCACAGCCTCGAACTACTGACTCAAAACGCTTGCCTCTGTGTGTCTAGCAATACAAGAGCACATAAATCACAAATAGTGATATGCCAGCTACGGTGCATATGTCGACGAGACCCGTCACTCAATCAGAGACAGTGATGAAGCCGAATGGAAAATAGTTCCACGTAAAACTCAAATCAACAGGGAGGGGATGTATACCAATTGAAGTAATGGCTGGAAGCGACCTTCTTTACTAATGTCAGTTTCTCTTCGTATCATCACTATGATACTGGAGGGGAAGTTTGTTGTGACTCTCTTCACCTACGCCAGAAGTTAAAATGTCTTAATAACTTGCCCAAGAGAGATGTCTCTTTTAGTCTAGTTGGTAAAGGCGCGGCAAAAAGAGACCAATCAACTTTTCTTCGGACCCAATGGACAGGGTTCAAAACGACGCCGGCACTCCAATGTCAACTACTCTTTCCCTCCACTGTGTAGAAAAGCATTCACTGGCTGAAAATTAATCTTCCTCTTACCAACCCTTACGGGTTCGAGTTACGAATCATTCTTCACTGCTACCTGGACTCGGTCCAAAGGCTCTTGCATCACTATGATACTGGATCTTGCAGGTCTGCTACAGATGTTCACTTGTTAACTTCAGCTCACAACCTTTACCAACTCCTATCATTCAATTATTCGCTGTTTATAAATGTAATTTATCTCATCTATTCACTACATTTCATAATTTCAATCTAATCTATATAAATACTGTTTTATTCACTGGAAGGAGTTTTGCGTTCAAACACTATTAAAGAAACCCAAAGAGTTAAATTGCAATAGATCCCAATATGACAAAATGAAAAAATATAGATATTCATAAGTTCGTTGTAAAATAAGCGACATTTTTAAAATTAGAATTCCTGTTAATTAGTTTTTAAAAATTTTTAGTTTTGATTGCGTTAGTGGAGTTATATTGAGTAACTGAAAGAATATACTGGAAGGAAATTAATGGAAACAACAGTTTCCATTAATTTCCTGATTTTGGCGTCACAAGAATTCAGCTATATACGGTTCAAGAAGGGTAGCTCTTCCTGCGTTTTCTATTCTACCATTTTGCTGACCTCCTCATTCTTTCGACATGTTGCGTGTGAAGGCCACTCTCCGGATTTGTGAAGTCGTACGAGTAATTAACAGTTCCATCTTCAAAGTCAGCATTTTCGAGATCCTCCTTGCAAACCAGCAGTCAAAATAAATTATTCTCGCACCCCTTTCCTCTTCTTGCTTTTTTGCGGCTTCTTTTCTAATACTGCACCCTCACTTATTAAAATTCAGATTATGCCAAAAAAAAAGGTAGAAAAAAAGAAATAAAAAGAATATATATATATCGAGAAACTAGAGAAAAAGAAACCAAATGCTGACAAAAATTATAACGCCATTTGCCGAAGCTAAAGTACATATAATATTCTAGATTACAATGAAGCAGTGACGTCGGGTTATCAGAATTTGGCACACTTTGTAACTGAGGCGACTTCCATCAATATGATTGTTATAATTTATAAGTACCACTATGGTAAAAAGAAAAGTACTAAGGATAATGCGAAAAAATTACTTTACAAAAATTTCTAATGGCTTAGAATATTAAATAGGTAAGATATTCAATGCACTATTCAATGAATACTCTCAAATGATGCATATTCTTACAATAACTGTTTCAAAAACATTCAAACAGCTTAGCAAATATTACAATACTTATAATTGATATAAATAAATCTATTGAAGATGTCGTTAATATTTTAGTTTTATGAAAATAGGGATGGCAATTCATGCTGTGTACAAAATACATTGGTGAAAAGCATTTCAGTGTTGTACATGTTTCTACTATTTTAAATCAAATGTAAGTAATGAAAATGGAATTTTTTTTAATACTAAAATGATTGATTTCGATTATTTCAATACAAATCAAGATTCGTGAATATATTTATGTAGTTGAAATTCATGAAAGTTAATAAATGTCTGAAAATTGACCGCGAACTGAGACAAATGAAACGAAAATTCTAACTCCCAATATCGTACCAAACATGGATACGCCTACTAGAATTATACAAATCGATCTATGCTTCATCGTAATTTGAAAAGGATCATCGAGTCATTAACACATTTTCACTAACCATAAGCATTTAATTAATGGCTGCTTTAAATGTAGGTCGACAAAATCTTAAAGTTGAGATAAGTTTCTTATAAATATTCAACATTCTTTAACACATTGGAAATGTAATTAAGTCAAGGTCTCCCGTTCGTTATCACATTACTGAATATACCTTTGACATTTAAAAGAATAAAATGTGCAAAATTTTAAAATAAAATAAATTCTACCTGAATTCGTTCGAGTAATTCGCGCTAAAAATATCGAAAATGTTATAAATTTTGTTTCAAAGAGCAAATGAGATTATAAAAAAATTCATTCATTAATTTATATTTGTCTATTTTTAAACGTATAAGCATAAGATTCCAATAACTTACTACTAATAATAAATTTTACGTTGATTTTCTTAAGATTTTAAGAAGTAAATCGTATTAAATTTTTGTTTCCGTTGATGCATTTTTGGAATCATTAGTTCTCATTTCCAGCACTCAGATTAATTAAAACCTAGCTTGCGAAATACATTTTAATCTATATTAATGTGCTTTCATAATAAATCGATATTAGAATGATTAATTAATGATGCTTTATTTTCACTTAATTTTCTTCGAAAGATAATTCTCTCGAGTACTTTAATATGATTTAAATTAAATCACTTGAGAAAGATGGATGCGCACAACAATGGAATTGTATGATAATGGCGTATGTCAAATATACATATTTTAAATTTTTTTTTGAATAGTCCTGATTTTTATTGCAGCCTGAAAAATCGTTTCGGCAAGAGCAGAAATATATAGCAGTTTACACAAGTAATACATATTACTATCAATAGTATTTATCATATAATACCCTAAAAGAATTTGAATTGCTATTTTTTCTTTAAATCATCAAAATTTACGCACATATAACCTGCGATTGTTATTTAATTTAGCGATATTTATTCATAATCATAAAGTTATTATATATATATATATATATATATATATATATATATATATATATATAAACACATGCATCAATAAGTTCCGAGACTAACCCAGAGATGGCGCTCGTAGTAAACCACTAACCAGATCTTTCTAGAGTACTAACCTTTGCTTGAAACGTGTCAAAATTTTAAGTCGATCGGACCAGAAACAGCTGAGTTATCGAGGTTGGAGTAAAGTCGTTTTGTAGTTTGTTTAAAAAATGGAAAAAACCGAGTTTCTCGTGTTCTGATAAAACATTGTTTTTTAATGGGTAAAAACACCGTGCAAGCGAAACAATGGATTGAAAAATGTTACCCGGACTCTTGTCCATCAAAAGCAACGATTTGTCGGTGGTTTGCCCAGTTTAAACGTGGTCGTACCGACACAAATGACGCGGAACGCTCGGGTAGACCTGTGGAAGCCGTTATACCGGAAAATGTGAGGGAAGTGACAAAAATTATAATGAAAGATCGTAAAGTGAAGCTCCGTGAGATTGCTGAGATGACACAGATATCATATGGAAGTGTATTTACTATCCTTCATGAAAAATTGAGCATGAAAAAGGTTTTTTCCAAGTGGGTGCCGCGATTGCTTTCGATGGAACAAAAACAGCAACGAGTCGATTATTCAGAAAGCTGTTTATCGCTATTTACTCACAACAAAAAAGATTTCTTGCGTTGTTACGTGACCATGGACGAAACATGGATACATCACTACACTCCAGAGTGGAAGCGGCAGTGGCGCACAGCTGGCGAAAGCCGTCCGAAAACGCAGCAGTCAGCTGGCCAAGTCATGGCGTCAGTTTTTTGGGATACGCATGGCGTGATTTTCATTGACTACCTCGAAAAAGGTAAATCGATCAACAGTGATTATTATATTGACTTGCTGGTGCGTTTGAAGGAGGAAATCGCAAAAAAACGACCGCACATGCAGAGAAAAAAAATGTCGATGAAAACAATGGCAAAATTGAACGAATTGGGCTTTGATCTGCTTCCCCACCCCCCATACTCGCCAGATTTAGCCCCCAGTGACTACTGGCTCTTTGCTGATCTTAAAAAAATGCTCCAGGGAAAAAGATTTGGCTCAAATGAGGAGGTCATCGCTGAAACTGAAGCTTATTTTGAAGCGAAAGATAATTTTTTTTATAAACATGGTATTGAAAAATTGGAAAAGCGTTGGAACGATTGTATCACCCTAAAAGGTGATTATGTTGATGAATAAAAAAAAATTTTGCAAAAAAAAATGTTGTTTTCAATGTTAGTCTCGGGACTTATTGATCCATGTGTTATATATTCGATTAAAATCTCGTGAAACGATTTTTTGGGGTAACCGAGATATTCGAATCGAAATAGGAGCGATAATGTGAAAAGCAGTACTTTAGTTAATACTCAATCTCCCCCCCCCCCCAGCAAGAGTTCCTCAAGCGCTTACCTTCTTCAGATAAGTTCGGGAATCACGACCCCGAGGTATTTTTTTATAGATATATTCTTTCCCATGGTATTTAGACTTTAGTAAATGCGAGTAATACGCCCCTTGGATATTCTCTAGAGATACTTTTCTATTTTCGACCCTTCTTTTCAACAATTTTCCTTTTTTCATCCCTTAGACTACAATTTAAGTCAATGTTTGGTGCAGCTTAGCCAAATTTACCTTTCACTCTATAACCTTATGTACCTCTTCTTACCCCGCCCCACTCTCAACAAGCTGCAGCCAGGTTCATACTCGACTATTATTTGTTGTGCAACTGAATCATGAATAAAATTTATTTAAAATGCCTTGATTATATTTATGGAGTATGTCATGCAAACTTTATATATTTCATGTTATTATCACTAATGAAACTACAAATACGGGAGAAAAGGTATTCTATGTGAAGAAAAGCTTCAAACTAAAATGTCAATCGCATTTTTATTCTCTTGCTTTTTTTCCCCTAGTAAATAGGTAATAAAATAAATTTTTCAGCGATTGTGTGTAACATACAGCCTACCTTTTAAAATTCATAATTAGTTTGATTTTTTCTTTTCATGGCTGTATAGTAAAAATATATTTTCAGTATAAGGAGAATATTTCACTTTCTTAACCCATAAAAGGTAAGAGTATAATCTAATGAAACACTTTTACGGTATCATGGGTGTAACTTCACCCCAATAAATGAATTTTATTTTAAAAATTTAAGCTGTATAATTTAGCTGTCTTTCTACGAATTGTGGCCGAGGTAGCCTAGTGGTTATGGTCACGCACTCACGGCCGGCGATAATCGTCAAGTCGCGGGTTCGAGTTTTGATGACACTAAAGACCCTCCTTATAGCCCAGGCTGATGCATGCCAAGTCTGTCGGGATCCAAAGTCTTCCCATGGCATGGTGTGGAAGTTAGGAGAGGAAGGTGCACGTTCATGTATCGTCGTCGTCACTAGACCTAGACTCAAAATTAAATGGTCCTCCGCAACAGCCCTCGTATTGCTTCTATTGCGACGTTAATAAAACCAATCATTCAACTTTCTACGAACTGAGATTTGTTGATGAAGCTCATACTCATCTGAATTGGAAATTATTGCACGAACTCTTTTACGATTACTAGCGCGGAGGATAGGTATTTCTTCTTCACGTAAAATTTCGGCATTTTAAGTTATTATCAATTTAGTTTACGCAATCATTCTGCACATCATCGTCTTCTACATCGTCGCTTACATTGTCCTCTCGGGAACTTGCCTTTCCCTTATAAACAAGTACGAGCATCACGACCCCGAGATGCACATTAGTCTTTTCCTTCCCATGGGGTTAACTGTCTTTGGTAAACCCGGATGACGCGACACCGGGATCTCTTGGTGAGTCTTCTCTATTTTCGACTCTCTTTGTCAAACAATATTCCCCCCCCCCCTTTTTTTTTCTTTTTTCAAACATCTATACCACAGTTGCACCTCGTTTGGCTCAGCGTTGCCACATCTAGCTATCGTGCCATTAAATACTGCCCTCACGTGTATTTATATATATATATATATATATATATATATATATATATATATATTGTTGTGCTTCGTTCAGTTGCGTGTGGCCCTGATTTGCGGGCGCAATATTTCAACCAACAACGCCAGAAGTTCTGGAAGTTAGCATTAGATAACCAGCTCCGGGAAAGGGAGTCTATTTTGAATGGATGATGGAATCACATATGAAAAGCGACCGATCCAGATTTTATATAGAGTTTGAGCTAAATCCAATTGATCTGGGGTTCGAAGGCCTTCCGCCGACGTTCAAGGATCGGCTTCACTCCTCGGCCTATCCACGAGGATCAGAGCTCTAAACGCAGCCAATGGTGATTAGGGTTGAACGGTTATATTAATCGGCACAGTATCGGACATGCTGATCAGAGGCAGCGCGCTCATTTGGTGATCTGGCAATTACCAGGGCACTTGCATGGAGTCCTGGAATGGTGGGTAATGCCATTTCACCGGTGCGACAATAATCGACGGGGACCAATCACTTTCAATCGGAACAGTGATGAATCCGGATGGAGAATAAGTTCACGTCAGGAGCTCTGGGCAGATCAACAGGAGGATGTATGCCAGTTGAGCTGTGAGCTGGAGCGACCTTCTTTCGCAATTATCGGTTTTCTCAGCCCTAGGTATCGCCACTGTGATGCTGGAGGATTGTTGTGACTCTCTTCACCTGCGCCAGAGTTAAAATCATCACCCAATAACTTGCCAGAGATGTGCTTTTAGTCCTGGTTAGGTAAGAGGCATGGCAAAAGGGATGATCAGAAAAGCACTGTTCAGGATGATGCGGGAGTTCAGGAGCGACGCTCGGGCACATCGATAATCGATGCTCTTTCCACATCCCCCGCTGTGGCCAGAAGCGTTCGCTGAAGGATTAATCTTCCTCTTACCAGCCATACGGGTTCAGTTCACGAATCGTTCTTCACTACCTGGACTCGGATCCAGGGCTCTTGCATCATATGGAGTGCTGGTTCTTGCGGATCATAACACTGGATCACTTCTAAAGGTGGCTTCGAGCTCCTGACAGCCTGCCTATCACGTTTCAGTTGATTCTCACCGGCTGTTTTATAATTATGAGTTTATCTCCTCGTCTATTCACTACGTTTCATAATTTCAATCTAATCATATGAAATGCTGTTTTATTCACTGGAAGGAGGTTTTAGTTCAATTACTGATAAAGAAACCCAGGTTAAGTTAAATGGATCCCAATGTAAACCAAGTGAAGAAAATATGAATGTTCATACCAAGTTCGTTGTAAAGATAGTGACGTTTTAAAGATTAGGTTATTGATTGGTTTAAAGGTTACACTGGTTTGATTACTTGGACAATTGGGTTATTGGTGGCTTGAAGATATGCTGGAGAATGGAACAGGTTCAAGTTTCTCTCCTGTTCAACGTCACAAAGGATTCATTATATGCGGTTCAGAGGATACAGCTCTTCCTGCTGGTTTTCTGTTCTACTTTTCCGTTTTGCCTTTGACCTCCTCATTCTTTCGACATCTGTGTTGCGGTATTGCTCTCAGTTTATTGAGTCATTTGAGTGATTAACAGTTCAAATCTTCAGAGTCAGCTGAGGATCTTGCCACTGAGCAGTCAAGATAGGTCGGCGCCCGCTTTCTCTTCTTTGGCGCGGGCTGGCACAATGCTGCGCCCATCGCTTATTAAGGTTCAGTTCGTATTGAAAGGGTCAGGAGAAAATCAAAGGAATATGTAATCAGGAGACTAGGAAGAACCAGATGCTGACAAAGAGATTATAGCATATCGTTTGCCGGAAGCTAAGTATATTGTTCTGGATACCTGATGAGCGATTGCGTCCGGGTTGTGATTTGGCACTTTGTAGCTGGGCATTTCCGTCAATATGATTGTTATGATTTATAAAGTGCACCATAACAGTTAGAAGGTCTTTAAGGATGGTCTGCGAAAGATTGGCGCATTTCTATTGAGCCCAGGATATTAGGTAGAATGGATGTTCAGTGCGCTAATTCAGTGGATGCTCTCAAGTAGGTGCATGTTCATTTTTACGATGGCTGGCTTTAAAGAAACGTTTCAGACGGCAACCAGGTATTACAGTGATACTTGCATGATTGTAAAATAGATCTAATTATGAGATGTCTCGTTAATGTACAGTTTTATGAAATGGGATGGCAGTTATTCAGCATTGTACAAGATACATTGGTGAAAGCATTTGATGTGTGCATGTTTCACTATTTTAGATCAGTGTAGTGAAAGTGGAATTTTTATTACTAAGATGATTAGTTTCAGTTATTTTCATTACAGAATCAAGATTCGTGAGATATATTTATGCTGGTTATTCATGAAGAGTTAATAAATGTCGAAGGTGACCGCAGACTGAGACCGATGAAACGAAATTCACAACTCCCAGTAATATCATTGCAGGCTTGCGCCTACTATGAATTACCTGAATCGATCTATGCTTCTGTCGTAATTTGAAGGATCATCGGAGTCATTGTAACACATTTCATAAGCATTTAATTAATGGCTGCTTTAAATTAGCAGGTCGATAAGAATCTTAAAGTTGAGATAAGTTTCACTTCTCCAGCATTCTTTAGCTTACATTGGAAATGTATTAGTCAAAGATCTCCTCCCGTTCATTATCCCACCTTCTAGACCAAAAGAATAAAATGGCTGGAATTTTAAATCGTCTGTCTACCTGAATTCGTTCGAGTATTTAAAATATCGAAAATGTCTATAGATTTTGTTTCAGGTAAAATGAAAGTTAAAAATTCAATTTCATTAATTTATATTTGTCATTTTTAAACAACAAACTTCCAATAACTAATAATGGTACGTTGATTTTCTTAAGATTTTAGAAATTAAATCATTAAATTGTTTCAAATTACATTTTTAAGATCACATTAATTTCATTCAGCACACTCAGATTAATTAAGAACCTAGCTTGCGAGAAATACATTTTAATCATTAATGTGCTTTCATAATAAATCGATATTAGAATGATTAGTGGTGCTTTTATTTTCCACTTAATTTTCTTCGAAGATAGTTATCTCTAGAGTACTTTAATATGATTTAATTAAATCACTTGGAAAGATGGTCACACAACAAATGTGATTGTATGATAATGGCGTGTCTGCATATTTTAGAGATTTTTAATCCCTGGTTTTTATTGCAGCCCCACAGAAAATCGTTTCGGCAAGAGCACTTGCAAGTATAGCAGTTTACCTGAAGTAATACATATTATTACTATCAATGGTGTTATCTTATAATACCCTAAAAGATTTGGATTATCTTTTTCTTTAAATCCTCATCAAATTTACACTTTATAACCTGCGATTGTTATTTGGTGCTTGATATTTATTCATAATCCTTAAGTTATTATATATATAAATAGTTCGAGTTTAACTTGGGGGATGGCTCGCAGTAGCCATCTTTCTGAGTACTAACCTTTGCTTGAGCATGTCAAATTTTATCGATCGGACCAAGCTGAGTTGAGGTTGGATGGAGTCGTTTGTAGTTTGTTTAAAAATGGAAAAACCGGGTTCCTCGTCCTGATCAAAACATTGTTTTATTAAAAACACCGTGGAATTACCAAACGAAACAATGGATTCGAAAATATTACCCGGACTCTTGTCTCCGCATCATATTTGTCGGTGGTTTGCCCAGTTCTTCGATGATTTTCGACACAAATGACATGGAACATGCCTCAGGTGAGGATACTCAGCAGATTCCATGCCAGGAGAATCTGGGGAGTGAATAAAGAAGATTATAATGAAGAGATCACGTAGGTGAGCTCTGTTAGGATTGCTGAGATGACACAGATATCATGTATGGAGTGTATTTACTATCCTTCATGAAGAGTGTGAGCAAAGAAAGGTTTTCAGAAGTGGAACCGCATGATTGCTTTCGATCGCGGAACAAAAGAAACAGCAACGAGTCGATTCAGGAAATGGGCTTTTATCAGCTGTTTACTCACTGAAACAAAGGGTTTCTGCTTGCGTTCTTTCCCGTGGGCCATGGATGAGAACAGCATCATATCCAAGGTCTGGAAGCGTGATGGCGCAGCTGGCGAAAGCAACAGGCGTGATCCGAAAACCTGGCAGTCTTGTGAAGTCATGGCGTGATTTTTGGGATACGCATGGCGTGATTTTCATTTACCTCGAAAGGAGTAAATCGATCAACCAGTTATTATTGACTTTACTTCTGGTGCGTTTGGAGGAGAATCACTGGCAGGCACCGCACGCGCAGCACTTCACCAGGATGATGCACTTTACTGCACCGGATCCGGTGGAAACAATGTAAGCAAAAGGTCAGTTACGGGTCAGGGCTTGCGATCTACCCCCGCCGCCCCACTCTCATGGTTTATTCCCCCGGTGACTGCTGATCTTTTCCCAAAGTCATCCAGGGAGGTTGACTCAAATGAGGTCATCATGGAACTAGGAAGCTTATTTGAGCGAAGATGAATTTTATAAACATATGAGTATTGAATTAGTGGAAGAAGCGTTTAGGGACGATTGTATCACCCTAAATTGAATTCATGTTGATGAATAAAAAGTTTTGCAAAAATGTTGAACTCAAGTAGTAGTCTCAGGACTTATTGATCAACATGATTACATATGTTCTGATTAGAATCTGAAGGAAAGTTTTTGGGGTAACCAAGTATTCAGATCGATATGATGTAATGTGAAGAAATGATGCTTTGGTTATTATCGATCTCCCCCAACAAGGGTTCAAAGGCGCTTACCTTCTTCAGGATGAGTTCCTTCTGGGATCTGACCCAGGGTGTTTTTATGGATATATTCTTTCCAGCAGTGTTATTTTAAGACAGAGTAGATGCGGTATGCAGCCCCTTGGATGATATTCTCTAGAGGATGATAGCATTCGTCCTTCTTTCAACAGTTTTCCTTTTTCATCCCATGAATACAGTTTAAGTCAAATGTTTTGGTGCCTTAGCTGATTTACCTTGCTTTCATCTATATAACCTTATGTACCTCTTCTTGCCCGCCCGCCTCCTCTCAACAGGCTGCAGCCAGGTTCTGCTCTCGACCTATTTTGTTACCTTTTAGCTGGATCATGGATAAGTTATTTAAAATGCCTTGATTATGTTATGGGTATGTCATTGAGCTTTATATATTTCTGTTATTATCATAATGAAGAACTTCTGATACAGGAAGATGCTGTGTGAAAGCTTCAAACAAAATATCCAAATGTTTTGGAATTCTCTTCCCTTTTCCCCTATTAGTAAATAATGGAAGAATAGACGCATGGAGTTGTTGTGTGGCTCACCTTTAAGATTCATGAATTGGTTTGATTTTCTTTTCGTAGCTTTGTATCAGTAAAATATTTTCCGGTATAAAGGAATGTTCACTTTCTTAATAGCCCATGAAAATTAAAATTATAATCCTATTGAGAACTTTGTTAATCGTAGTTGTGGCTGCTAATCTCAAGTGGATTTTATTTTAAGGTGGATTTGGCTGTCAATTTAGCTGTCTTTCCACGGGTGTGGCCAGTGGCCACAGTGGTTGTATGGTCACGCACTCACGACCGACGTCAATGTCGTCCAGGTCGCCTGGTTCGAGGTTTGATGCTAAGAGACCCTCCTTATGGCCAATTTCCCAGATTAGCGTGCCCAGGTCTGTCAGGATCAGAGATCTTTCCCCGTGGCGTGGTGGTAGGAGTTCAGGGTGTCGTCTGATCCTTTGGACCTGTGGCTCAGGGTCGTGATGGAGGTCTATCCTACTTATTGGCTGACATTACTCAAGTATTGTTACAGAAGAATTTCTGTTGGACGTTAAATAAAGAATGATCATTCAGCTTTCTACAGACTACAGGTTGTTGGTCAGGAGCACCAGCATGCCTCTCATCTGGATTAGATTGATATTGCTGAGACTCTTTTACGGGTTCTGCTGAGCGCTGTAGCGGAGGATGGATGTTTCTTCATTTTGCAGGATTTCTGATCCCCTCGAGTTTGGTTTGCATGATCGTTCTGCGTCGTCAAGATGTTCTGCAGTAAGTCAAACCTTTACGTTTATCGGGGACTTGCCTTTCCTTATAGACAAAGTGCGGGCATCCTGGTCCCGGGTTGCATTGGTTATTTTCATTCCCGTGGCTTGTATGTGGCACAGTATGAGCCCGGATGACGCGACACGGGATCAGCGGTGGGATCATTTCTCTGTTTTCGATATCTTTTTGTCCAATGATATTCCCCAGCACTTTCTTTTCTCAGGCAATCTGTATACCGGTTGCGCGCCTCGCGACTTCGGCGTTGCCGCATCTGTTCCAATCGTTAGCGTTAGATATACCTTCCTCGGGTGTCGTTTATGTAATATCATATCTAATATGTATCAATAACAATATCATATGTTTCTTCTTAATCAGTTAAGATCATCATCTGTTTAACGTAGTTTTCCATTTTTGGTGGGGAGATTGATTGAGTGGGCGTTCAAAAGATGAGCTACAATGGGATGATCAGGTTAAGAAAGAAACCTTCCTAGATAACCCCCTGC
>BMAW01103087.1:769388-842352 GCA_019974015.1 Nephila pilipes
AAAAAAAAAAAAAAACACTTCTAAAATACTTATTTCCTTTCCTCTCTGCTTATAAATGTCTTTCCAGATAGAAAAATCTTCTCGAAGTAATTTTAAAAAACTTAAGTACTTAACTTAAGTAAACTTATTAAACTTATATTATTAATAAAATATTCGGATCACCCCTGATCAGTTTTCTTTGTTTTGCAGTTAACGAAGTACATAATTAAAGTGAACTGTTTATGATAACGGTATCCCTACTGACGCCACAAATGATTACAGGAAAAATCGGTGTTACCGGTAATTCGATTTTTAAATAATATGTTAGAAAAATAATATCTATGTCACGGTAAAAGTGATTAATCCGGTGATAATGTAAAATTACCGGTGATTGTTTATAATCGCCGCTTAACTTGGTAAATGTGATAAATTATTGAATATTTATGACATTTACCGGTAAGTTTATAAAATCCCCAACTTTTAATGAGGAATGTAATAAATTCAGATTATTTTGTAGTGTAACGATGTCTTAATTAAAAAAAATAAATATTTTTAAATAACATTAAGAATTTCACTTTTATTAACCAGTTGTCGTATCTTACTTTCGTCAGAAAAACACTGTTTGCTTTCTTAGTGTCCAAAACATTTAATAACTTCGAATTAAAACGGTCATGCATATCGTCCATTATTCAATATTTTATTTATCCAGCGCGAAATTAGAAATACTACTAAAATCACGTGCATCTGACATCAGCAAGATGCAACACATGCATCCGACATCATAAATTTTGGATAACTTATTTACTTATATTATATTCCCCATTATGAATTGGGGATTTTATAAACTAACCGATAAATATTATAAATATTAAACAATTTATTACATTGACTAAGTTTAATGGTGATTATGAATAATCACCAATTTATTACAATTACCGTAATATATATATGGTAATTTTATTCACCCATGATACCCTTTTAGGTTAACATAAAAATAATGAGCCACCTTAAACTTCCTATAAAATCGTTGACAACAGCTAGTTATTCTTCCAAGGAACCTTTTTTATGGTCTTTCATGTAAAGGAATAGAATGAAAATTTCCTTTTCCCTAACATCTGTTGCCAAGTTGTAAACAGCTCATTTAGTTACTACTTCCTAACGAAAGTGAAATTGGCATACAATAAACTTGTAAGTATTGTAAATCGGACCTCTGAAGAAATCGTCAATTTTTCAAGTTAGCTTCAAAAAGAAAGCCCGTAAAACTGGTCTATACAACAAATAACGGTCAGGTAGGTCTGCGGCACAGCTTAAAGAATGTATTGAATGTTTCCTTAGCATTATTCAAAGAATTCGCTTCCTGAAGGGAGAGGGGAAGGAGATCTCCCATGATGAAACATGTCAAGATGTTTGCCCGATCCTTTACTTATAAATGAGTGAAGAGAAAAAGTCTGAAAAGAAACTTTTTGGGAAGTTGAAGTACGGTTAAGAGTATTAGTAAGAAAAGGGATTCCAATGAGTTGGTACTAGAAATTTCTTCCTTTTTTTCCACTTACTTGAACCCTTTTTCTAGTTAAGCTTGTGAAGTTGAGCTATGTGCAATTTTCTCTTCGCTAACCTGAGGGACTTCATAATAATTTGAATTGCATTAAATTGCTATTTCTTCTCAACCAAAATAAAATGTGATTAGGTAAATTATATGAATATGGTAGTGAAGTCAGAGATAATGATATATAAATGAAACAGAATTGAGGGGAAATGAAGAGAGATTAAAGGATAAACGACTTGCTGATAGATATTTATAATTTGTAAGCATCTTACCATTTTAGATTGGAGGGATTCGTAGTTTAAGTACCAACCTACAAATCTACTGTTAGTAAGAATTATCGAAATCAGAACGAGTGATATATGGTAGCTAAGATTTCATTCTTAAGTCATAATCTAGGATTGGAGAGTTAATAGGAATTCAAAAGAGAGTGGGATATGTATTCTTCGGGGATAGAAGAATATTTTATCTTATGAATAAATTTATATTTTATCTTGTTCTTACGTATCTGCTATTGGAGTCTAGTATTTAGTGACTATTTAATTGAAAGAAAGAGAAGGCATTGGAATTAAATAATAAAGAACGGGCTTTACTAGTTACACACAAATGTTATCTAATCATTTGGAAATGTCTTCTCCTAAAGAACTGATAAACGAGTTGAAAAAAACCTGTCTTTATAGCAGTATCGTACACCAAAGTTTTTGGTTAATGTCGCTGCACCCAAATACCTGAATGTTAAAATTTAGTACGCCATTTCTTTATAAATTAGACGTATAAAGAAAATTTCAAGGGGAAAAAATTTAGGATATTTTCTTTAAAATTAAAATCTTTTATTTGAAAACCAAGAAATATTATTTCAGATGCATTGATAAAACATACTTGCCCTTTAACAAAATTCATTGGAATGTGATATAACTATCACATAGTTTCGTGATAAGGATTGAGTGGCCGGGGGGGAAGCCTTGTGGTTCATGGTCACGAAATAGCGGCCGGTATTGTTTCCATCGAGTAGTGGGTTCGATCCTGAATGACATTAAAGACCTCGGGTTACGCGGCTGAAGCAAGTTAAATCTGTCGGGGCTCCAAGTCCTCCCGCAGGCGTGGCGGAGAAGTTTGGAAAAGGGATGCCGGCTCAGATGTTGTCCTATTCACTTGACCGACTTTCAAAATTGCGGGGTCTGTTGTCAATAACCCTCTTGTTGTTTCTAAGTAAAACGATAATAAGCAATCAATCAATCAATGACAAATAAAATAATTCAGTGGTTCTCAATTGTACTTTGCATACCCTTGAGAGGTATATACTTTGCATGCCTCTCAAATTGAACCTGCATGCCCCTTCTCATACGTAGAGGCTTTCCTAAGGTTTCATGAGAACTCCCGGGATACCCTAGCGATCCTTCTCTATTTTCGACCCTCCTTCTTGTCAACCATTTTTACCTTTTTTTTCAACTTCACGTCTAGACCACAGTTTAATCTTGTTTGGCGCAGCATAGCCATATCTGGCTCTTGCGCCAAAAAACTTTACATTCACTCACTCAAGGTTTCATGAGAAGTCCCCCCCCCCAGAAAAAATAGACAATATCCGGACAATAAATATATGTACTTAATTTACAATATACTAACTTATGAAGGTATCCTTATGGAGACTTTGAGGGTATTCTTTGGTGACGTGCGATCTTCGTTACCCGTGAAATGAGAAGGACGAAATTAAATTAAAAAAAAGCTTGAGAATCATTGAAACAGATGATTTGACTGTCCATTGCATTACTTTACTAAAAATATTCCTTGAACTCAACTGAAAAATTCGTCGTAATCAGTCGAAAGATCAGAAATGAAAAAAAATGAAGGCGATTCCTGAAATCTAATACAAAGCGTGGAAAAAAATAGGGTGTGATAAAACTATTTTAGAAGTTACTAAGAAATTCTTTTGTGAATAAAAGTTATATTTAAAAAAATCTACACTTTAAAGGAAAATTAAAACTCAAATTTTATGTAATATACACAGATATCAATACAATTTTTGCAAGAAAAACTCTCATCTTGCTCTCTTTTTTTTTTCTTTACTATAGACATATCTAAAGGTTATGTTTTGCTAACAAAAGCGAAACTGTTGCTACCGCAATAATTCTTACGTCATTTTCACCTTCAGAGTTGTCAAGCTTCTATTTATACCTAATACTGGAAATGAGTTAACATAAATGCGATTTTCTTTAATAAGGAAAGGTTCTGAAGAGGTCATTGTGTTTCACAAGCTCATAAATGTTTTTAACTCCCCGTTACCGTAGAAACGATATTGGGGCATTGTGTACACCGAGTAGAATTTTAATTCACTCATTATAAACTCCGTATTATTTGCACCCAAAACGTTTTGACTGAAATAAATAAAAGGAATAGTTTTAAAAAATGTAAATGCGACTTTGTGTGCAGAATCTCATTACATATATATATGTAAATGTGTAATTTGAATTTTTAACAAGCAATTCACGTATAAAATTAAAGCGAATTAAAAATGTTTATCTTTTGAAATGTATATTTTATGAAAGCAATTGTCTTTTTTTTTAATGTTAATGAGGAATTAAATAGAAAAACTCGTATATATTATATTTTATTATAAAACTTTGGCTTAAAATTATGAATATTATTGATTTTTTCCATTGAATTATTTCGTAAAAGCTTGAGAGGAAATTGCTTAAGCAAATTTTGCCATATTTTAAAATAATTCAACTATTACAAATTATTAATTTTAATAAATATTTAAAATAGTTTAGTTATAAACAGTATTTTTCAATCCAATAATGCTACCGTGTCATATTCTGACACAACATATTTACCCCTGCAATCATTCAATTGAAAGAGAACTTTTGAACCATATTAAAAGACAAAAAACAAAATTATCCTTATAGATGAATGTGTTTGTGTCACACATATATTGCATAATAACGCAACATGGATTCATTTTTATAGATATATTTAATAACATTTAATAACGCAACATATAGAAGTTCTATTCTTTTACGAAAATTTCATTTCCCTTTTCGATAACCTCCTGTGCGATAGTTAATTATGCACTATGTAATATAATTGACAGCTTCTTATTCATTAATTTTCTCATTTTTATTGAATAGACCGAAAAACAGTCAAGTTTTGAACAATTTTCAAATAATATAAAATTCAGTTCTGCCAGACCAATTTGTCTGAATTGAATGCTTATTTTAACTTCCATCACACACTATCTGCCACAGAAGTTTCCTTTAAGTACGTAGATATAATGGCTTTAAATTCATTTCACAGAAGATACAGAAAATACCGCAAACATGAAGAAAATATGAATGACTGATATTTGTACAATACTTAAAAAGGGAAAATTATTGGATAGTTAACGACTCATTATTGTTCTTCAAACGGAATGCGAAACTATTTTAACAAATATTTCGAAATTTAGTGGACAATTGTCCTTGGAACAATCCATACTATTTCAGAAACAAAGGGTAAACCTACTATGTATTAATGTTTATTTCATAAAAAAAATCTGTTTGATAAAGAACCAGGTGCACATCTATTTTTAGTAACATAACGTAATGTCAAAACCCTTATGAAAAATTGTCTGTTCATGGTCAATGACGATATGCGTGATGGCGAGAAAAAAAATGGTTAAGAGTATTTGGAAATATTTGTTACAGTTTATTCCTACTAAATTTTTATTTTCTGCTCATCGACATAATTATTTAAGGCAAAATTTTAAGAGATTGTGTATAAGATTAGGAAGACATGTGAGATGGGAGCCTGGTTTTATTTAATTATATATTATTTTGTTAAATTCAAATAAATTGAGACAAAAGCAAAATTTGCATCAAAATATAATTCGTATTTCTCATGTAATGTGATGTTTTCTTCCTAAGAGACTAGTATTACTAGCGAATGATAAATAATTATCAATTGAAAAAAAGTTCCTGTACGTTTTATACTCGTAATTTTAAGATATCATTAGTAATATTAAGATATAAAAGTAAACAACTGGGAAAAAATTTTGAAAGTGACATCGCAAAGGATGTGCTAAGAAATTCTGTTCTATTACCTATTTTTATAGGTTTAAATAGTTTTTTAAACTTTTTATAGTTTTTATAAATATTATAAAAAAAGTTTGATAAATTTTAGGATTTCAAATGGCTAATAACTGTTTTTTATTTACAAGAGCCACTTACAATATATAATAAAAATTACAAAATTCATTCTCTCTCCTTAGAAAAATGAGCATTTTTTATATCTTTAAACAGAATGAAAAGCTGTCCTTGAAAATTTGCGATTCAAGAGGGTCAAACATGACCAATAATGCAAAATGTTAATTGCCTTAGATTTTGAACAATACAAACTTCTTGAATTGTAAAACTTTCTTGCGTATAATTTATTTCTGTGTTTACTTTCTGATTTGCTTCGCATGTGATTTTGTTATTAAAGGTAAACATGTACATAACTATCTGTATGTATATTCATTGCTAGTTTCTCTTGTTCTTAAAAAACGTTTTTTACGCATGATTTTTAACATGCGCTAACATGTTGTTGATTTGAAAAAATGGCGTCAATAAAATGTGTGAGTATAAAATAAAGGATGCATGGTATTAGGGTTCAAAAGATTGGCATTATAATACACTATGGTTGTAATAATTACATTTAGTTTGTTTTAAAGTACATTTACATTGCTAAGGTATATTCAATTTAATATTTTATTATCTGCTTTTATTTTAATATCTGAACAGAGAATATTATTGTCTACTTTAATAATTTATCGTTTGCTCTTATTTTAATATTTAACAATTGAATTTTGTGGCAGAATCGTCTGTTTTTATTCTTTTTATTGTCATTGGAAATGTTTTTGTACTTTCTAATGTTTTTCTTGAGAAAATAAAATGCATTAGGAAATTGAAGAAATTTTCTTTTCTTGATAGTAATTTTGTTTCTGCTGAACTTGGAGCTCTGAAGCGAGCTTACTTTACCGCTTATTAATATTGATTTCGAATAATTCTACTTTTTCGAGCAATTAACAGAAAAAAAAAGAAAGAAAACATTTGCTCAAGTTAAAATGAAATTAGCAAAGCCAATTTCATTTTGTCTCCCTTTTTTTTTTTTTTTTTTGCTATTTTTTTAAATCTCTTCCAACTTTCTTTTAAGCATATTTTTATGCACAACATGTTTTTCACAACAAACTCTAACTAAAAATTGCCAAGCATTGAAAATGGTCATAACTCTCCATTGAATTTATAAGAAAAAAAATTACATTCTTAAATGAAATTATCAAAAAAAAAAATCTTTGATATATACAGTATTTATAAAATAAACTTTGCTTATTGTCATTTTTTCTTCATAAATTTGTGTGCTTATCATGCAAACTATTTATCACCCTTAAACTATAATAATTATGTTCCAATATAATCCCATACTCTGTCTTTAGATAATCGCACATAACCGATCTGAAGTGGAGCACAAGAAGATCGATGTTTCTATTTTAATAAGTCAAAATCAATATTTGGGAAGAATAAGGTCTGTGGTTTTGCAAGAGAACTAGAGTACTTGACCATTCTTATTTATTAGTTCGATTATTGATTAAAGATTAGAATAATCACTTGAGAACTTTTTGCATTTCTTCTATTTTAATGATTTATTAATTCTGATCGACCCTTTGATAATTACAACATATAGGATTTCATTAAAATCCTAGCCCTCGTGTTGCTTCTAGTGCACCTTTAATAAAAACTAAAACTAAAAAAAAATTCATCAAAGTCCAAGTATTATTTATTCTAATTTAAGAACTATCAATAGGTTTCTTTGCAAATTATTCATTTAATTAACTAAGTGGTATTTGTTATTAATTCTGAGATATTAAGGTGTGCATTTTATTGCTAATTTCTTATTCCTCCCTTTCTGCGCTTTATTGAAACTTAAATATTGATATTATGAATCAAATTTAAAAGCAAGAAACCGACAGGGTTATCAATGTTCTTCATTAGATTGTTTATGCGTAATTTTATAAAATAGCGTCTTTTTGGTTTGAAATTTTATTTTATGTAATCTAAAACTTTCAAAAATAATTTTTTTTACTATGCTTTTTTTACTATTTTTTTTTTTTTTTTACTATTTTTTTTACTATGGCTATATTTAGTTTTAAAAATGGGTCTTTTTATCTTATGAGATTCCGTCACCAGTATCCGATTACGTTGCTTTAAAGTACCGCAAATTTAACAAATGTCCAAAAAATTAATTTGACGATGATATAGGATTCGATTAAGTCACCGAAGTAATTTTATTTGTTTAATTATGAATTTTTAGAGAGATTTTATCAAATCTAATTCCAATTTTGAACCTTATTTTGTGTAGTACCCCAGATTCGTCAGAAATAATAAAAAAAAATTAATAGCTCTTCCGTTTGGCTTCGACATTGTTCAGTTTTTCAAAAGAATTTCATAAGTATTTCATATATGTCTGTTTATTCCCCAGTTGGTCCTCCTATTTTAATCTCAGGAAATACGTTCCATAAACGGTTTGGAACTGTGCTTTAAATGAAAACATTCTCAAACAGAAATAGTGGAAGCAATTCCTGTTTCATAAAAAAGTTCTACAAATCGGAATGGCCCTTCACTAATCTTCTGAATAGCAGGGACAACAAGACACCAATTGTCATCGGAAAAAGTAGCACTCAAGTTGTGACTTATTAAGATTCCGAGTTAAGCTACACTTCATTCAAAAATCTATGAAAAAGAACGGGGAAATACTATTCGTTAAACACCTGTGTTAAGGAATTCAATCGGTATTGTGTTGGTTGTGCTATTGGACACTCCCATCCATAGGTAAAAGTCTGACAGAAAAGGTAGCTGCAAGCTCGCAAGACCTTTTTTCAGCATCAATGGCCTCAAGGGTGTCAGGTGTATCATCCTAAATATATTTATGACCCGGACCCCATTGCAGGTGCTTTGTGAAAAGATTCGATAGACTCTATTCAGCTAGTTACCTATTGTACATTTTTATTTTTGAGGGTAACTCGCATCGCTCTTAAACTGGCAATAGTTTGCCCTTTCTCGGAACCATGCTTCTAATAATAGGTATCTTAAGTTATTGTAGTCTCTTCATCTTTTTAGGGGAACATTTTCTCTCTCCATCACACAAACAGTTTACTTAACCCTTATAAAAGTTACACCAATTGAAGTACCTTTGTATGAGTATTTGGCGAATATGATTGAGAGCCATTTTATATATATATTCATGTATATATATATATGTATGTATGTATACATACATATGAGTATATATATAAGACTATATGACACCCCTCATGTGTGTATGTATAAGTATATACATACACACACATATGAGGGGTGTCATATAGTTTCAATTATAATTAAGAAATAACAGATGTCATGATAAAATTTACTCTACTTATTAATTAATCCTTATGCACATAATGTTTTATTAAATTATAACTATTTAATGTTGATTCGTTTGATTTCAGAAAGCCCTTGATTGAAGTAAATCGCAGTGTTGGAGAAGGTTCAATCTACTGAATTCTACAATGACGGCCTTCGATAGGTTAAGAAACTGTGGGACAAATGTATAAGGTCTGTTGGGTGACTATGCAAAAAAGTCTTAAGAATAATAAATGAAAATTAAGTTTCTATTTGTATTATTTTTAATGATAATTAGATCTTTAGCATTTACTGAGATTACTGCGAGTTACTTCAATCCACGGCCCCAAGGCACCCTAATGATCTTTTACTTTCCCATGGTGTTTACTGTCTTTGGTAAACACGGGTTAAACAGTTCTCCCCAGATACCCTAGCGATCCTTCTTTATTTTCGACCCTTCTTGTCAACCAGTTTTTGTCTTTTCTTCAACTTTTTCACGTCCAGACCACAGTTAAATCTTGTTTGGCCCAGTATAGTCAGATCTGGCTCTTACACCTATAATCTTTACATTCACTCATTCACTCCAATCCACAGCGTCCCGAAAACAAACAAACAAATGAATATTAATAGCTGTAATTCACAACATTAAGTACGAGTATATAAAGATCAATTAATATGCAGAATAAATTGTATCCATATATATAGGTTATTTATTAACATAACAAACGCATACCTCTCGTGTGTATATATATATATATATATATATATATATATATATAGGAAATTTATACTAATGTAAAGGGGGGAATATTCGAGAGAATCATTTGCATTTGCTTAACTTATAGGTGAATAATTTAAAAGCATTCCATACAAGAAATAAGCTACTAAGCCCAATGATATTTTTCGCATGAATAAATCCTTAACTGCTTTCTACTTCAGATACAGTAATTTTTTTATTTCCTATAACTCTTTAACCCTTATGTCTCCCACCTATCTAGTAGCCGCTGTAGCCTAGTGTTCATGGTTTCGGATTTGTGGTCGGCGGTTTTCGTTCAGTCCTTGGTTCGATCCTTGGCCGCTAAAGATCCACCGTGTAGCAGGGGCTGATGCTCGTTAAATCTGTCGGGGCTCAAAGTCCTCTCATTGGCGTGGTGTGGAAGTTAGGAGAGAGAGGGTGCTCAGGGGTCATGCTCGTCACTTGACCGAGGTTCAAAATTACAAGGTTCGTCGCCAATAGCCCTCGTGTTGCTTCTAGTGCGACGTTAATAAAAATTAATCTAATCTCATGTCAGGATGCTATAGTACTTAATATTGAAGCAATTCTCGTTTATTTGATGAATTCTACATTAAGAAAAAAATAATTTTGCTGAGCCAAAAAACACTTCCTTTCCGAATTATTACTTCCAATTACAGTAGGATGGTATTTATATAGATAGATAGCATATAATAAAACTTTGCTGAATTCTTTATATATTTAATTTGTGAATATTTAAATTTACATATTTATTAAATACATATGAGCGTAACTGCACCTAATTTATAAATAGGTATGATTTCATTGTAAGCGAGATGCTTACGATAATTATCGAAATTTCGTGGTTGGTTTCGGGTTGAAATTACAGGAAATAATCAATAACTGATTAAAAAAAAACATTGATGGTTTTTGTGTTGCGCTTTGAATATTTATACTCTTATTTGAAAATACAGTAAATTAAAATGTAACATCAATATTTATAAACTGTTTCTAAAAGTGAATCCTTTTTTCCCCCCGACTTTGCGAAGCCTAACAACTGAAAAAGAAACTTCCGGATGAGAGGGGGGAAAGGGAGGGGAGAGACTATGCAAATCTATCGCAGATAAGTCAGTTGGGGGGGGAAGAAGAAAATAAAGAGTTTGAACACGAACTATATCGGCAGCAATGGGTGAAAGCCTGAACCGAGCTTGCTCAAACCTGAACTTTTGTGTAAAGCCAAAAAAAGTGGTAAGGATTTCAAAGCCACTTCAAATTCGCTAATCTCAACTATGGCCTCTTCTTATTTTTTCCTTCTAATCTTTTCCTTTCGTCTAGAAGAAAAATGGGAGCACTTCGGACTAAAGTTTGGCCTTCAGAATTCAATTAAGGGAATACGGCACCCTGTGAACGTTTTAAATATATTTGTCTGAAAAGTTTATATTCAGCGTATTTGAACACGCATAAGATATGCATTATACAGACAAAATACATTTTCAAACAATTATTTATAATTTTAATTTTTTTCAATAAGTTTCAATATTTTAAAATTCTTATTTCTGCAAATTTTTTTTATTTTTTAAACAATCTTTTCTTTGACTTCTAAGTTTTTCCTCCCAGTTTTCTGTGTAGGTATGGTTATATTAGTATTGAACGTAGTTTTTTAAAAAAATATTTCTATCAGACACTACAAAAAACACTAAAGAAATGGCTATTTCTAAGTTTGTGGATTTTTAAAAAATAACCATTAACCTAAAATTTTATTCCCTATACAGAATTATCACACAAATGTATTATGTAAAACGACCAGGAAAAAAAATTTTCAAAATTATATATAAGAAAAAGCTTTTTCATTTTAAATACGTGGCCGTTACGAAAAATAAGAATCCGAGAAAAAGTAGTTTAACGTTTGAAAGTCAATGAAATGATCAGAGCATATATTGCGCTAAGAAAATTGTTAATAGCACACTAACTAATGTAGCTTGAGCTATGAAATTTTTTACAAGTATTTAGAAAAGTTACACAGTTAAAATAATATAATATTTTGCGATATTTTAGTCATTTTTAGAGTACTGTGTCCTCTTAAAAAAATTGACCTTAAGGTTCTTGCATTGTTTTCTGCTTTAAATGTATATCAGGGGTTTGGTTATAATTCTGTTCTGCCATTAAAATTCAATTTAAATTCTAATATTTTAAATATTACGAGCATTTTAAAAATACTTAATTCTAAATAGCTCGTAAGCATTCGAATTTGTATCTTGATATTTTTTTTTTTTCAATTTTTGAATAAATTTCAATATACTTTTGTTATATAATCATCCAGTTGAAGGATTGTCAAATAAGCATATCTATATTCATGAGCTACTCTTGTATAATAAAAAATTCAGTAACTGCATTACATGCGAGTTTATTTAGGGGAGTCGAGCCCTGATGCCACTTAAGACCCGTCGTGTAGCTGTGTTGATGCACGTTAAATCTGTCAAGGTTCCAAGTCCTGCCTTTGGTGTGGTGTGGAAGTTATGAAAGTGGGTACCAGATGAAGGGTCATCCTCGTCACTTGACCGAGGTTCGAAATTACAAGGTCCTTCGCCAATAGCCCTCGTGTTGTATTCCAGTGCGACGATAATAAACAATCACATCACACTGTTTTGGGGGGAGATGCAAAATAACTACTTGCACATTTCTGTGTTTAACAATAAATGTTTTTATTCACGCCATATTTCTTCGATGCTAAATATATTCAGTAGTAAGCAATTGAATATTTGGTATTTAAATAAACGAAACTCAAAATCTGTTTAATTTTCATAAAAGAGCTAGGCAGCTTAGACTGATTATTCGAATTTAAGGAAATTCAGCGTTTACGAGGTATTTTATTTTTTTTAAGCAATAGTTCGCTGATCATTCAGACAATCTGATTAATCCTTAGGGCTGAAACTACATTCAGAACTATACTTCAAAAACGGATGGGATCCGTGTGGTGACCGGGAATGACAGAATAGTCGCACTGTAGCTCATGTATGTCGTAAGAGGCGACTAAAATGGGTACCCAGCGTCTGGGGGTATAGCCGGACACCCTGCCCCTGAGGATTATATCAGAGGACCTCAGGGACTTGCCTTCTTTTGGCAAATACGAGTATCATGACCTCGAGGCACCCTAGTGATCTTTTTCTTTCCAAAGGGATGTCTTTGGTAAACACGGGTGACGCGTCCCCGGGTTATCCTAATGGTCCTTCTCTATTTTAGACCCTCCTTCTTGTCAACCAATTTTTTTCCTTTCTTTAATTTCTTCACGTCTATATCACAGTTAAATCTTGTTTGGCGCAGCATAGCCATATCTGGCTCTTGCGCCAATAAACTTTACATTCACTCACTCAAAAACGGAAGGAGCTAAACATACGTAACGAACGTAATCATCTCTTATAAATTTAGGATTTAAATGGCATGAAAAAGTTAAACTTTCCGAAAACTATATTTCTGCCTTACTAGGTTGTTAATAGCGTTCTTTACCAAAGCACAGATCATCTACATAGTTCAAATACTTAAATTAACTTATAACATAACAAACAGTTTAAAAGTCGATCTAAGACGGCTATACCAGATACTTAAAGAAATACTCACATAATATTAAAATAAACATTAAAGAGAATGTTCTTGGCTCAAATTTATATTATTACTAATATTTTTTCGAAAGTACGACCCAACATGTAAAAATGCTCCTATTCCCTTGCATACAAGTCTTGAATATTTCTGTTGCAACTTACTATTGACATAATTGAATTTTAAAATAATAAATATGAAATATGAATAAATATTATTCATATTATGTAAAATGCCTAATATAAATGTAATTAAGTATTTGTTAAAATACATTCTAATGCATACTGCTTCTTAGAAAAAACATGCCGCACTCAGAGGCTTCTCTTCTTTGGGTAGGCACGAGAATCTTAACCCGGAGCCGTCCTAGGGATATTTTTCTTTCCCGTGTGGTTTAATATCTTAGGCAAACACGAGCGCCGCACAACCGGCATATCCCAAACATCCTTCTCTGTTTTCCTTCTTCCTTCTAGTTAAACAATTTTTCCTTTTTCTTCCAATGTCTAAATCACAGTTACACATGGTTTGGCACAGCATAGTCACATTTTGCTTTTGCACCATAAATTTGCACTCACTGATACAATCACGAAGAAACATGGTCACTGTAACGGAGTGGTCTTAGTCGCGAGCTCGAATTATCGTTGTTTCCGTCGAAATGTGAGTTCGAGTCCTGATGCCACAAAAGATTCTTCACATAGGGGGACTGATGCACGTTAAATCTGTCGAAGCTCTAAGTCCTTCCATGGACGTGGTGTGGAAGTTTGGAGAGGGAGGTGCCAGCCCCTGTGTCATCCTCGTCACTTAACCGAGGTTAAAATTACAATATCCGTTGCCAGCATCCCTCAGGAGCTTACTTTTTTTTTTTTTTTGAAGAAAGTACTGGAATTTCTACACCAAGGTACCTTGGATTTCCCCCCTTTACTTTGAGGTCTTGTTGTCTTTAGTAAACACGGGTGATGCGCCTCCGAAATACTCTAGCAATCCTTCATTTTCTCTCGACCCTCCTTGTCAACTATTTTTTCCCTTTTTCTTCCTCTTTTTCAGCCTAGATCACAATTTCAACAAGTGTTTAGCTCAACTTAGCCAAGTTTCGCTCTTGCGCCATAAACCCTAACTGTCACTAATAGCTGTACTATAGGGCAGAGTATGCGAAGTAAGGGTTATGAGTTTCTAAATATGTTCTCGATGGCCCTCTTGACGCAGCATAGCCTACCATGGCTCTTGCGCCATAAAACCTCACAGTCACTCACTCACTCCCGATGGCCCTCGTGTTGCTTCTGAGTGTAACGTAAATAAACAATCAATCAGTCAATCAATCTTCCAAGAAACCCGGTGTTAAAAAGAATGCGAGAAACACACACACCAATGAATTAATTCTTCCCTGGAACATTTTGAAAAGTACGATAGTATCTTTTAAAAGATTAATATTTCGTCTTTTGAAAACAATTTTAGTTTTTTTTTTTTTTTTTTTTAAATATCTGTAAAGCAATGTTTTTTAATACTGAAGATGACATTAATAAAAATGAAACTTCGACGTTACCTTTACATCAAATACAGTAGAAAACCAAATCGAAACTTTTAAATTTTATTATGGCATTATTCATACCTTTTTAATGAGCAGTGCTTCATTTAAATTAAACAATGAATATTAAGTTGGTGTTTTTATATATCTGATTATTGATGTTTTTCGGAATAAATATAAAATTCCGTTTAATAGTAATCTGCCTTAACACATCGATCAATAACTCCCGAGTCTAACATTGAAAACAACATTTTTTTTGCAAAATTTTTTTTTATTCATCAACATAGCACCTTTTGTTAATCACCTCTTAAATTTGGTCTAAATCGGTCAAACGCTTTTCAAATCTTTTTCCAAAAAGTTTTTCCCGCAGAAATCTTTTTGTTAGGTATGGATGATAAAAGCTTTTCTGAATCATCGGCTCATTTGCTATTTTTGATTCCATCAAGACTAATCAGCACCATGGAAAGAACTTTTCACTTCTTCAAAACCCTTTCCTGGTCGATCGACTTAAAATTTTGACACGTTTCAAGCAAAGGTTAGTACTCTAGAAAGACCTGGTTACTACGAGCGCCATCTCTGGGTTAGTCTCGGGAGTTATTGATCGATGTGTTTTATATTGTTATATATAAAAGTGTTATGTTTCAACAAGATTTAGTTCAATTTTGCGGAACAGAATGAAATTTTAAAAATATTCCTTCATTAACACTAAAATGAAAGAACATTTTTTATTAGATTTGCTGATGAAAAAGACACATCTTTGTTTCAGGAAGGACTTGATTGAAAATCCCATTGCATCAAAAGACAGTCGTAAAGTATAATGCCGATGTTGCACGCTATAAATATACGAGAGTTATCGTAGAGTTTTAATTACTAGAAATAACCAAGATATCTGGATAAAATTTACTCTGAACATTAAATGATCTTCATGTACATAATGTTGTAAATCACAGATATTTATAGTGATTTGTTTGGTTTCAGGAAGCCGTAGATTGAAGTAAGCCGCAGTATCGTAAAGTTTTCTTTATCATCTCGACGTAACGTAAAGTTTTAACTAATACTAAAAATAATCGAAACAGAAACTTAATTTTTATTTATTAATCTTAAGCCTTACATAGTCACCCTCCAGAGTAATATACTTCTTCCAGCATTTCTTGACTTTTCGATGGCCGTAAATGTAAAACGCAGCAAACTGAGCTTTATCTTATCCATACTGAAAATTACTTCAATCTATGGCTCCCTGAACCCAAACAAATCAACATGAATTGCTGTTATTTACAACATTATGTACATAAGAATCAATTAATATGCATAACAAATTCTATCCAAATATCTTGGTTATTTCTTAGTAACAACTAAACTTTTCGATACCCCCTCGTACCTGGTTTGGAATTATTAGTGAAATGTAGTTGTAAATGTGTGGTCTAATGTAAATGTCTTTTCGTAGCAATATATCCATTGTTGAAACATATACGACTGGTCGTTACATTTATTTGGATGGATTTATTTTGAATTATTTCATTAATTTGATATCGGAAACAAATATATGTAAATACATGAGACTATTAGTGATAGCTTTTTCTATTAAATAATATCAAACTATTGTATTTTTAACAAAATTTACTCGGAAAAACCTCGATCTATCTTTCCGGCAATGTTACTGAAGAAATCCTAATCTCAAACGAGTAGGTAAAAAGTTTGTTGATGCGCTCTCAAAGTCTCAGAATTGGAAGCAAAAGTTGCAGTACCACATTAAGTATAGGTCAAGAATAAAAACACTACAGAAATATATGCACATCTACAATATTAGTGCTTTAATGTAATGTTGTTAATACTTTCTATTGATCAAGGTTATAAATTTTGAAATCGGAATCGGAAATCGGAATCATGGTATCTTTTATTCAAAAACATTTTCGGGGAATGGAAATATTTAAAAGAAACTGATACTTTTTTCTTTACAGATTAAATTACTAAATTGATTTTGGAAAGAAAAGTCAGTTTTGAAAGCCATTATTTTTTTTAAAAAATTTTAATTTCAAAGTTTTAATTTTTTTAAACACACAAAATGCTCATTTTCAGTACTTTTTAGTTATGTCAAGTTATTTATATTTCTTGGGTCAGTAAGAACAAATGTTTGTAATTGGAAATATGCCTTTTTAATTCAAACCCGAATAAATATAATTTCTAAAAATAATAACTTTATCATTTTTTAAAAACAATATCTAGAGCTCCTACCTAAATCCATACTAACTTTCATAATGCATATATATGAAGATAGTGGCAAAAAAAATTGCAAGATTCGTTCTTGGACAGAAAAAAAAAAATGTTAGGTGTTAGAAAACACATCTATAAAAATAAAAGTCTAAGAAAACCGCATTTAAAATTGTTAAACGCATAAAAAAACTTATAAGGCTTCAAGAGTTCTAACTTATCAAATGTACTAAAACACTATTTTACTCAATATAACTGAATATATATTATTCTCATTCAAAATACTATGTTTTTGCTCAATATCGATAACTCAAAAACAGAAACGTGAAAACAAAAACAGATTACTTTATTTAATCTAAACTTAATATTCTCTTAAGTGTTTAACACAATACACTTTTACAAAACAATGATATTAATACAAATTAAAATTAAGATAACCAACTTATAACACTTTCCTGGTTTTAACCAGCGAATAACACTTTCTAATTTCTTCGCGGATTTAAGTCAGAGTAATTTAACAAGTTTGATTTTCAGTTCCACGATTTTATTTATATATGTCACTGGCTTTATTTTATTTCGAAAATTTATTCTCCTATAATTAGTGGAATGAACCAAGAGTATTGATGCTGAACTGTTAAGGAATGCAATTTACAACCTAAAACGTTTCTAGTGTTTTTAACGTTATACTATGCAAATGCACTCGAACACCGCAATCAATATTCGATTTAGAATTGTCTTCTTCAAGGGAAAGTTTAGCTTGCTGACACTTATTCACACCGCTTTGACCTCACTTCATATTCTTTAACAATGCCTATAAGTAAGTTGATAACATATCTATTTCTAATATTTGATATATTGCTTTACGTCAACCCATTTCTCCATTGTAATACATTCCTATATCGACAATATAATTATTCTTGAACTATATGTATCCTTGACATATTTATGAATGTCAAGTAACATTTGATTTGTCGCAAAGAGATGTCCCTCTAGAATTTTAGCAATTAAAAATTAAAAAAAGAATTAAAAAGAATTTTTAGAAATTAAAAACTTTACTAGATATTACATGCATACAGAATGTATTCAACGCTTAGTCTCAAACTCTACATCCCTTGTCCTAATCACTTGTTTACATTAAAAAGTGCATAAGAAACTTGATGCTAGCTAACATCACATCAGACTTGATGTAGTTTGATATTAACCAACTGTTTAGCGGAGTATCTTTATCATTTTTAACTGTTTCAAATTCATTTCATTCACAACATTCAATTTATATGCAAATACATTTCTTTGACCCAAACAAACCTTTAACGAGGAACTATAACAAAGAGTTGAGCAGTAAGTTTGTAAACAAACCTTCAATTTTATCTACAACTATATTAAATACAGGCATTGCAGAAGTTTCACACTAGTATTTTCAGAAGACTAATTTTCATAATTATTGGCTTCTATATAATCTGTATTTCTAGCTACTCGAGAACGTATCTTAGTGTCCTTTACTCGGTAGTTAAAATGAATTAAAATCAACAAAATATCTATAACTCCAAAGCTTTTAAGTAATGAAAAATGTGTGTAAAAACAAATATTGGTCTTGAAAAAAGATATTTTTGTCAATATTAGTTACGTAATAAAGTGAACTCAAAAAAGACATAAAAGAGAAACTATTTCAGTAATGAAAGTTGAAGTTAATAACCATTTCTCCAAAAGAATTAATTTGTTCGAAAGTATTTTTCCTTCAAAAGGGTATCGAAACTAAACCCCACCCCCCACCCCTCAGTTGTCAAATTTTAAGACTGACAACACTCAAATATTCTTAAAACTAATTGGATATTGGATCTTGTATTTCGAGTCAAGCTTCTCAACCGGAAAAGGGGGGAACCTCTTGTTAATTTTAGGTTAACTTGTCAACTTTTCCTTCATAAACCAAATCTGCATGATATTGGTCATCCCCCGAAGAAGCGCTTTTGCCAGTGGAGCTGGGATGAGGTTTATTGGGTGAACTGTGTGACCCTTCGGGGTGAAAGTGAACGATGCAACAATAGCAGTGGTGTTCCGCTCTGCAGACTGGGTCCCACAGCTGGTCTCATTTCACAGTGACGGGGCTTTCCTCTTTTATTTTATATTTATTAGTAGACCGTAAAACTCAGTTTGCCACAGGGCAGGTGCCAATTACGGCGCACGCGCCGACGTCACGTCTCACTGGTCCAAGTATTTAAAAATACGCGGTGCGTAGCCTTCTTGCCTTTACATGCCTACTTTCCGACCAACTGCTCGTTGTTTGCCATGTAGTTTGGATAAACATTAATTTTGTTGTTGTCCTCCCTCGAACATGATTTTTATATCTTTTCTTACTTAGACAAACACCTTAACCAATTTAAACCAAAAATGCCTCGAAAACTGGAATGTGAAATTATTTAAAATATCGCTGTTAGTTTTTAAAATGCCTTTTATTGATATTGACATTATATTACTATATAATACTGAAATACTTTAAGATTAGAAAAATGAAAAGAATTGCGAATTTTTGAGCTGCAGGTTTTTATTATTATTATTATTATTATTAAAATTAATGTGCGAAAACTTTCTTAGTTTCATTTAAGTTTTCAATACCAGTTGGAGATAATAATAGTTACACGATGTTTATATATCAAAGTTAAAATACTTTTAAATTATTAATTAATGCACATTTTGGGCAGAAAGTACAAGAAGTGGCCAAAATTAATGCCTAAGAATTTAGCTATTTGTACGGGTTTCAACAACCGATTTTCATCATAAAAATTATTTTAGAGATTTTCCTTTACGGTTAGAGTACTGAAGATTTTATTATATTAATTTTTTTTTACTCTACATAGCCTCTCTTTGCTTATTATCACAGCTTATTTTATTTTGTATAGTATATTATCCTTCAGTTTAGCTGTTATAATCGTTTTACATAAGGTTGCAGTCTTAAAACTAAAACTTTTACAAAAAAAACAAATTTTTTAATTTTTTTTTTTGAACTTATGTAAAATGTTTTTTTTTATAAAAAGGTGTTCTGTATTTTTTTTTTTCACTTAATTTCTTACTACTGAATTTTCGTCGAAAAAAAATACCACTCAGTCTCTCAACTCCTACCGAGACTACGCTTTTAAGTAAAATAACAACTGCAGCCTTCATTTGATTATTTTTTCCACAAATGTATGGTTTAAATTTAATAATCTTATAACACACGAGATAGAGAGATAAAATTTTTAAAAGATTCAATCGCTTATTGCATCCAATGCTTGAACATTTAAACGTTCATCGTTGCCGAATAGCATCATAAACATCGTTGCCTAATGATGACTATAAGAAAAATGTGGTGTGAATTTTATTTACTTAATCAATTTTGATATGCACAGTCTCAGAAATAATAATAAAATGTTATCTATATTTATGGAACACATTATAAACGATATGAAATGCTATAAATTACTATTTAAGATTCTATCAGGAAAGAAATTGGGGATTTCTCTTCAATACAATCACTTCTGAATGAATTGTTCTTAAATTTATTGTTGATGCCTTATTTTCCAGAGTAGTGTAAATCATTTGGAGGACAACACCAATCTCATTTTGTTCATAAAACCATCGAATGAATTGTCGCTTTTTTTATCTTTTTCTTTTTAAGAATTATATCTTGAATCAAAATCTAGAGCTTATTTTTAAGCCATATAGTTAAGAATTATATAAAGAATAATCTATGAATGAAATACACACAAAGAACTTATGATTCGTCTCAAATAGGAAATGTTATGAATCTAGGAAATGTTATGAACCTGAAATGAAAATTTGGTTTTAGAGATTTCATTTTTAAACTTTTTCCGGATTTTAAAATTTTCTATATCTTGATATCTATTCTCGTTTCAAAAATCTAATTTACTCGATTTACAAGACCTTATAAGTAAAAATGTTAGTGTAATATCTGGAGTTACCGTGACTCTCAAATAGGGTCATTAGCTGATATTGTTTTTTTTTTTTAATTTGATGAGAATGAATGACCTTCACAGCGATTCTGACTTCATCTCTCAAAGTAGAAATTTCGTCCGAAGTTTCCTCCGTTGCATCAGTTATTGGGAAGACAGGAGTGTGTTACGAGATATATATAAAATTCCTCAACGTGGGACAACCGTGATTGGCCTCTGGCGTGACTTTGTTGTCGCCGACACCACGTGACTGTCTCCATAGCTACCATTAGTATACAGTGCTGAGTTCGGAGAACTACAATTGAGGAGGTAGCGGCAACTTTGGCTATTTATCGCATGGTCTCTCCTACCTTTGAAGTGAACTGAAAAGCCCCCTCTTTTAATGAAGTCATTTCGAATTCATGAATTGATGTAGACGCTATCGGGCTGTATCGAAAAAGTTTTCAGAAGTAGATTTGTTCAGTTTTTTAATGACAATGATCACTAAGAAAAGTTTATTTATTATTTATATCGACGACTCTTATGCGCCGTTCTGAAAAGCTAGTCAATTACAGATCTTACAGCACTAGAAAGAGACTCTGAATTTCTGTAATGAAAGATGCTTTTTAATTTAGTTTTTTAAAACTTTAGCGTTTGTTGTACGAAATTATATAGTTGTCAGTCAAAATAAACTTAGTTGGATGAAACTTTAAAAATGACGCTCAATTTAGGGACTAAAAAGAATTTATATAAGGAAATAATGACATATGAATATGTTTAAATCTAAACTATGCTTATTTTTGGAACATTTAAATCGATTCATATAAAATTTATCCAAAAAACAAAGTTTAAAATTTAATTGGAATGCTGATATATGACTCATCAAATCAATTCATACTTATTATTCATTAAAAATGACATTTAATCCAAATAAAAATGAGAAAAAACTCCAACTTTTGAACTGAATCAAATTTTTTCACATAAAATCAAATCTTACACCTCTTAGTTAACCATTCTAGTAAGTGATGAATGTCTTACATATTCTGTTTAGTATTCTCTCACTCTATTCTCCGTTTTTTATGTCCTATTTCCAATTTGTCCCCCGTTAGCAAGTTACTCGAAATCCTTATGAAACAATAGTAAATTCATAAAATTAGTGGAAAAAAATTCCCATGAAGTGCATCTATAGTATATTTTTAACAAAAGTCGTTTTCATCTTTTTTAACTTGTACAATGACGCCGATGGTGGTTATTACTACTTTGGGGGAGGGCGTTTCCCCTTAACAGTAGGGGACTCAACAAAGAACTACAAGGATGTAAAAATGGTAATAATAAGAACTATCATGGCACAAATTGCAACAAACAAGCAAATAACTGAAGTCAGAAACTTTTTATATTCAAATAAATTTTCTGTTTGATCAATGACGCTAATTAATATCTTAGTTATTGCTTGAGGGAGAGATCTTCCTTATCAGTAGCAGATGTAAAGATGGTAATTTTATATCAATTGTCGTCATGCAAATAAGATATACGAGTAAATAATTGAAATCAAAGTTGTTAATATTCAAATAAATAGTCTGATTTTAACTCCTACACTAAAACATTGTTAGTTAAACAATATAAAAATTCGTTTACATAACAGTGCATGTTTATGCACACATATTCAATATTAAGTTTTAATTGGCCTCACTGTGTCTTTCCCTTCTGGCAAGCTAGGTGACCGCAACAGCCAAATGGTCATGATCGCGGACTCCGGCGGATGTTGTTTTTGTAGAATTGGGAATTCGAGTCTTGGTGCCACTAAAACCCGTCGCGTAGTTGGACTAATGCACCTTAAATCTAGTCGAGATCCCTAAATCCTCCTATTGGTGTGGTATGGAAGTTCGGAGAGGCAGGTGCCAGCTCAGGTGTCGTCCTCGTCACTTGATCGAGGTTAAAAATTATAAAATCCGTCGTCAATAGCTCTCTTGTTGTTTTTTACTGCGACGTTGATAATTCAATCAAATTAGACAAATTAGTTTTTTGAGAAAATTTGCTGGATGAATGAGCTAGATAGTACCCTTTATAATGTCTAATTTAATTATTCGAAAATAATTTTGTAGTGTTACGATAATATTTGCTTTTATCATAACGATTAGTTTTGTAAACTTCCAAATACTGTTTCGTATGTGTCTAAGGTTTATCATTCTGCTATGAATCCAAATTTGAAAAATCATATATTTTCTTATTAAATTTCAAGTACGTTACACGTTACTTAATTGAAAGTATTTCTACTTAAAGTGCTTCATGGACAGCTTTTTAATTCACTATTTAAAATTACAAAATGGATTTTAATTGTTTATGATATTGTGCATTAAGAATAATTTAATTCCAAGATGATCTAGTTATATTATTGTATATGGATTTTCTTGGAACTGGGAAACAAATCTCTGAAAAATAGTGCCCTGAAAATACTCTTAACTTATAGCACTATTCAAGTTTTGTATCGCTCTAGGCAGTTGTAAATTGACACATTAATTCAAAAGTACTCTGTAGATTTTTTTTTTTTTTTTTTTTTTTTGATATATCCGCAGTCTTAAACTTTAAGTTTTTGATCCTGGAAAGAATTATAGATTTTCAAGAAGTAGACTGAGGGTACAATAATTTCTTAAAAAACATTTTAAGTTTTCAGTATATTATAGTCATTATTTTCCCAAGCTAATGGAATCGGTGTACAAAATGTTCGGTATATAATAAAACAAATATCAGACTTGTTGTATAGGTACAATAAGATAAACAATTGATGACTTTCCTTCTAAATGGAATGACTCCGCTACACTTTTAATCCTAATCGAAGTCAATGTCCTTGCTCGCCACCTGGTTTCGAACAAATTGTCCTTACATCCACGTGGACGGGACTCTCAAAAGAGCGGAAAAAGCAGCCTTTCGCCCGCAAAGGTTTTGTGTTCTTCGTGCCCGCTAGGAATCCACCGCTCCAATGAATTAACGGAAGTCCGTGATTCTACCTGGAAGACCAGATCTCTCAATAGCGCCACTGCTATGTCCGGCAGATGGTGGACTCACCGTCTCATTGGTACTCGTCACTTGATGGCTCGTTTTGGTGACGAGTCTTAATGGGTGACATGGCGCCACTTGCAGCTTCGCCTCATCAACGTTTTAGAACAATAGTAGACTTCCTACAACGCGAAAATTGTGTATTTTTTCGTACAAAGAGAGAGAGAGCAATAGAATTTTTCATATCAGAAGCGAGATTTCTTCCTACAGGGATATAATATTTTGCCGGATTAATGTGTACATGTTCCAATTAGTTATTGCAATTTCATTATTCTATCTGTAGATATAGGATCCCCGATTAAATAAATAATATCAAATAAGTCGGATTTTAATTTAGATGTATGCAGATAATTTTATATCATTCTCTAACGTCATTTAAAAACTAAAATGAAGACCATTGCAGTTGGATGGTAATGTTGCTGCTTACTAACTACAGGGCTACATTCTCACAACTGTATTATATAAAAGAGTCTTTATTTAACCTCATAGAGATCGTGATTCCTTAAATCCAACTTTTCCTAAAAATTCTCTTATGGAGTAATGCGAAAGCTTAAAGAAGGAGGTACTTACTAATGTGGCATAATAACCATCACACCAAGACAAAATTACGAAATTTAATCTCTAATCTCCCATACTGTTTCTCGTTTTATAGACTATGCATACAAAAGTTCTTGTCAAAATTTAGTACTTAGACATTCAAAGTGTGTTACGTGAAGAACGACGTGTTCTTTAACGTGTAAAACAAATAAATTCCCTTTATATTAACATCCGTTTAGTCCTTAGAATACTTCTCTCCTCGAGAATTAATTGCAGAATTGCACGCATTTTTGTCCCCACAGCTGAATGTGTAAATTCACCAGACACTACCCCAGACTGTCTAAAAGCCTCCATTCCCGACAAGACCCTGATTATGCTAATGACTGCATGTCTTTCTGGAATCAATTTGCTTTGTTCGGGGCGGACATTGAACTAAGGAGAGGACTAAAATCTGAATGTAAAAGGAAACCCTTCCTAAAATGTGCAGAGCTTTTATTTTAAGAAACGTGAGCATAAAACTGATCTAATATATTTAAATTATTTCTTTCAAAAACACTATAGCATCTGCATACTTTGTTATGTTTATAAATGAAATCTAGATTTAAAACTGGGAAATAAGTTTTGAATCCTTAAAGAAATTTTGGCTTTAAATTTTGATAAATGGGAATGCATTAAGTGAGTTTTCAACGAATATGAAAGGGCAGTTTGGGAAAAATAATCTAGTTATTCTAGAAAAACTCAATTCAATTACACTGAAACTTTCAATGGAACTATTACCAATAGGTTAGTATAATAATAATCTAAATAATAGAAAAAGAAAGGAAATCGAAAAAAGTTAAAGATTTCAAATTAAAACAGAAAATTTAGACTTTAAAATCTTAGGCTTGACTTGAAAATTAGACTTGATTTGCTCCTTTGATCAGAAATGAGATTTTAAGTTTCCATTTAAAAAAGGAATAGCGTATGAACAATACCTTAATACTAGTTCTAATTTTCCCAAGCCGGTATTCGCATACAGATTCCGCATATTATTAAATATTCTTTACTATTTAATCTAACCAAGTACCAATTGAAATGTCGAATAATACATTAGAAATAGCGGTAGCAATAAATCAAGTAGATTTACACATTTTTATTAATTGCCCGTAATATCATGAACAATAGTCAAATATGTATTAGAATAAACTGAAGACTGATTATCTGTATTTTAGAGAAGGAAATTTGTCACGATATTAGATCACGGGAAATCAGGGTAACTAAATTTAGGCTTTAGATATACACGAGATGAGGTTATTAAATAACGAGATTGACGCTGTTACAAAAAAAAGTATGCATGCGCCAAACACCAGCGACCAACATCTGTTTAGAGTGAAATCTTCGCTTTGGAATGCAGTGCCTCTCATTTCTGTAAGCAAATCAGTATAGCCGTAGCCTTCTTTCGCATTAGTTTTTTTTTTTTTTTGTTTGTTTGTTTGTTTGTTTCGCCGGAAAAATGATAAGTGAGCAACGAATTGTTACGAAATTTCGCATAAAACTTGGAAAAACGCTGCTGAAGCTTATAATTTATTGAAAAAAGTGTATAGCAATAAATATTTATCACGTGCACGTGTTTTTGAGTGGTTTAAGCTTTTTCAAGATGGCCGAGAATACACTGAAGAGGATTCACGCCCGGATCGACCTCCCAAGTCAAAAACGGATGACAATGACGAAAAAATCGGTAATGAGGTTTGATCAGGTCGGTTAAGTATTCGTGCGATTGCTGAGACTGTAGGAATTGACAAAGAATACGTGCGGCAAATTTTTCCACCAAGACAATGCGTCGACTCATTCCCTATTGTCTGTCAAGAGGTTTCTAGCCAAATACAGCATCCCAGTGTTATACTATCCACCTCATTCACTGGATCTTGAACCATACGACTTCTATCTGTTTTTTAAGGTAACATCTGCATCAAAAGGAACAAGATTTGAGTCATTGAAGCTGTGAAAGAGAACGTCCTGAAGGAGCACTCGTCAGGAAAGGCACTCGTCCTGAAGGAGCTGACAGAAGACTTTCAACACTGTTTCGAACAATGGAAGATTCGCATGGAGCATTGTAGAGATTGTGGAGGGGTGTATGTTGAAGGTGATAATAAGTAAATACGTTATGACTTCGAAACAAAATGTTTTACAGTGTTGGTCTCGTTATATAATAGTCACACCTCGACTTAATATATATATGAATTTTCCCGATTTATGCTAGCTTCGTAATAAAGCTGTGTTGGATATTTCGAATCGTTTGGGCAAAGATTTATATGAAAGATTTTTTATAAATTATTTTACAAATATATATATATATATATATATTGGTTAAAAATTTTAACTTTCAATGATGTACTTAAATTGATCCACCTTAAGAAACCTCGTGTTGTTTCTAAGTACGACGTTACAAATGATTCGATCAAAACAATCCATCTGAATTATTTTCAATACTCTGATATACGGAATTTTAATTATTAACTCCATTAATAATCAAAATGTGATTTTCTACGTCTTCTTATCACCTTTAAGGGCATGAATTCCTGCATGTTAAATATATATAAAAATTTCCTTAAAATATGACTCATATTTGTTTACTCGTAAGCTTCCATTTGAGCAAATTTCCTTATTGAAATTCATACTATAATAATTCTGCAATTTTCCGAAAAAATTCTGATCATGCAGGTGAGTTGACAAACTGCAACAGGTGGTCGAATTTGGGCACAACCAAGGTTACGGTCCTTCTATAAAACGGATGTTTGATTTCTGAATCATTTTTTTTTTTTTCTTTTTGTCCACACGGAATGCACTACGAATTTTCAGTACATTCTGAAACACCTGACACACATTACCACGCTCTCTTCATTCACGCAAAAACTTTACGATGTCCCTGATCAAAGGAAAGATCGCAGTTTATTCTGTGTTATTACGATGGGCAAACCTCGAACGATCGGTGACAAAAAGTTTTGTAAGGATCAAGGAAAGGTTTTACAGAAGGGCTATGAATGGAGTTCTTGTGCATCTTTCAAATCCCTATTCAACCTAACGAAATCAAAACTGTTCTTAAATATATTTTATTGATTTTGGCTTTCCTAAGCTGTAGTAAAATACTGTTATTAAAAGTATATTTATGACTATTTGTTTCGAGTAAAAAGTTTAAAAAGTTTTAGGAAGGTATATTTCTTTCCATAACATGAAATACCTCTTACGCATTTATCAACAATAAAAATAAACAAAAACAAAGTTTTTTTTATAAAGCTTTTATTTAAAGATGGACTAAATAGTATAAGAATATTTTTTTTTATATAATTTAAAATAATTTATAAAATCTTGAGGCTCTGTAACTAAGATATATAGGCAATGGCTGATAAATTAAGTGCAATAGGTATTTAGTATTAATACTTCTTTTGATATTATATATAAGCTTTCATAATGTATGTATTTAACATTTAAAATTATTTTATGTATTTTGTGGTCGATCTTTAAATAAAAGTTTAATTTTTAAGAAAATTTAACTTTTTTTTTTTTATTTCTTTAGTCTGGCCATTACGTGAGCCATACGTGTAGGCAAAATCTCAGCTCGGAAGTTAAGTGCAAGACGTAGAGCTTCAGCTCTCTCTCTCCCAAGTTCGTAACTGCTTGAGCATACCACAGTTATGCTTGTCATCGGAGTTACACGTGTTTGTAAAATGTTAGCTTGATCGGAAGATAAGAAGTGGGTAAAAATTCTAGTAAAATAGCCTGCCCCGAGTCAACTAACAAATCCAAAACTGTTTCAGCATACTATAATAAGGGGTTTCAGCTCGATCGATAGATAAGTGGGTAAACTTTATACTATAAGGCCCGGTTCGAGCTCACTCCCAAATCCAATATATATATATAAACACATCGATCAACTGCTCCAGATAACATTAAGTAACATTTTTGCAAAATTTTTATTCATCAACATAACACCTTTTATTGTAATCACCTTTAAGACAGTACAATCCGTTCAACTTTTCAAATCTTTTTCCCGCAAGAAATCTTTTATTTGCGAGTAAATATGATAAACAACTTTCTGAATCATCTGACTCGTTGCTGTTTTGTTCCATCAAAGAAACAATCACTTGGCACCCTTGGAAAAACCTTTTCACTTCACTTCAAAAATATATTTCCTGGTCCGATCTGGCTTAAGATTTTGTACGTTCAAGCAAAGTTTGTAGTATAGAAGACCTGATTTACTGGTTTACTACAGGCGCCATCTCTGGGTGAGTCTCAGGTGTGGTGATCGATGTAATTTATATAGGATTTGGGAGATCGTTTGATAAGTGGGATAAAATTAGAGTACAAATTTTGAACTCTCTCTGGAAAAACACACATATAGTAAGAGAAATAAAAGCTTATAAAAATAACCTTAAATGTATTTTCACGAATTAATTTTTACGTGTGAGTGTGTTAAGTGTAATATGAGATATATATCATCACCCATCTTGACATACTAATTCATTAAGTACTTCACATGCATTGCAACTACTTCATAAGGTATCAAAAGGAATTTAAAAACATTTATTCTTTAAAAATCAACTACCTCGAAATATACGAAAATTATAAAGATTTATAAAAATAAAAATCATTCAAAATTACAATATTATATTGTTGAGTTTTAAATTGAAAACACTGTCTTTCATTTCATTTTACATATTTTTATAAGGCACAACGTAAAAATTATCTCAATTTTGAAAAAAAAATTTAATGAAAAATTGAAAATCAGGAATATTAAATCCGTTATAAATAAGAAAGAGAATTATTGTATGTGATTAAAATAACATTACATTGTCTCTTATCGCTACGAAATGTAGTTTTTATGTAATTGTTGTGCATAAAAAGATCAAACGTACCATCTTCGTATTGTCATAACAAAAAAGGTAGTTTTGATCAGAAATAATCTAAAACATCAACTTCGGAAAACACGTTGAAAAGTGGCTCCTAATATTTGCTAAATCCATTTTTAAAGGTGAAGTAATATCCATCCAGTTTATAAATGAATTAATATTTTCTCCTCACATTATTGTTCCTCTCACATAGTTACTATTTAAATTAGTCAAAAAAAAAAACTAATTTACGTGAAAGTTTTTTTTTTTTTTTCGAAAGATAAAATTGTACTCCATTGAAAATTGTGGTTTCTATTTTTTACTTTGTTATGATAAATACAAACATAATAACATGTCTCAAGTGCAATGCGAAAAACTAATGCATTATAGATTATATCTCACACAATGACTAACTGGTGGTTGGAGTGACTTCAACTTGATTGGAAGATCAAAACTAGAAAGACGAATAATCAAATTCAGAATGACTTCTCCTCTCAGAAGCTTATCTTTTTAGATAGGTACGGGCATTATAACGTCGAAGCAAGTCATTTTCTTTCCAGTGGGGGTTTACTGTCTTTGGTAAACATGGGAGACGTATCTTCGGGACTCCCCAGTGATCCTTCTTGTTAATCAATTATATATATATATTTCAAATATCTAGACCACAGTTGCGCCTTTTTTGGCTCTTCATTGCCATATCTGGCTATTGCACCATTAAACCCCTCACACTCAGAAAGACTTCTTATGCCATTTTATTATGGATGTGATCCAGACACGAACCTTGATTCATCAATAGAATTAACAAGAAATATGATGATTTACGTTTTTTTTTTTTTTTTTTTTTTTTTTCAATTTACTTCTTCCTAACCAACATTTTACAAGCTACCGCCAAATGGTCATTCGACCAAAATGCGTTTTTTCGAAATTCATCAATGTTATGGTTAGGAGCATCGTTGAGAGTTGAATTAAAGTCCATAAAGAAAAGTAGCGAACATTTGGCATGCTTCCATGCTTAGTTTTGACCATAATTTCTTCCGTGCCAACCATAAAAATGCGTATGTCATCAGTAATGATATTGCATCACGTGTTTCGTAGTAAGAAATTTGCGGAACAGGAAATAGTCCAACTTCTAGAATGGCGTCGCGCGCGCGCGCGATCGCCATACTTTAAATCCATATCCTCAGCCAAGTTCTCGAGTTTATTATTAGTACAAATGTATATAAATATCAGTTTATTTTTTAAAAAAATTAAACCATATAGATAAGATTTGCCAAAAGGTATTTTTTTTTTTTTTTTTTTTGCGCCAAATGGCTTTTTATTAACAACCTTAAATCTTATACTTGTGAAAAATCTAAAAATAATTCTACCTTGTTTATTTACACCTTCCGGTATTTTATAAGTCATTTAATTAAATATATCTTTTATTGGCATGCGCTTTACTTAACGGATATCCTTGTTTCCGTAAAAAGGTATAGTGTGCTTAAAATGGCTCTTCATTTTTCAAAAATTTGTTAGTTATTTAAATAAAGGCACAGTAATTAAAAATTCAATTGTTAGTTAATGAGCTTTAGAGTAACTTCAAATTAACAGTGACTTTATAAATCCCTTGAATACGTGGAAAAAAAATTTAAAAAATAAACCTAAAGTCTGATTCTTGTTTATTCATTTTATCTTATAAGTTTTAAAGAATGTCATTAGAATATTACACAATGGTATTTCAGCCGAACCAGACACTTTTCTTATATTTCTGTCAGCCTAAATCCCACCCTATTACTAGACGTGTACGTAATTATCGAAGCCCTAAATCCTTCCATTGGCTTGGTTTGGAGGCTGCGGTAGCCTAGTGGTTAAGGCAGCGGACTCGGAGCCCGCGGTTTTCGTTGGATCGTGGTTTCGTGCCTTGATGCCACTTAAGACCCGCCGTGTAGCCGGGGATGATGCACGTTAATTCTGTAGGGGCCCCGAAGTCCTCCCTTGTAGTGGTGTGGAAGTTAGGAAAGGGAGGTGACAGTTTAGGTGTCATCCTCGTCACTTGACCGAAGTTCAAAATTACGAGGTCCATTGCCAATAGCCCTCGGGCTACTTCTCAAAGTAACATCAATAAATTATTACAAACACCGGCAGTGTATTGTATACGAGGCATCCGAGTGATATTTTTCTCTCCTATGGGAGTTTACTGTCTTTGGTAAACACGGGCGACCTCCGGAAAACCCTAGCGATCCTTTTCTATTTTCGACTCTCCTTGTCAACCAATTTTTATCTTTTTTTTTTCCATTTTTTCAAACGTCTAGATCACAATTACACCTAAGCCCGCATAGTCATTTATGGCTATTGTGCCATTAAACTTCACCATCACTCACATTCACAGCCTACTGTATAGCTCTAAGACTTCATAAATTTATTTAAGATTAAAGTTAAATAAATCAACTCTTTTTAAGAACTGTCATTCTAACGAGAAAACTCAAAACAATAGTTCTTTCTATTTGGTTGACAATCATTCATTTCAGGAAACGAAAAGAAAAACTAAAGGCACTCCTCCTAATTTCCTGAATCATACCAATCCATCAAGCCACATACTTAAGTTTCTTATTACTTCATTCTATCGAAATAATTGAAACGTCTATTCCAAGAGTGCGTGTCGTACCGAAACGTGCGACAGAAACTCTTGGCAAAGTCTCGAAAACCCAAGCTTACTCTCACGCTAATCTCTAGACAATTTGTGTGTGTGAGCTACTTCTAAACAATTTGCCATCGGGTAGTGAACTTTCGAAAGGGTCTAGGCAGCAGCACTCGAATCCAAACAAAAAGCGAAGTCCTTGGCTAAGTCTCCGTTTGTATTAAAAAGACTGCTTTATCTTCTATTAAGAATTACTCCGCATAGTTTCTTAAATGTAGAATATCTTTTCCCCTAAATACTTATCACCCTGTGTCTGTGAATCTCATAGTATCAATGGCATACTAATTACTCCAGTTGATCAATCTTCATGCCAGATTACGCTTTGGTGGTGTTGTATTATTCGGTGGCATTCGGCGCGAAATTCGTCGAGTATGGTCCTGGTAAATAGGTTGTTTAATCGAATTACTTCGTGCTCGCTCCAGAAATTTGGCGCCGTTGATTACGGCTGTATACTAATTCAATTGTCTGGAAACTCTTGTAAAAATTTAGTTATACGTGACTTCGATGCTATTATGGAGAATATAGAAATAAACGAGTTATCTTGCGAACATTTTACTACAGCACTCTAATTAAGAAACCAATAGACACTCGGGTGTCCTCTGGAGGGATAAATATCGTCTCTGCTTATTATACAAGTCACGTTATATGGATATAATATTGTTGGTTTATCTTGTTTTCTTCGTATGAGGCGTCTAGAATGTCTGCAATTCGATACAACGTTATAAAATTGCACACCATTGGGAGGAAAATAAAGTTCTTAACAATAAGAAATATCGATATACATCTCGCTTTCTTTAAATAAACAGCATAACCAAATGTGTTTAATATTTAATTTAAATGTTTAGGACATATTTAATTAGATGTGCATTAAAACTGGAAAGTAGTTGAAGTGGAAATCTACCTAGATAAACATTACCACATAAATTTTGAATGAAATAGTTGCGAATAATTAAAGTAGAAAATTGTATCACAAGCTGAAAATCGAACGTTATGGTAATTCGATATAGTTTGTTAATTTTTCGAATTAATTCCAAATCAATTTTAAAATATAAGTATAATCGCATAGATTTTTATTAAAACAAAGTTTTTAGCTTTCTTGTAATCAAAAGAATCGACTTGCGTCTTTTTTTCCCCGCAATGTTTAAATTGAGTTTGTTTGAGGCATTTGATTCACACAACGCGAGCAAACGCACGTTATCGGAAATGAAAGTCAAAAGGTAACGTGCATTTAAACACGCGATGTATAGATATATTCCATCACCTACAAAACAGTGAAAAAATCTTCAATTTTATTCATTTTTCCCTTCTCGCCACAAATCATTTCTCCCATATACCAGTACTTTTTGTATTTTCGAAAAGAAACTCGCCTTGTCTGGATTTAAAATGAGCTATACTGTATCTAATTTACTCTTCTGTAGCTATAAAGAAAAAAATCGGATGTCGATACGATTTTGAATAAAACAATTATCAGTTAATTACAATGCAATTATTACTAATACGGTAAATATAACTATGTCTATATATTACACTATGCTCTTAGGTTGAAGCTTAGAAGTCCGGTGAAAAACCACAAAAAGATGTCAATTTCGTTCCATAATTCAAGCTTATAAATTTTCGGTCTTAATTCCTACCTGTAAATTTCCTGCCTTAATTAATGCAAGTAAATTTTCATCGAGGGACTAATTAATGTTCTTTTATATAATTTGATTGCAAAGAGTTGGAAGGAGTCTCAAATACCAGAAAGCTCTAGATTCCACCAAGATTTAAAACGGCTATGCGCTTATGCTAAAAAAATTACCTAAATCAAGATCCAGTATAGCTTAGCTTAATTTTTACCTCACATTAGAACTGCATATTTTAGCTACTGATGAGGAATTTCATTTATAATAAGATTTGTAAATCGGTAGATTCAGGAAAAGAAATTTATAATTTTTTTTCCATTTGCAAAATAGTATGCATGTTTATTGGAGCTCATAAATGAGCCTTGTCTATATCTATTTAGACATTGATGGGTTATAAGATGAGGCGATAATATGTAACAAAAACAAGCCATTTTCTTCTCTTGCAATTATACCTGCAATGTTTCGGTCATAAATGGAAGAAAAAGACATTGATAACATTTTATAAAATGGTAAACATTTTTAACGAGATTTCTGAACGATAAAACGAGACAAAACTATAAAACATCACGTTATAAGACATTAATAATATGTAACAAATCCAATCGATTGCAACAGAGAAGTGAAAGAACAATAAATCTAAAATTTGACAGAGTTTCTCTTGTGAAACAGCAAAATGGTGTCAGGAAATCATGTAAATCATAAAGAATTACATACTTTAAAAATAGTCTTTTAGACATTATAAATAATTCATATGTAAAACTGTGGTACTTTCATTCACTGTTATGTATTAGTTTTATACTCTTTTCTCTCTCTCATATATGAGAAAATGGATAAAAATATAATCGAAGAATTTTATAAGCAGAACTATTTTGTAAAAATTTCTTTCAGTATCATTTTTTTTTTTTTTTTTTTTTTTTTGAAAAAAAGGGGGAGAGGGGCTTTAAAAATAGAAGGAACTAACTCCTACTAATTAAATATGGATTTTTCCTCCCGATTTTAACGTTTGTGTCCAACTGAATAAGATCTTTTATTTAAATATTTTAATAAGTAAAAAAAAAATTAGATGCAGTTAACAGTAGTTCTTTTTTAGATTTTATTTTTACCTCTAAAATTAGTGATAGTGTTTTTGTAAGAATACTTGGAGGAAAACCACGACAGTTTTTGAAATTTCAACTATTTACAGCGCATTCCAGTTAACTCTCACGAGAAAAGTCCATAACAAATTTTAATGTATTATAAAAATACATACAAACGAGTAATAAATAAAATTGTATTAATACAGTAGTAAAATATTTTATTAAATGTCAATAATGAAATATTTGTAATTTATGTAAGAACATAATTATTAATATAAAAACTTCGCTGCCTAAAACAGGTAATTATATTATCTTCAGAAATATGAATACAACTTGTAATAATAAAATAATGCAAATTTCACTAAAACCTATGTGGTAAAATTTTTATAAGCGATTGTTTTTTTTTTTCAATTTCGTACAAAATGTATTAATATGTATTTGTACCTTGATTTTACTTGATAATTTCACTAGTACCTTCTCAGTTTCCTTCAGTGGAGGCTGTATGAGTACGAATTTGAATTACAGTATATTAAGAAATTGTTACACCTCTTTCGAATTTATTCATTTCTGAAGAAGATATATCATACAAATTTTAAACGTGTGTATTTAAAAGAGATCGGGAAAAACTTTCTATACAAATAGCAACTTAGATTAGATTTTAATAGAACTTAAGAAATTACTCATCTTTCTAAAAATTGAATATGGTGTATGTTAAAAAAATTCTAAGACCACTTGAGAAAATTGGCATATTATGCATCATATCAAAATAATTATAAAATGCATGCTTTAGTTTTTTCATAACCTCATTACCTGAGAAGCAAAGGAGTAGGTTTTGATTGTGTTATAACACTATTTATTTGAGGATGTAGTGGGTGTGTTTATTTGAGGATGTAAGTGTTCTAAAATTGCCATTCACAATGCCGTGATTATAAAAGATGATTCAAACAAAATAAAATTATCTGGAAGAAAAAAGGATTTTGACAGCACTGAATGATCGACAGAGTTTTCGACTATCAACAAGAAAAGGTCTTTCGATTCGTAAAATTTCGAAACGTTTCAGTAAAAAAAAATACATGTCACTATTTGGAAGAGTCTCAAAAAATACTAATACAAAATTTATTAAAATGAAGAAAACACAGAAGTTATTGAAACATCATCAAAAAGACAGACTCGAATAGGCTAAACATGTTATGGCATGGAACGACGAGGGGAAACAAATATTTTCGGATGAAAAGAATTTTAACCTTGACTGTCCCAATGACTACAAACACTATGGGCATGACTTGAGGAAGGAATCGAAAGAATGTTTCAGTTCCTTCCTCAATGGAGGAGTATTAGTAATGGTTTGGAGAGTCTTTAGTGCCATGATGGATTGTACAGTTGACAGCGAATTTCGGGACGTATGAACTCTGATCCGATATCAAGCTATGTCTTACAATCGTCTGATACCATTTGGGTCTTTATAAGGTGATGCTTACTGGATATTTCAGGAGGACAATGCATCTTGTACATCTAAATCCACCCGAGAATGGTTTTAAAAAAAAAGAAAAAAGGGTTAATGTTTTGTCATGGCCAAGTCGTAGTCCAAAATTGAACCTTGTGGGAAACCTTTGCAGAATATTATATGGCAAAATTTATGCTAATAATATACAGTTTTCATCAGCTCATGAACTGGAAATAGCCATAATAAAAGAAAGGCACAATATTTCTGAAACTGAACTTAGCTTCCTGGTCATTTAAATGAAAAATAGAATATATGAGGTTATCAGGAAAAAGGGAGAGCCAGTATCGTATTAATTTTCATCCTTTTTTTTCTATAGATTTATATTTAGACAAGTTTTTATTTAGACAAGTTGTCTTATAAAGTGTTATGTGATTTTTCATTTATTTCTAATATTTAAGTTAATTTAATAATTGACTGCATTATTTAAAATTATTGAAGCTTAATTATAATATGTTGTAATATCATATTTCATTTGTTTAAATTACATTTGGAAACTTTACTTCAAAATTAAGATAGGTTTATAATTTATTAACGGACTGCATACAAAGCATAAATTAACCCTATATTTCTCCTCTTTCATTTCACTGACTTTAGTTACCACGAGAAATTTAAAACAAACCATATGTTACGTTTCTAAACTCTGTTTTAATATTTCTAGAGAATTCATACTCGTGAGAATTTTCCGGTTAGAGGTGTCGAAGGTCCCACCTGTTCTCCGTCAATCGTGGGAGTCAACCCAGGCCTATGGAATTTATAATTTCCTGTCCAAAGCATTCCCATATGTTTCATTTGTAGATATGCGTCGACACGCTATGCGTGACACTTCTGCCGATCAACTAAGCGCTTGGGTCTCAGGATTTGAACCCAATAGCGACTCTTCCGCTCACTTCCTTGATTTTTCACTTTTTCCTCGGAAGTTTTCATCGCGGGAAAGTGTTTGAGAAATTTGAAATCACAAAACAGACGCTAGACCGGTCGTAACAGTCAACAAATTTAAATTACATAAATACACTCCTATTATAATTGTATACAAAATTTGAAATCCCTCGGATTCTTTCCCATCATGTTAATTTTAAAGTGTGTGGACAGAATTAACCTGTGCCCTTGTAAATTTTGTAACTATAGAGCTGTTAGTGAGCAAAATGTTGAATATCTTATTCTTTTTTGCTCAAATATAAATGAAGGAAGGAAAATATTCAAAAACTATACAACATGCACTTAAATAAACCAGCCTAATTTTTTTCCACTTTGTAGGACTGCGTTCACCTTATTTTGTGGCTTCATTTATTTTATTTTGTAATCTTTCTTATATGTAGTTTATCTTTATTCCCCCTTTAAACATTGAACATTTTATTTGGTTTACTTAATTTTGTAAGTTCTGGGTCATACTTTTGTGGTGCACAAAATTATTTTATCTGCTCTTTATAATATATATATATATATATATTAGTAACGATTATTTCCTTCTACATTTGAGATTATCCTCGGTAATTTTCTTAAGTAAAAAGGATATTAAAAATGTAATTCCTTATAATGAAGGAACAAAAGATATAATTCATTGAACTATGTTAACTACCATACCGATTTGTAATAGTTTGATTTGTTAACCATTCCATTATAGATGTCTTATAATGCTTCTTTAATTATCAAAATTCTTCAATATTTTTTCTGGACTTCTGTCAAGAGAAATCTTTCAGATATCTGAAATTAATATGATTATGAAATCGTCTATTATGTTTTAATGCCTTAAGGCTATTGCAATATAGAAATTAATGCGATGAATTTATCCTTTTGTTCTTTGCATTATTAAACAAAAAGCAAAAGATGTGCCCCTCACTTACAAATGTTATTCCATGCATCTTACTTAAAATACTTGAATATGCTTAAGTATTCTTATACAAGAAATGAAACTTTTCTTTTTAGTACACTTGAAGAGACAGAAAATCTAATTTTAAATTAAGAAGGACCACAATATTTAAAAATATTTCTGATGACTTTTTTCGCTGATTTGAGTAACTTAATTACTACAAGTTATAATTATTTGTGTAACCAAGTTATAATTTTCAAATACTTCTAAAAAAAATGTAGTGATATTTATTTCAAGAAACAGAAGTATAAGGAATTTTTTTTAAAAAAAATATTTTGAAAAGTCATGGATCATAACAGATTTCTTACTCAATATTATAAGTGATAAATCTAGGGCATTGAAGTCCATTGTACGGGAGTGGTTCAAAAAGTACCTGTATTGGGAATGGAAAATAGGGTATTAGGAATGGGAAATAAAAATTGCGCACAAACATAACTCACTGTTGTATTTTCCTGTGATCATTTTTACTTTTCTGAGAGATCCGTGAGTATGATACCCTGTACATCCCATAAAAATATTCCATAATTTTTGCGGTCGATGAGACCGTCTTCGCTTTCTCTGGAGCAGATACACCGAAAGCAAGCCATTAATTTGATAGTTTCTTGATTTCTAGTGCATAATCATGAATCTAGGTTTAATTGACAGTGACAGCTCGAAGCAAATGAGGGCGATAACTAGTTGCGGCAGCAATCAAATTTTGATTTGGCAGCAAATATCTAAGAAGTCAAAACTAATCTACTAATCAATGTCAAATTTTTCGGTATAGTTCAACAGATGACAGCACACTGTAGTAACACCAGCTTGGTTTAGTAACACCATTTGTCGTCAAAATAGATACTTATTGAACTACCCTCGTACTGTATTTTAAACACATCAAAAACGCATAATGTGGATAGTTGGGTATAAAAGCTTTCGTCGGAAGGAACAATTTTATATACTTTCGATTCAGTGACACTTTGCCGTTTCGAAACAGGTGAATATCAATTGTTAATTCAATATCTATTAAGGAATGTATTATGTGTGAGCTTGTTCGCATTTCTTACTCCGAACTTGTGCTTCTATTTTAGTAATTTCAAATGAAATAATTTTACTTTTCTTAAATGCTACCGGTTTTTTTTTTTTTTCATAACAGAATCTTTTTTTTATCATTCTAGCGTTCTATCTCAACTCCTATCCATCTTATAATCAATTTTCTTATAGGATTATTTACATTTTAAGATACTTCAGATATAACAATTTATAGGAGTAGCCAAGGCTTTTATTGATCCATTCGAAAAGGAGATGTACCACTTTAATGTTCATGTTTTTGCAACATCGAGCAAAACTCTGTCAAATGTCGGATGTAGCCTTCGCATTTGTCGCAGAGTTAGTCACGCTCAACGATGTGAAGGCCAGGCATCACTGGTTATAGGAGCCATTTCTTGATCGGATCGTATTTTATGGATCCATCGATACGTGCTCATATAAAATAAAAGATATCAAAAATAATTTAGGTTTCGAGCTCGAGCTACCTTTATTTCTAATCTAAAAAATGGACTGAATGGGAAAAAAGTTTTTTTGTGAGTGTACGTAATTCGTATATTTTTATAGAACTTTTGTTACTAGTTTTTACCGTAGTTTTTAGTGTCCTGATAATGTAGTATCTTCATAACTAGTTCAAACATTTGCAATTTCGATGCGAGTTTCTTTTCAAAAAATAGTATTGAACAAGTAATGTCGTTTCTAAGACATTTGAAGATATCAGTGAATGTTTAAGTCGATTGTCTTATCCGAAAAAGATGGATTTTTAATACATTTAGTCTGTTATTGGAATTTTGTTTATATTTTCACTCACAGAGATGTGTTCCCCCCCCCCTCTCTTTTTAAAAAGAGTTATCGATGTTTAATAAACATGTTGTTGAAATCTGAAATGATGTATGATCCAAATAATCGCACCGGAACAACGTTTAAGTAAATTTAATTAATAATTTTAAAATTTAACTAAGCACTGATAAAACTAAAATACGTTCAAAATTTTCAGCTTAAAAAAAGGGGAAACTATTCATTATTTATTCGGTTATAAAATTTTAATGTAAATGTTGTTTGGGTCTGTATTATTTTTCTTAATACTGCAGTTTTAGATATCGATAAAATTCCTTGCGAAAGCAGTGAATCTGGTGTTGTAAACCTAATTTATTCTTGAAAAGCGTCTGCAAAGAATAGAACACTTCAATTAACTAAGAATGTATAATACATCTTGTATAATAAATGACACCGATATAGTTAACTCTCTGAATTGATAGCATTAATTTATTTTTATGGCACTAGGGCCAAGTTTGAAGAAACGCTGCCAGTTAATTTCCACAAAATTGAAGAGAAAAAATTTCACTACGTGAGTGAATTATTAATTAGAAATCTGTCCTTATTGTGGGATTATTTTAGAATTCCTTTTTCCCATTTACAGAGATGGATTTCTTTTAGATTAATTACAGTGAAAAAAAATAAGCAGTAAGTGAATTCAATGCAATAAATTTTGGAGAGAAGTTTAGTAACATAACTACTTAGTTCGATAAAATGTACATGTTTAAAATGTAAATAATCTAAAAAATTGAATATTTTTTGAGAAAATTAGCCATATATACTCGAAAAAAATTTCGGCCAGCACAGACTTCCAACAGATAGTTGATAAATTGACAGATAAGTTGAGTCCTGGCTTAAAAATCAGAAAGTTCCCATATTTGGGGATCGTGGTAAGTAAATGGAAAGCAAACTGATGATGTCCAAGTTGAGTCACCAGTTTGACTCCAGATTTTACCAAAAACTCCTCAAGAGGTTAAGGAAGATTGATGGGGACTGTGTTACATGAACTAATCCATAAAATCAAAACATGATGTGGTATAAAAGTTAGGCGAGCATAGTATCAATTCAGGTATTGCCTTCGTCGCTTGTCCCAATTCAAAATTTCGGAGTTCAATCATCAACTCTAGTATAGTACTAGACAGACATTAATTCAAATTACCCAATCAATCAACCAATCCGAATTGGGGAGTGGTTTTACCATAGACCACAGTGTGGAATATTAGACTCTGACGTAATATGTCAGATATAAAGAGAACTTAATCTCCATATTCGGGGTGACATGATAATGTTGCCCATTTGTGTCATCCTCGCCTTTTGACCAAAACCCAAAATTACAAAATTAAAATCCTGTAATCCATTAACAACTTTATGAAGGGGCATTAATTTAATTTAAGGAATTTATTGAGTTATATTAGTAATGTAAGAATCTACATAATGATGGAGGCATTAAAAAAAGCCTTACACTTTTTAAGCTTGGTTTAAAATAAATTCTATAACTAGTAGGAAGTATGTCATCAAATAAATTAAGGCCATCAGGGGCTTTCCTTCTTCAGGTAAGTAAGGGCATCACTCACTCGAGACACCCCAGTTATCTTTTTCCTTTCCTGTGGGGTTTAAACTTCACCGTCATTCACTCACTCATTCAAATAAATTAAGAAAAATCTTTTAAAAAGATTTTAATTGTTTGATAAATATACGAGGAGGGGCTATTAAATAATGGGACTGACCCTGCTACAGAAGAAGTACGCATGCCGCAAACGCTAGCGACCGACAGTGAAGCTTATTTCGAATGCCTCTCGTTTATGTAAACAAATCCGTATAACCGTAGCCTTCGTTTGCATTAGTTATTTTTTTGCTTCGTTGGAAAGTCATAAGTGAGAAGCAAATTGTTGTGAAATTTCACATGAAACTTGAAAAAATTGCTTATTGAAACTTATAAATTATTGAAAGAAGTGTTTGGATATGAATGTTTAACGCGTGCACGTGTTTTCGAGTGTTTTAAGCGTTTTCAAGATGGCAGAGAGGACGTTAAAGATTATTCACGCCTGGGTCGCCCTTCTACGTTAAAAACGTATGACAATATAGAAACGTGGATGACAATATCAGCACATATCCTGAAGGGGTTGACAGAAGACTTCCAGCACTGTTTCGAACAATAGAAGATTCGCATGGAGCATTGTATGGACAGAGGAGAGGTGTATATGAAAGGTGATAGTAAGTAAATATGAATGACATAAAATTAAGTTGTTTTTCAGTGTCGGTTATGTTATTTAATAGCCACACCTTGTACACTTAACGTGTGTGAACCTTATCGAATTCGAACCGTTTTTGTAATTCTGAACTTCAAAAATTTATATAGAACATAAAGATTTAATATTATTTACGTTATCGATATAAAAATAATTAGAAATTATAAACTGCAATGGAGCTAAATTTACTGTTCTGTTTGTCTGAATCATAAATATATGCAGACCTTCCTTGTGCAACATTATTTATCAATCCTAATTGTTTTCATTATATTTAATGTGTCAACTACGCGCACTCGTGTAAATATTGTCAAACACAAATAACTACATAAAACGATGCTTTTCTAGACAAAATTGATTTCGGTACATTGCTTGTCATTTCTTAAATAGGTTACTGTGTCTGAAATCGCTGGATGAGTAACAGTACGCGAAAATAAACAGTACACGTACTTTTATTCGGTTTATCGAAGATTAAAGAAAGGAAGTTAGAAAGAGACGAAAACTTAGCGTAATACCCGTCGTGTCCAAATGAAGCAAATGTAAATTTACGCTGATGAATCGCAATACATAATTCCTTTTTTACTTACAGTAGAGAAAAAAAGTTAATATTTCGAAATTTATTTTCTTTTTCTTAATACTTTAAGGAGACTCTCTTTTTGTGGATTTTTAGAAAAATAATTTCAAGGTAAATAACTCTCTCTCTCTCTCTCTCTCTCTCTCAGCAATATCGCATATTTGTTTTCGTGCAATCAATGCGCTTTCACACCCTAATTTAAAGACTCAGAAATTGGACAATTTTTAAGTCATAAGGTTTCATAGTTTAAAATAAAAGTAGATGAAATTTGTTCTTATTGTTTACTTTTTATTTAAAATAAAATTGTTTTGATTCAAAAATTTTATATTAAATTTTATAATTTTACTTTCGTTTAACATTCATCAATTTTTCAAAATTCTATGTACCCAGGAGGTTATCATAAAGCTTTAATTAATACTAAGCAATAACATCTGGATAAAATTTATTATGTATATTAATTGATTCTTATGTACATAGTATAGTAAATTACAGCTATTATTTTTATGTTTGGTTTCAAGAAACCATAGGTTGCAGTTAACCTGGAGTATTGTGAAGTCTTAATTATTACTAAATAATCGAGACAGAAATTTTATTTTTTAAAAATTATGTTTTAGACTTCATTACATAGTCACCCCATACAGAGTTATACATTTCTCTTAGCGTTTTTTTAACCTTTCGAAGCACATCATGTTACAGTTGATTGAACTCTGAAGTAACTCCCAGTATGAAGAATACAATCTACCACCTGTGTGGTGACCTTGAATGACAGAATAGTCCCACTACAGCTTATGCATGTCGTAAGAGGCGACTAAAAAATGGGTACCTAGTGTCTGGGGGATATAGACGGGCTCCCTGTCCCTTGGTATTATATCAGGGATTGGGTTTCCAGGTTGGGGGACCTCAGAAGCTGGCCTTTTCGTAAATACGAGCATCGTGACCCCGAGGGACACTAGTGATCGTTTTCTTTCCCATGGGTTTGTTGTCTTTGGTAAACACGGGTGACGTACTCCTGGGATACCCGAGCGATCTTTCTCTATTTTCGACGCTCCTTTTTGTCAACTAATTTTCATCATTTTTTTTTTCAATGCTTTCAACAGCTTGACCTTGTTTCGCGGAGCATAGCTACATCTGGCTCTTGCTCCATTAAAAGATAATATCACTACTTCACACACATTCTGCGGCTTTCTGAAATCAAACAAATCAACATTAGTAGCTGTAATTTACAACGTTAGGTACATAAAGATCAGTTAATATTCAAAATAAATTTTATCCAGATATTTCGGTTATTCCGATGTATTAATTAAAATTTGATGACACCCCCTCGTGCATTACAAATAAAAGAATAATTTTTACATCCGGTATTTGAAATTTTTTTTTAAAAATCATTCAACATATTAAGACATACAATTCGTTTCAACATATTAAGAAAAATAAATTTATGTCTATTTGCTTGCAATTTATTTTTAGAAAGGGCTGTGCTATATCATTCGTAAGCATTTAAAATAATTATTATATTCATGGTCTTGCATCAAAAAGTTTTTTATTATTAATTTTTATTATTATTTATGATTATCTTATATTGTGTAAACTTATCTGTGTATGAACACGCTGGTTAACATGTTGTTTTGAGAAAATGGCGTCAACAAAAATGCACGTCCATAAAATAAGGAATGTATGGTGTTACACTCAAAAGATTGACATAATACAATACGATATTAATAATTACATTCTGTTTGATTGAGGTATATTTACATTATTAAGATATATTCAATTAAATACTTTTCAATCTTTTTTTTAATATCTGAATAGAATATTTTCTACTTTAATAATTTATCGTTTACTCTTATTTTTAATATTTAGTTTAATATATGATTTTTAGGGTAGGATTATCTGTTTTTATTCCTTTTGTTATTAACATTGGCAACGTTTTTGTAATTAAGAATGTTTTGCTTGTGAAAATGAAAATGTAATAGAAATTTGAAGAAGGTATTTTCTTTTCTAGATAGTAATTGCTCCTTTGGAGTCTTTTGCTTGGAAGTACGCTTACTTTACATTAATTAATATTCATTTTAAATTATTTTACTTTTTTGAGAGCTTAACAGAAAGGGGGAAAAGTTAGCACATTGAAATGAAATCAGCAAAGCCAATTTTAGTTTCTTTCTTTCTTTCTTTCTTTTTTTTTTTTTTTTTTTTTTTTTTTTTAATTATTTTCGTTTCATTGAATTAAAAACATTTGTGTCACAAAACTGATCTGTTATCCTTATCGATGGAATTTTGAAATGCTTTAGGAACAAATTAAACTAAATCAGTATATCAGCTTACATAACGAATTGATACTAGGTAAAATCAGTTTAAATACCAATAATACCAATGATAAATTAAGTATCAGATATAATAATCATTCTCTTTTTACCTTGAAAGAAATCGACCAATTAATTTTATTTGAAATTATTGAGAAAAAAAATTTATATGTAACGAATAAGAGAAAAAAATGGATTCTTATTTCTTATCTATCAAAGCGAAGCTCTTGTTGAAGAGTAATCTCTCATGTTAAAATATCGTGGCCAAGACAACGAACAATAAAAACGTATAAAAATATATACATAAGAATAACATAAAGACTTAAAATGGAGATGAAAAACAAATGAAGTTTTTCGACCAGAGTAAATGATATAAGTTTCAATTAAAATTAATAAAAGACAACCTCTATATCCCTATTATTATCATTTTTTTTTTTTTTTGAAGAGTACTTAAACAGTTGTGGGTAATAATAATTCAATAAATTCTGTACTTTTTGTTAGCTGTTCCCAATACAAAAATAATTTTCCTGGTACTACAAATCGGTAGAAACTGTACTATGAAGAAGAAAATATTAGCATTATTACTATCTGGCATTTTAGAATGCCCATTTCTTTTAAAACTATTTTATAACTGATTGAGTAAAAAATATTCCTTCTGTAATAATTTTATATCAATGGTATACATACACGACAGATGATTATTTTAATCTGTTCTAAATGTACAAATATATGAGAGATATCGCATTTTAATCGTATCGTATCAAAAGGGTATTTTAATTGCTGCAAAGAAATAACCGAGATATCTGGATAAATTCTACTCATTAATTAATCCTTATGTACATAATGTTGTAAATTACAGCAATTAATATTGATTTGTTCGGTTTCAGGAAGCCGTAGATTAAAGTAATCCGCAATATGAAAAGAGTTCATTCTGCTGAGTTCTACAATGACGAACTTCGAAAGGTCAAGAAACTTTGAGAGAAATGTATAACTCTGGATGGTGACTATGTAGAGAAATCTTAGAATAATAAGTAAAGATTAAGCTTCTTTCTTGATTATTTTAGTAATAATTAAAACTTTACGCTACTGTGGGTATTTCAATCTACGGCTTCCGGAAACCAAAATAAATCAACTTTAAACTTGTAATTTACAGCATTATGTACATAAAGATCAATTAATATGCAGAATAAGTTTTTCATTCGGTTATCTCTGTTATTTTTTAGCAATCATTAAAGCTTTACGATACCCCTTCGTACGTGTAAGCTGTGGGCGACTTCTTTTCTGCCTTCATAATAAATTTTTGAATATTCAGAAAAATTGTCAGAAAAACTACGTCATGGGAACATTTTGAAGAGGGTGGTAAAAGTTAAACATACTACGACTGGCATAGTTCGAACAAAAACAACCAATGAACAGAAAATTCTTAATTTATGGGCCTCAACACACACTAAATTTCTCAAAGTAATCTAATTATCTTAAAATTTCTTTTAAATCAGAAAGAATTATTTCAAAAAAGAGCCTATTAGTCTTTATTTTGATTAGAACTCGATTGTTTTGGTTTTGTTAACTTTGCACTAGATGCAACACGAAGGCTATTGGCGATGGACTTCGTAATTTTGAACCACAGTCAAATGACGAGGACGACACCCGAGCAGCCACCCCCTCTCCTAACTTCCACACTACGCCATAGAAGGACTTTGGACCCCGACAGATTTAACGTGCATCTGCTCCAGCTACAAGGTGGATCTTTAGTAGCATCAAAGTTCGAAACCGTGACTCGACGAAAACCGCTGGCCTTGAGTCTGCGACCATAATCACTAGGCTACCGTAGCCACTATTAGAACTTGAAAACTCTCGCAAAGAAAAGGCTTGTGATGTTTGGCTGTATAGCGATTTTCCCTCCGACTAACCCGGAGACTTTTCTATTTGAATTGTCTAAAATCAAACCTCGCCCCAACAAAATGAAACGTGATTCATGCAAATTAGATTGAAGTCGTGAAAAATAATGAATTGATTATGTAAATTACTGTAAGAGTTAAAGAATCGGAAGTTAATTAACGCTTGAACAAGTGAAACTGATACGGTCGACTCGAGTCTTTTGTTATCTAAGAAGCAGTCAGAGATCCCAGATGAAATAAGATGAATTATCGAACCCTCAATCACAGTTTGTTTACTCGTCCGCGAACCTTAGTGAGTTGATAAGAAAAAAAATATATTTGCATTCTAAACCATAATCCAGGCTAGTTTAGGTAAATATTACCACTGAGAGTTGATAGGAATAAAAAAATTAAATTTTCATAACATGAATAAAACGAATTTAATTATTATCTGTCTTCCTTTTCATTTGACTATGTAATTAAAATGCTATATTATTAGGTTTATAATGGAAAGTGAATCAAATAATCAGCTAGCGTTTCAAACTAAGTTCAATTAGTTAATTAAAAACCCTGCAAACTTAATATTTTCTTTAAACATATCCTTTATATTCCCCTTTTATGCGAAAAAAATGCCATAAGTAAATTTAATTCTCCCTTTCACTAATCTTTAATCAACTTTCCTTTTTCAATAGTGAAATATTAAATTTTTCAATTGGGGGAGAAAAAAAAAAGAATGTTCATTTTCAGAATGATTCCCAATATTTCACGAGTCTCTCATCCTTTGAAAAGTGCTCTCTTTTATTTCCATCCCGCTTGATTAATCTTTTCTATATGCTCACCCCTGGTTCATTAAGTTCTCATCCCCTTAAGGAATGGTGTGCTTTATCAGACCGAGTGGAGAAATCCCGCTTTCTTTGTGGGAGGGGTGACCCAGGGCAGTGGGATGAGGCGGCACGCGATGTCGGCCCCTTTACGCCTTGGGAGTTCCTCCACGTGAGCCACGCGACCTGCCAGGTGACGTTACCCAAGAGAGACTACTACATTTGGCACCTAATTGCTTTTCTTTTCCTAACCTTGGCGACGAAACATTTCAACTCTGGATTACACGTCAGATTTGATGTACAAATACAAATATGACATTTTGGGATTTAGGTACGAAATAATAGCTGTGGCACTTTCTGTGATTTGCGTTTATTAAATGTATTATTTGATACCCAATCCTTTGGCAAGGTTATTGGCTTTTATTATTCCAGACCCTTTCCATTATATCAGTTATTCATACCACTTAATAGCATGGTATTTCTAGTATACGGATATAGTTAGAGTGCAATGTAAATTTATATTTGTCCTAAAAAGTTGGCAAAAAAAATAAATGGCTGTTTTTTGGAAAAGTAAAGTATAGATAAGTAACAGTACTGACGGCCCCTTAAGTTTAGCTTAGTATTATCGTGTTATAGCCTTGCCTCAAAATTACTACATTTGTTAATTTTTACTTTCAGCAGGACTGAAAATAATATAACGAACCAAAATTAAATGATCATCATCCTAGATATTCTAATGAATTATGAGAGTCTAGTCAAAATCATCGAGACAAACTTTTGATTCGTCTATTACTCTAATTGGTGAACTTTTGAATACTACACAGATTCTATTTATCAATGCCCTTTAAGTCATAGGCTAGTACATTTTCAAAAATTCTGCTGCGGTTTTTATTAAGCAATTACCTCTCATAAAGTCATATATCAGTGTAGTAAGCACTCCGGCACTTCCAGGATTTTTAAGCCCTCGGGGATTTACATTGATATCACTCACCCGAGGCACTTGAGTGATCTTTTTCCTTTCCCATGGGGTTTTCTGTCTTTAGGAAATTACGAGTGACGCGCCTTCGTGATACCGTAGCGTTCCTTCTCTATTTTCGACTCTCCTTGTCAACCAACTTTTATCATTTTCCTATTTTTTCAAATATCTTGATCTCAGTTGTACCTTGTTTGGTGTAGCAGAGCCAAATTTGGTTCTTGCGCTATTAACCTCTTCCTTTACTCTCTCATACTCCAGAATCGTTAATTTTTGCATTAAATAATGCTTTTCTTTTGAAAAGAAATATCTAGAAAGCAAAAATTGTATTTAGTATTTCCCATTTTTTCAATAAAACTAGAAGGCAAATAATATCTATGTAATAATAACCAGTTGATAAATTTGTTACCTAATATAAATCCGAAATAATACCTAAATCGACACCCCTAAATAGTTTTCGGTTAATAAAGAAAAAATTAGTAGTGATAATTGTGGTAGTTTGCGAGTTCCTCCGACTGAAGGATTTCAAATTAATCAGCGTTTTTAATACATTTACTTGTAACAACATGTGGCTAAGGAAACTGAAATTTATTAAACTATGATGAATAATTGAGATCTAGTTGCTTAAGTTCTAATCAAAATTGCTTTTAAAAAAATTTCTAATTTTCGAAGAAACCTTTTTAACATTTGGTAAAATACCCGAAGCAGAAAGTTGTTCGTTTCTTGATCGGAATCAAGAGTATGCATCATAATTCCCCAAAGAGTCTATAAAAAGCTTTAAGCGTTTGAATGTTCATTTTATTTAGATCTTTTACAGTCAACACCGACAAAGTTTTCTAGTAGTCTCGGTGATGACCAAAACACTTCCCGCTATCACTTACTTAATGGCTTGTTACTTTAATGACTAAGATCTTAAAGTACGCATAATTCGAACTAATTTCCAAACTTCGTTGTTTATTCGGAACACTAGAAAAAGTTGACTTATTGAAAGAAATTTTCCTTCAAGAAAGGTAATCGATTTTTAGTATCCTGAACAGAAGAAATTTGATTGATATAGAGTCATATTACTAAGTACATTTTCCCACGGTGGTGTTTAAAAATATCTTTGGCTTGCAGCCAAAGAACTCGTTCTGACTATCAGACAGCAAATAAATTCTCAGTTAAGAGCGAAATTAAATGAACGTCAAGTGAATCATAATTCAGAATCATACATCAACGGAAGCCATTTTGATTCTAGATTTTAACGCCTAGATCATACTTCCAGAAGATCTGAAAACAGAATAAAACGCTTCTTAACTGTTTTTAGTATGTGTGCACATACATATAATATTTCAATTAGTCAAATGAATATTTTAGCACCTAAATAAGAAATACGTTAAATATATTCGCATTGTGTAAAACGGGATATATTAGAACGAAATTTTGAATCTATTCACGGTACCGTTCGGAGTCTTCTATTAAATGACATGTGGTTTCTGTTAAGCAAGTGGGGGAATAAGACCATCGCCAAAGTCATCTCGTAACTTTCCGATTGGCGCGTTAGAAAATTGGAGTGCAATGAATGATACTGTACGCGGTCTTTAACACCTGTGTTGTCATCGAATTCAGCTGTTTCCGTCCTTCGTATGGTGTCTACTGCTACGACGACGCGAGGAATAACTTGAGCGGAACACTAGAATGCTATACTCTACGCAAATACATCACCCCTACCGACATCCCCTAACACAAGGCCCCCGCGGGCCCCCCCCGGGGTTTTTTTTTTTTACCTGAGCGCAAACTTAACTGGAACGGCTTCCGCTAGGTATAACAAAAGATCCGTGCGCGGGACTTGATATGCGCATATATGCGCCGATCAATTAAAGCCTCTCGCGTGGCCCGATATTTCAAAGGTTTCAGAAAATTAGATGCTGATCCTTAAAAAGAAAAATATATATGGCTTTCTGAATTTAGTTAGATCTTTTCACATTTCAGAATATCTTAACATATTGTGGATTAAGTATTTTGTTGCGCGCAAGTTTATTTTGCGGTGTGATTAGGCGCCAATTCGGGAATGCATTGCACCAATATTACTTTCGTAAGCAAATGCATTTATATGCGTACGTAAAAACAATAAATGTAAGCAGTTGAAGAAAATATAAAACTTCTCTGAACGGTCATATGTCATTCTTTTATTTGCCAATACTCGTTTACCGTAATAAGATAGATACAATCAAACGTCTATATTTCGAGCTTCTACTTATCAAAAGTCCCTATAAATCGAACTTTTTACAGAAACTTTAAATTTTCACTGTAAAGTCAAAATTTCTGTATACGTAACAAAATATCTACATATCTAACATTTTTCAAATTTTGAGTAAGTCTTATACGAGGGCGAAAATTTTTTTGTGATTGATTACCCATGGATCTGGACATAATGGCTGACTGTTTTGATCAAGATTGCCTCAAAGATGATATAGACATTGAGGATGAATTGATTCGAGACCATCAAGAATTCAAATAATGGAAGCATTTCAAACTCTCCGACACAGAATTAGATTTATTCCTAACGTTCCTGAAGAAATAATTTCCTGTCTGAATAAAGTAAATATTACATTGAAACCGCTTCAGCAAAAAAAATTACCTCGAAGAAGGCATTTTTGGACAAAGTAGCTCCTATTAAATATAAATTTCGTTGCGCTTTTTGTAAACACGTGCAATTTTTACATAAGCAAGTAGTAAAGGAAGAAACATTTTCAATGTGTATTTCTGTATATTTTAATTTTTATGCATCCATTTTTTTTTCTTCCGGAGAACCTTTAGGTTTCATTTATAAAGATTTGATTGCATTTATGTATGTTTAAGTACGCACAAAACTTATCGCATCTATTTTAATAGACATTTTTTGAAGGAAAGTAATTACAGCGATACGATAAAAAAAAATGTCAACGGACCCTTTAAGTGATAGCGACTTATCTCTCATGCTTATAACCAAATAAATTGTATTTTTTAAAATAGATTTCAATACATAATTAATACTTTTCAAGTTTTATTTCTAACTTCTCTCTCTCTCTCCATTTCTACCTTTTTGTATGCAGTATTTAGATGAATATTTTTCTGTCTTATATTATGCGAATACTTGTACAATAGGAATAATGGTATTCATATCGCGTTTGAAAAGAATGACAAGAATTCTATTATATTGCGCTCATTATTTTTTTAAATTAAATACCTTCTATCTATGTAATTGCATCAAAAATATAATCTAAATAGCTGTGTTTTGCATTCTTATACCAATAAAGGTGAAAATGGTGATATTCGGGTAACAGTTAAGAAAAGGATTGTGATCTTTCTGATTTGACCTGGTAATGACCTAGTTAAAAACATTTTTCATACTATCGTAATGTAATGTTCCCGAAATTTTACTTTATTCCGCTATTTATTAAATAACTATCAATTTAAGAATACCCTAAAGTATTAATAAAAGAAATGTTCGGCAATACTTAGGTCTTTAAAATGTTAAAATGTATTCATGAAATAAACTCTCAACCGGAGCCTTATTAATTGCTTATATTTCTTTTGGGTAATTCAATTTTTACAGCAAAATTCAACAACTTAGATTAGAAACTTTCTTAAATTATTTTATAACCATTCAAATATTATATAATTTCCGTTTTGGTCCACAAAAATGTGAATCGGTAATTTAAAGTATGTAACTGCTTTGGCTACTCGCGTCATATTTGTTGATTTGCAATAATGAAAATTAATTGCTGATAAAATATCCAATTCTATGAAGTGAAGACACCCCAGTTTTCGCAATATTCTTTTTTTTTTTTTTTTTTCCACTTTCGATAAGCAAAAATCTAGGTTCACAATTCAGAGTTTTGAGTGTTGAAAAAAGAAAACTTTAAAAAAAAAGGTTACATGCAAATTAAATTAAAAGCTGCAGTCATCAATTAATTGCAATATATCGCAAAAAGATTCATTACAATAATAATCAGTAATATAAAGACATGATACACTATATTCTTTTTTCGAAAAAGTAAGCTTTTTAAAGAAACTTTTGGGATCAATAGCCTTTTGGAAGTTCGCTTCAAGTTTTTCGGCTGTTTCAAGAGTTTCTGTCGTTTCCTTAAGAGATGAGTATCTGCCGTTGAAGTATCAAAGTCTTTAAAAAAAACTAAGTGTGGAAGTGTGTACATGGTAACATGCGTAAGAACAGTTAGGTCTTCGAGGTTGTTGGTACCACAGGATGCTTGAGGGGATAGATGAATAGGGAGTCGTTTGGCAAAAGGGAGGCATAACAGATTTAGTAAGATCTCTTTCAAAGAAGGGGGAGAAGACGTGAAAAGTGTGCCCTGTATTCTTATTGCTTGGCATCTGTTTCATTCTCTAGATTTTGCCATCCAAGCTCTAAGATGAATACTATACCACGTGACTTATCTACTATTACTCGCGCACTCACGCACACGAGCCCCGAGAGGGTTACTGAAAGGGAAGCAAAACTCGCCACCTTTGGCGACATTTCAGCGCTCCTGTTTGGAGATTCGGTGGTCATGGCAATGAACTGCAGAAGTGGTCCACTTACGAAAAGCTCCACGCGTTTTATTCATCTAGAGCTTTGATAAAGGTATTGCTTCGGCTATGAGGATTTCAACTTTAAAGGAAAGTAAGCGGGAAAATTGCTTATAAAATGCATCAGGAGAAGCAAAATTGAACCAGAAGTTATTTTATGAATCATAAATGCATTTTCAGTGGGAATGAAAAATTGTTTTCGAAGTAGTATTCATGTAATCAGTACATAAGTTATTCGTATTAAATTATTAGGAAAATAAATGTCTCTAGAAACTATTCCATAATTCTATTAAATATGTGTAGCGGTGTTTAAAATATTCAAAGAAGAAAACGTTTAATGAATACATTACAACAGGCACATCTGTTATTAGCAATTACAAAAAAATGTATTTCATCAGTATCACGTGGCCGTAGTAGCCGCATGACCATCATCGCAAGGTGGCTCAAAATTACAAGGTCCCTTCTCCAATAACCCTCGTGTTGCTTCAAAGTGCAACATTAATAAGCAATCAATAGAAAACTCATTAGTATGACATTTTATATAGAATCGTACATTACTGAAAAATTCTGTCTAAGAAACTGACTAATATATTCAGATTTTTCACTTTTGATTCAAAATCGATGAATTATATATATTAATAGATTGATTTAGTTTCTATAAATTGTTAGAGCATCTTTGAGCATTTTAATATTGTTGGTTTATAAACTCCTATCCAAATCAAATACTCTCGCATATATTAAAATAATGCTAAAACAATCATTTAGTAAGCAAAATATTTAACTAAGTTTAACCAATTTCTCTGAGGTTAATCATTGCTTGTAGCATTGTTATTCTTTATCACACTTTATGTGCTTTCTCTTACTATTTGAATTTTTCAAATTTAAGTGATAGCTTATTTTATCCGTATTTCTAACATGATGAATGAATGATTTTCAAAGAAGTTTCAATTATTTTGAGATACATTGACCATTTTAATTTCAAGTCCTAATTATTCCAACTGGAATATATCTTGGAGGAAATTTTATAAGGGGATATTATTAATACTATAAGAAGAAAGCTATTTTATATCTTGATATGCATCATTTTGGGCGCAGTTTGATCGATATCGAAGAATCGAACAAAAAATACAAATTTAGCTGCAAAAATTCACTCAACAATACTCGAGATAGACTAATTCATCTTAGTCAATTAACTTAAAACATGAAATAATCATAGAAAATAATTATTTTTAAATTTTAAAATAATTAATGAGAAATGAAAAATTTTCAAATGGATGAAGAACGGAAATCTGGCATGTTTTAGATGCAGAGAACGTTAAAGCGTAAAACAATTATTTCTATTATAATACAAATAATTAATTATTAATTGTTCTCGCTTTTCTAACTATTACTTTTTTAATAAAAGATCTAAAGAAACTCGAGAAAAATAGATGTTAAACACTCGAAATCGATTCATTTATGAATATACGCCAAAATTCTATTACGTCAATTCAGAAACGTTGCCAGAAAATTATTTTAGAAAGTACCCAATTATTGCTCATAATTAATGATACAAAATACAATACGATTGAGTACAAATTAATTATACATTTCAAAAATAAAAAACCTTGTTTTATTAATCTAAAAATAATTATATTTTATACTCTCTTTTATTATGTTTAAACAGTGGATCCTTTTTTCTTCGTATAATTACATATACTTAATATAATTATATCATATATAATTAAATTTAGGATTGTGTGTATTAGAATAGTATGTCTATATAAAGTTTGAAGTATTTCTAGTTTGCCAAAAATATGAATCTTCAATGGATAAAAGAGTATATAATACTTAAAATGAATTGGTTTTCGCAATTCTCAATCATTAGTATCTAGAAATATTACTTTTAATGTATGACAAAAAATCTTAAAACTTTTCTTTATGGGAAGTTTTGAAATTATGTTCGACTGTCTTATACAGGAGGAATTTTTTTTTAATGCAATAACAGTAGAAAAGAAATGTAGCATTCTGTTGTAAACATCATGGAAGGCAGTATTAAATGACATTCTTTGTAATTGGAATCTTTTGCAGAAAACCTTAATACATATTTTAAAAGTATAAGAAAACCCACCAAAATCAGTTTTGGTTAATATTGCGTATAATTTCAGGTATTAATATATGCCTTGAAAATATAAGTAATTAGTAATTGAGTAAATTTTTCATGCCTGTTATAGTTACAAATATTTCGTTATTGTTTGGAATAACGATATTTATCAAAATTTTAAATCAAATGCTTTGAATTAAATCTGTCTTGATCTAATTTATAAAAGTAACGCTGCATAAGGTTTCAACTAATTTAACATTTTTTTTTTTCCTTATTTTGCACGCTTAATTTTCTCAAATTTCAATCGAGAAAAGTAAGCGGGATATTTTCATTGTGTTTCAAATTATATTCATTGAAAGCAGGAATTATCAGATAATATATGGTTTGGTATTTGAAATTAAATTTTAATTTTTCTTTCCATTCTCGGAGTAAAATTCTAAGTAAATATCGAAATAAAAGTACAATATTGATTTCAATTTTAGAAAAAAAAAATTCAATTGTTAATTTTTGGTTCATTAACTACATACCACCTACAATATTAAAAATGTATATACAAATTAAGATATTAATGATGTTCTCCTTCTAAAACTGTTACAAATGTTTTTTTTCTAAATCTGGTAAAACTCCACAAGAACAATTTGTGCAAAAATAGGAAAGAGATATACCTAACTCCTAACTATCAACCTGTATATATATTGTTATACACAATTTCTTTTCAAAATTTATATTCATAATTTAAGGAAGTGAAACATTTACATTGAATCTATCCTGTTTTTAAGCTATTTTTCTATTTTATTTTTTATATTGAATTTGAAGAATCGATTAATTACTGCATAAATTAACAAAAGAAAAATAAGTTCATGTCTCTGAATAAAAATATGTGAATTATAAAATCCATAAACATAACTTAATGGATATTAAACTCTGAAATTTTGAAAACCCCAAAAACATTGAAATGGTACTGAATTTATATTTAGAGGGGACTTTGAACAACAATATTTTTAAATAAGGAAAATGTATAACTAATTTGTTTTTATAATACTTTTAAGCAATTCATAACGAAGTAAATTATTTAATAATTTTTACATGTAGAGTTACACGTAAAAATAAAAGGAAATCCACTTCGTAATAGGGGGGAAATTAAATGCAGAATATTTTTCAAAATTCGATTTAAAATGTAATTTTTGCTTACTATAGTTGAAAGGCATTGTGAAAATTATTATTTACTTTGTAAATACTAACCCCACAAAAAATGCATAAGATCGTAACAGATATTTTCGATGTTTTCAAGAACTTTAATAAGAATTTTACAAAAGGTGTTATATCCCAGTTTAATTCTAATGCATTTAATAAACTCTATTCACATAAACACACAGAACTTTGTTTCATAAAACAGTTTTACATCTGAATTTCTTATTTATTAAGATTTTAATTTATATTTTTAAGACTTTCATATTTTATCACCCTTTTTTAAGAATTTCTTGTTATATCACCATCACTATTTACACCCATGTAATAGATTCTGAAATGTGATTCAGGTTTTTTTTTTCCGTTTCACAACTAAATAAAACAATTTGTTTTCTTCCTTTTAAATTTACATGTATGGCTTTAAAAAATTCCATTCTCTATTACTGCATTTAGTGTATTCGTTGTACGATATAAAAATACCATTCTCATAAGAAGAAGAAAAAAACATTTTTTCTTTCCTATCCACCATTGAAATCATTTATCAGCACAGAGTTTCTACAGATGGGCTGTTGGCAGTTTCAATTCCTTCCTGAAAAGCCAGTTGTTCGTCGGAAATGCATTCTTTTTTTTTTTCCCTCCGACCGGTGCGTTTGGCGACAGCCTTCTGTAATTTACACCGCCTTGGCGACAGGAACCGGCATTCTGAAACGGGAGTAACCCTGTGCTGAGCATGTGCTGCATTTCAGGCAGTCAGTACGGAGAAAAAAGCAGCCTGAGTTAGATGTTCGAATGTGTCTATCCCATTTTCCGAGATGACTCGCCGGTAAACGCACTGGAAAAGTTAGGTGTCAAGGAAATGATTTGCTCCAGTTAGGTGAAATTACGTTGTGTTGCGTGTAAAGAGACGTAGCTATGGATATCTATTGGTGGCTGTTGCAGATCAATCATAAAACATAATAGGATACTAAATAGAAAGACTGATGATCCAGATATGTGCAGTGAAATGCGTTATATATATTATCATCATTATCATATAGTTTTGTTGTTTATTTGGATTGTTCTCTATATTGTGTGTTTTTATTCTGGTAGGTAATTTTAAATTTCATTTTCGTAGTTTAAATTTTTAGTTCAATGTGTATATTTTATCTTTGAATCTGAGCTAACACAAATAGTTTTATTTAAGCAGATGAGGGAACTAAAACACCTTTAGTTCTATTTAAAATTATAATTTGCTTGCAGTTTTTGAGTAAATATATATTCTATTTGAAGAATTATTCTAAATATTTATATTTATATTATATAGGGTTTTTTTTCTGATTTTACGAAATATATATTTTTACGGAAAAAACAAACGAAAATCTTCAATTGTAAGATTTTTTAAATAATTTTATTTTTCCTTTTAGAATAAAAACAGAGATGCAGACAATTTAATAATATATAATCATACAATGGAAAAATTAATTCTTATTTGTTAGAATCATAAGATTCAAACTAAGTTCCAATGACGTGGGGGAGGGGGATTTTATTTTTGACCTATTGCTTCGGTTGTTTACTTAATTGTTGCATTAATTATACGAATCGGGGTTTCGATTTCAGGCCTGAAAAGCGTACGCTGTAATGGAATCCGAACACCAATTAGGGGTCTTGCGCATGACACTATTGCGTTACGATGCATCCAAAATTGCAGTGTTTACTTTCAGATCGTGGGGGTTGGGGCGGGAAGGCTTTCTTCAGTTCCTCGCTGAATTGCATACGGTGCAATGTACGAGAGAAAGTATGCAAACCCTTAAGATTCATGCACATTCTGTAAGCTCTTTCTATTTTCTATGCTTCGAATAATTCAGAACCAAAATAAAGTTGTCCTCTAATAACGGCATATTGCGATGAATTTAATAACAGAACGTAGCAAAAATTAATGATAAAACAAAAGCAACACTATTTTAATCTTATTTTAATTATTGATTTACAAAACTTGCATACCCTTTAGAACATTTACAAAAAAAAAAATTAAAAACTACTTATACATCTGTTTCTGCAAGAAAGCTCGGTACAAGCTTCATAGAAATCAATACTAGACTCCAGAAAAACGATCTACAATGACAAAAGATTAAAGCAACTACTGTTGGTGTAAATAGGGGGAATCGATATCTAAAACAATTCAATAATATTCCAAATTGATCTATTGTTTTGAATTCCTGATAAGCTCCCCTCCAGACGGGAGTTAATAATAATCAGAGAAGAAAAACTATTTAGAATGAACTCTGAGCTCGGATGACAAGAGACCCAGACTTTTGTTGGCAAGATTCCCAATTCACACACATGTGGCTTTTACTGTTAGTTCTTGCTGAGCCGATTGAAAAAGCGAGCTTTAATCCCAGCCCTTCTGGCACAAAGTCATCTCTCAAATCGTCTGCAAGACACAATTGCTATCTAGATTTTTAGACCTTTGAGATGTGCAGGCTATCGGTCAATCTTTTTCATTTCTTCTCGGCATAAGACACTACCACTTTTACTTGGAGCACTTTTGTCTTCAGCAGAAATATTTTCATTGGAAAATGAACTGAATGTGTTCATCGTGCGATGGATTTAATCTAGTGTTGACACAAAATCTCGAACGATGCCGAGAGCTCAGTTTCTTCAGACCGAAAAGGTTCTCAAATTCATTAATTAAATAGATTCTACTTTTCTTGACTTTGATTGGGTTGAATAATTATTTTGATGAAAAATTTTAATTTCATGCTAAGTATTTTTAATTCTTACTCTGAAATTTTGCAATCGTAAACTAATCTATTTTTCTCTATTTGGTGCATTTATTCTGTAGTAGTTGTATTATCTTGCTAAATGTCATTTGTGTTGATAATTATCTTCAGCCTAGAAAAAGTTTTCTGAATTTTTTAAACACAATGAAGTTTGCATTCAATTCATCTAAAGTTCATATTGAGATTAATTAACTCGTTTTAATTCGAACTAATAATTATTCGTATTCTATCTACTAATTTTTTTTATATTTGTTCTACTAATTCGAAATTGAAAACTATTCTCCATTTTAAATTTATTCATTAAAATTATATGTAATGGTTCTGACTCGAAACCAGTTGAAATTCCATTTGAATTGTTATTTTAACTGATTCTCCTCAGAATTTTCACAAAATTATTTTCAATTTGTCCAAGTAATTTTCATTGATTAACAATTTGTTATTCATACACAATGAATTTAACCTTGATTTAAAACAAAATGTCAATTAAACTGTCATCTTTCTTTGACCTAGAAAAATAAAATTTTTGCTATCTACATGCTATGATACCGATGAGTTAATTCCATCTACTCGAGTAGCTCTTGATTGGAGAATGAATCTATGAAAACTCTACTTTTTGTTTTGGAATAATAAATCATCTAGAGTGAAATGAAGCCGAAAGAAATTTATATCTAATACTCTGTTTAAGTAGTTCTGGGTAGAAATTAGGACTTGCGCTACATTTCTGTCTCAGTGTCATTATAACAGTTCATAATTTGCGAGAAAGACAGTTTATAATTTCCGAGAAAGAGAATCTCTAACATAAACTCCATCTAAATAAAATACTTTAGTTTGATAAATCATACAAAAAACGGAGATTTATTACTTTACCTAATTTTAACCACATGCTTCATTCATGTATAGTCAAAGCACTATGTATTACATGAATACATAATGAAATTATCTAAATTTAAAAAAAATTTCTTTTGTGCGTTTTTCGTGTCTTAAAGGCGAAAGTAAATCGAACGGGAGAAATTACCTCCCACTATTTATATTTTAATAAATATTTCTATCAAATTCTCTTTAGAAATAATCTTCCCGCATTTTTATTTTTTTAATAACATGCATCTATTTTCCCGCGGAGTTGGGCTACTGTAAAGAAAGTTAACAATCTACTCTATTCTCGCGTTTGTTTCCCCTTCTGTAATCTCTTGTACGGGTGAAAGCGATTTACAGGATGCCTATGCATAATCTAATCACTCCTGCCTTAACCCAGATTGCTTTGCAACAGAACATATGTACGGATTATTTTAATACTTAAAGACGCTTGATGCAATCCAATTTATTAACAAATGTCTGTCAAAGGATTATCTCTCACATTAAAATGAGTTTACCTTTTTCATGGGTTTGGGGATAGGAAAATACATTTAAAAAATATTTTTAAGGATATTAATTTGATATTTTCTACATGTATGAAATTATGGAAAAAACAATGTTTGAAAAGGTTTTTTTTTTTAACATGTTTTAGTTTTTGAAGAAATGAATTGTTTACCGGTTTATTTTTTCTTGTACATATTGTAAATATAAAATGAATAATATGAAAAATTCAATTATTTTCTGAATAATTTGAAAAATATCTTCCCATTAAAAAAAATTAGTATTCTTTATTTGAAAATACCATCTCACCTTAAGATTATTCCAAAAAATTGGAGCAATACTATTTTTATGAGCTACATAAGAATTTATTTCAATGCACATACCAATAATTTATAGGATGAATTTGAGAAATTCGTAAATAAAATAAACATTAACTTTCTTTAGGAACATTGAATAATGTCACACTATAAGCTAAGTGTTGCTGGAGGGAAAGTTATAAGTCATTTTCCAATCTGTGTCGGAAAGAGATGAAATAATGAAATATAACTGAAAATTAATTGATATAAAAAAATTCTATTTTAAACAACATAAAAAATTTTCAATTATTTTTTTTTTATTTCTAGATTACGTGTAATATGAAATTTGCCCCAATTTCGATTGTTAAAAAATGTGCTGGATTATGTTGATCAAGTGCTAAATGTTTCAGAAGCAGTTTCATAAATAATATCACTAATAATTATACTAATTATATAGAATTCTAACTAACAATAACAGTCTTAAAATGATATAATTTTGGTCAAAATTAACAGTACAAAAATAAAAATAACTTATCAGAAAATAGATCAGAATTGTAGTCAGGATCATTCAGTTCATTTAATTATAAATTTGTTTAAACTTATTGAAAACGTTTTGCATGTAATTGACAACTTTGTTACAGAAGTAGAAATATTTTTTACTCCATCAGAACTCGCCAAACATTGATATATTCATGAAAGTAATATTTGGTTTTCTTATTTTCAATAATTTCTATGTATTTTATCGAGTATTTTATAAATTTTTAAAACTGCTATGGATTATCAGGATGTTTTTAAAAAATTGATTTATGGCATGTTCGTAAGTAATATCTGTAGTCTTTTCACATTCCGTTTCTATGCATTTTAAATTTTAGAATAAGGGAACCTGTTCACACACACTTCCTATAAAGGTTATAGTTTAAATTCCGTAAAATGTAATTGAATTTATTACATATTAAAATAGATGAATGTTGTCATTATTTCAATAGTTTTATTTTAGTGATGGATGTTATTAACGTTACTCTTGCGAGCAATAATTCGTTTACACCAATAAAAATTTTCAAAACATAAATTTCCCTTTTTTGTTGACAAGCAATTTTATTAAAGATATTTCGAGGATTAAGAAAAGTTCTATAAATTCCATTGTACCAGAAGTTAAGACAGTAAGAAGGTAAAAATTTCTTAATGCAAAATAAAATGCTTTTGTTTTCTTCTGATAAAAAAAAATTATTGGCTTTTAAAACTAAAGACTTGCTTGTTTCTCATAAAAGAGGTTCTAGGTAGTTATATTTAACACTATATTTCTTCTCCATTTTTAGATTCAATAAAAACAATAGTAATTCAAAATTATAAACATTGTGTTATTTGATTACTTTCAATTAAAATCTTAAAGTTTACTGAATTGGGATCTTTTCATTTGAATCTTTTAAATATTTTGTCGTCGCCTCCAATATCATCAAAATAAATAATTTTTAAATTATTTCGGACTTCATCATTCAAATGCAGCATTTGCTTGTATTTTTACCAAAAAATTGTTATACTTAATTTATTAAGTCTTATAGTTAACATCTTCATCAAAAAAAAAGTTTTCAACCTTTTTCATAATTTTGAAATATTTCATTTTTTAACGTAACGGGAATAATCTGATTTTTTTTTTTTTTTTTTTGTTTCTACAAAAGACTGATATAATATTTTAACAAATCAATTGCGTTATTTTGCGAGTTTCTGAATTAAATATGAACAGCGCTTAGTATTTAAGATATGCTTAAAAACCTAATATCAGTAACAGGTTTGTATAATCTTTTACGAAGTCTTAAATAAATTCTTCGAAATTAAAACTCGTTAAACTAATATAAAGAGTGTTTTGAATTGTATTTTGCGTGTAAATGTATAGTATAATATATATATTTTATTATGGTTTTTTTTTTTTTTTTTCGTTTATATCAGTAAAAAAAGTAGCATAATAGCGCAAAGGTAGCATTATACTAATTATCAAACAGTTCTTACTTGATTAATGTCGGGATAAAATTCTAAACATTTCTAGAAATAGGAATGCAATAAATACCTCCTTTTCTTGATAATCGATTACTTGTAATGCGGTTAAATACAGTATGTATATAGTGTACAAATATAATCTTAAATTGCGTATGAACTGAAGACTTTTGACTATGTATTTCCGATTGCATTTATTTAAGTATTACTTATTCTTCTGATAATTATGAGTTTTTTTACTTTTTTCTGTCTTTCTGTTTGCACTTTTCCCTTATATTTATCTGCAGCAACGAGAATTCTTCGTTTTATATGTGCACCTATTTATTTATCTGCGCCTAACATTTTTAGATTCTTTTAATGCAAGTCTGACTGCTTTAACTCTCCTCCCTTATCTATATTAAAAGTAGAGTTGGTTTCCCCTTATTACGCAGACTAGACAGTTTTGCACAAATACATAAGGGTAATGTACACACATGCATGCTGACCACATTTCAAAAAAACATTTATCTTTTCTACCACAGATAAGCGGAAAAGAAACATTTTGCTTTACTATACCGCATTTGTTACTTTTATGGAAGGTAATTTAATTTGTTTTGCATTTTATGCTGCCTCTAGTCTTCCTTGTTTGTCGCTTAAAAATGGTTAAGGAATAAACAAGTTGCCACAGCTTACGCATGTTTAAGATACTCTTAAACGTTAATAATATGTCTGTGATCACGAATCTAATAAGTTATGTGTTTAATGACAGCAGAGAGCAGTTGTAATGTATATATTCGACATTTTCTCTTCATTAATCCCTGAGATAGTAAATTGTGTATTCCATAATATTATAATTTATTCGCAACCAAAATAGAACATAATTAGGTAAATTAGATGAAGATAAAAGTTATGTGAGTTAGAGATAATGGTATATAAATGAAATAGAATTGAAGAAAAAATGAAAGGAGATTGAGGATAACGACTTACTGATAGATATTTATATTGTGTTTGAATCAGAAAAGCGATTAGGTAAACTCATTTCATTACTAGACCATTATCTAGAATTGACAAATTGAGCGAAATTCGAGAGAGAGAGATCTTATCCATTCATCGGTGATTATTAATGAAGTACTTTAGTTTGTTTTTGAATGTCTTCATTTGGAGTTCTGTGGTTATTGACTAGTATATGTAGACTAAGATCTGACGGTAGAGTTGAGTAACGAAGAACGTGCGTCACAATAATAAAGAAATTAATAGTATTTCATTAATTTTTTGCCAAACACCATAAATAAACACGTCAACCGGTCCTCATACTGGAAAAAAACTGGTTCGTTTCAGCAAAATCAATCAATAAATTTAAATGAAATAAGAATAAGTTTGAAGATAATTTTCATGATTTTCTTCCCCTCCCCCAAAAAATATTTTTAGGACTCAAACGATTAGCACAAACAAATTACATGAACAAATGGTATAGGGTTTTTTTTTCAGTTTTCATTTGTAAAGAAATTTTGTTTTATATTTAAAGCAAAATAAAATGAGTTTCATATGCTGTCTTTAAAATGTTACAATATACATAGTTTTCCGCTTGAAATTTCATTAACACTCCCCAATCTTTTTAAAGCCATGCTTTCACAACAAAATCAAAGCAAATGTATATTTGCTCAAGCTGTATACGAACCGGTAGACAGCTAAATACACAGGAAATAATCGAACCTAAGACTCAAAGGAAGAAAGCGAACTTCAAGTAGCGCGGGAAAAAGTTATTTACAGTGAATTTCTTTCGTTAGATATTGACTTCATCTGTTCTTCTCTGGCATTTTTTTTTTTTTTTTTTTTTTTTTTTCCTGCAACATATTCAATTTTCTCCTAAATCGAATGAGATTGGAAACTTCTTAATTGTGTCTTTGCTTTTTCTGAAAAATACGCTCAGTAAATTTTCACAAGAAAAAATCAACTGCATATTGTCTCTAAATGTTGTTTTGTGTTTTAATATTTTCTTATTGTTTTAGAAACCAAGGCAATATTTAGAGAAAATATTATGGTCTTGCTGCGTCTCATATATTATTTGTTCAAGTTCAAAATTTATTGTAGCAAATAATTTGATAGTCTGTAAATCTAATATTGCAAGCAATCATAGTTTGATACGTAACATGATCTGATTGCAGGTACTGTCAAATGAACAATATCCTTGACCTTCCAAAAGTTAAATGTAAATTTTGAAAAAAATGTATATAAATTTCTCAGATTCATTCTTTAATAAATTTTATGCTTTTCTATGTTAGCACGAATATAGATCTGAATTATTTTTTAATTACAAGGAATAAGATCTAATGCACATATGAAAGAGAAAAAAAACTGTGTGAAATATTGATTTTTCTTCCGGGAATTTGTTACATTTTTGTGATTATTCCTTTATTAAAAATTTCCCATATTTATCATTACTAAGTTTTCTATATATATTGATAAAAACTTTAGAGGGATTGATTCTAAGAATATTTGAAACCTATTTAATGTTCTATAGAAAAAAATTCATACACCTCCCGTGAAAATTTTTTTCGGTTAATTTTAGTTCATAGTTAATAGTTAAATTTTTAAATAATTACATTATGTGTAAAAGAAGAAATATGATCTATTTAATGATTTTTTATTAAAAAATCTCAAATCTTTAACATGACTCCCTGAACTAAACTTGGTGATTATTGCATTTTGAGTTTAAATATTCATTTATTCCTCTGATTACAAATGTGTTTAACATGGCTAATGATATAATCTTCTACAATTTTTGACCGTTATTTATGGATAGATCTAAATGCAGAATTTAGTTATGTTTTTTTTTTTTCTTCTTACAACTGCTTTGTATTTAATTTAGTATTTACCAAATGCGAGAATTTATTTCAAAATGGAAATCATTAATACTGAAATTGTTAACTCCTTTAATCGATGGAAATAGTTAATTTTTAAAAGTTTATCATTTTACGTTACAAACAAATTATAGTCAGTTATTGGTTTCATGAAAAGAAATTTCACTCTTATGTTTTATTCGTCGTATACTTACCGAGCTTATATTTTGCGGTATTTAATAACAAAAACGTCTTGAACAAAAATATTTTATTAGAGTAAGACTTCTTTTGTGTTTTATAATGTCCTTTTAATCCAAAAATATCTTTTAGTTCATATACTTAATAGTGTTTGTTAAAGTTTCAAACACGCATAGAATAAAGTAGAAATTAAGTACTCTCCGATTTTATGAAGATTTTGCTGTTAAATTAAATGACATGCATACCTCATTTTTAAGCGTTACTCATATCTGTGTGTAACAAATAATGGAAATAATTCAGATGTCATAGAATCAACAATTGTTAATAGTTCTATTTTATTAGCGAATTTGAGAATTTCAGACTGATGTCATAAGCAGACTTTCTGACTAATACAAAATAGTTACTAATTTGACAGTTACAATTTTTAGATTAATTTTATGTGAATCATTTATACATAATCTAAAACATATTTGTTCTCTGATTCAACATTAAATAGACCAGTTTTATATTCTTCGTAACTTCACATAAAAAATATATATAAAAAATGTTTCAAGTTAATATAATTTTTGAGGCAAATTTTTCTATTCCGTTATATTCTTTTACATTCTGTTTCTTCCCCCCCCCCCTAAGAAACTGAAAATTAAGAACACCGTTTTTAAAATGTAAAAGAATGCACAGAAAAAAAATATTGATACTATTTTTAGAGAACAAAAAACACACATCTCAATTTTACCAATCACATTTCTTTTCAAAAAATTTAAGTCACATTATAATGTTCATAATCATGCGTAAAATCACCAGATTTCTTCCAGAAGTTTTGAAACAATATTGTTTTAATAAATCGTGTGTGTAAAATCGAGAAGTATTTTGTAGTATGCGTTTACAACTGCGTTGTATTTATTATAGACCTTACGTGATAGAATAAACTAAAAAAAAATGCAAAAAGGGAATGCATACACGCAAATCTTTCTTTTTTTTTTTTTTTTTTTTTATTGATCTCAAAGCTTGGGAAAACAAGAGCATTTGTTTCGGAGGAAATTTTTTTTCTTTCCAGTCTTCAACTATTTTGTTTGAATAAGATTGACAGCTTCTTTTTCAAAAAAGAAGTAAACTGATAAGTATTAGTCTATACAATAAATAAAAAAAATTTGCGGATGCAAAAATATTCTTTCGCTCTTTCTGTTTATTTTGCCGTCAATATTAAAAATCATGTGATACAACTGTTTATTCTACTTATTACTATGAAAAGCAGCTTTGTTGGAACTTTTTAAGTCTTGATTCTGGATAAGTCTTGGACGAACAGAAATATTTATCAGCTGCATAATTTAAATGCAGCAGTTTTTTTAGTTTTAAAATACTTCATCTAGTTTTCTTCATAACTTGTGAGCAATGGAACAGTCATACATGGCTTAGTTTTTTGAAAGATATCTGTTTTATCTATATTGAGTGAACTCAGTTAAATGAAAACAGGAAGCAGTTTCTAATTTAAAAAAATCGAATTTATAAGCGCATTAAGTTATTTAGTGGTCCGTTCGATTCTCGTATATTTCTCGCTATAATTAATGATTCTAGCAGCCTTATTTCAATCATTTATGACATGTGAAAATGATGTTTAAGTCATTACTAACTGGAAAGTATGTTTATGAGGGCTGTTTGGATTTAATAATTTATAAAAGATACATTTTAAACTAAATATTCCCCTCCCCATCAATGCAGGAGAATGATTGCAATCCTATTTACTGACGGTGGGTATGGGTAAGTGGAAGCGTCATCTGTCGGTCGATTCTGAAAATTTTAATACATATTTAAAGTTACTTTTTGTTAAATGCTTCTCGACTTTGTTTCAGTTTATTTTTATTCGTCTTATGAAATAATTGTTGAAATTCCTTTTTAGATTCGATATTGTCTTCGTGTTTTAGGTACTTTACAGAAAACGTATTTTTTGACTAAAAATATTTCCATTCTTCTTTTAAATTTTAAATCATTCAATCATTTTTCATTATACTTGTAACACTTGCTGGTAATGCTGATAGCTTAACTTTCCATTATAAGTCTTAAAATATATAGTCATTAAATTACACAGTCAAATAAAGAAGACAAATGAGCCAAATTTAATGTATTTTTAATCAAATTATAAATACTTTAACTGACAACTTTAAACACACTCACTTTCTTTGACCACTTGACCGAAACGTACTTGATAATCGTTTGTAATAATAATTGTCCCTTATCAATTCGCTCGGGTTTGAGTGAATAGAATAACAAGAATTGGGGTTTCGATTCTAAATCCCTTACCTATCACTTCTAAGATCCCTCTTATCGATTTGTAGATTAGAAAGAGTTAGTACAAGCGTCTCCTTTAAATCCACTATTGTCAACTAACTTCCAATCTCAATATTAAATTCTTTGCATCTTATACATGCATCTGGTCAAATCTTTTAATTAAACTTCGTGATTTCAATTTAATCTATATGAATTGTGTTTCCTTTTATTGAAAGGAATATTGAATACAAACACAATCAGAAATATACTCAAAGAGTTAGTCTAAGGAAAAATCCCGATAGTGTCCAACATCCCACACTTACTTCAATGGCGTAATATACCAACATGTTTACAACATATTCAACCGTCAAATCATCTGTTTGTTTTTGTAAAGAAATTGCAATTTCTTGAATACACTTTACTTTTATCGTTGCTTCGTTGTAGTAAAATTTCGCACATGTAGGTCTTGATGCGCTTGGGGTGGAAGCACGAGAGTAAGGTGCTAGCTCGGGTTTCGCTCTTATTATCTAACTATTATTAACTCACATCTTACATTATTATTACTCACAACGTACTCACATGGTTACGGTATCCTAGTGGTTATGGTAGCGGACTTGCGGCCGGCGTTTTCGTCCAGTCGTGGTTTCCAGCCCTTATGCCTCTAAAGACCCACCGTATAGCAAGGTTGATACACATTAAATCTATCGAGGTCCCAATTCCTCCCGATAACGTGGTGTGGAAATTTGGAGAGGGAGATGCCAGCTCAGGTGTCGTCCTCGTCACTTGATCGAGGATCAAAATGACGAGGTCCATCTCCAATAGCTCTTGCGTTGCTTCTCAGTACGACGTAAATAAACAATGACAATCACACAACTTATTTAGCGCCATTATAGCCACATTTGGCTCTTGCGCCATTAATCTCCATTATCGTTCACTAACTACGTTTCAATTAACGAAACTTGTCACCAACAGCATGCTTTTAGTTTTAGTGTAATGTTAATTCAATAAATCTTACTCGTAGATTCGTTTTGATGCATTGTGTTTCAGTTGATCTTTTGGACTTTAGCCCAAATTCTTGACAATGGTCTTGATTTAAGACGAGAGGTAGGAATGTTTTCCCTGCGAAAGGCTTTTAAGAAGTATATTAGGTCATATTTGAGTAATCGGAAAATATTGCCTAGCATTGGAAATATGGAGTAATTTTTATGAAAGGACTTAAAGAATTCAATATCACATGGATTATTTCCATTTAATAAAAAGAGCATATGTAAAGGAAAATAGATTTTATAAGAAAAATTAAAGCGTTTTTTGTAGCATATAAAAAAAATTCGAATAATTGCCTTAAAACTTTCTAAATAAAATTTTTAAAAGCTTCCTTGCATTTTTGTAGTGTGGATTGTTCGCTTCTATAAATATTTTTATGTTTTTTGTTATTAGAGGGCCAAAATTTTTTTTTGCATTTTTGTTATTGCTATCCGATCACGTATTTGAAAAAATTTTATACTACCATTCAGTGATTGAAACTAAGCCTTCATAATGAAACTGAAAACTGATAATGAAACCACTTGGGGAAAAAAATAACATATTTGTGATAAATAGTATAGAATGAGGAAAAATTTATTTAAAAAAACAATTCAAAGTTCTACCGTTAAAGCTTTCCGCATATTAATTAGAGAATTACAGCCAATCAATCCTGATTATTTCGATTTTAAAGAATTCCCCCCTCCCCTTTTTTTTTTTTTTTTTTTTTTATTTTAATCCTGAAATCTCATCATTCCGAAATGAATTCAACTCCAAATTAAAATACGCAGATATATTTTTCACAAGTTATGCCTTATCAAAATTTATGAAAACTTTGAGTTCTTATTACTTTCTTTTTTACATAATGAGTCATAGGAATCGAATGGATGGTGTTAAAAATATTTCTAGTCAAAACCTTTTCAAGGTATAAGGATAGTAATTTCAGAAATCATTCTATGATTTTTGTTCTGTTTTATCTGAATACATACTTATGTGTTTATATTTAAACAATATTAATTACTGTTTACTTTTTCTGTAGAAAAAAACTACTTTTTGTTTTGCTTTTTAGTTCAAATTCCATTCGATATATATCGGTGATTAAGGTTGAAAGTTTTATGGCCAGCGACTTTCAAATTTATTAATGATTTTAGTCTTCATTCCCCCAGAATAATTAACGAAAAACCACTGTATTTTAAATGCAACTGGATCTCAAAGTCCTTCCATAGTATGAAGAGTAAATTAGGATTGTAGGGTACCAGCTCATTTATCTTACTCGTCACTTGACCAGTGTTTGAATTGATAAGTTTTCCAACCTCTCAAGTGATGTTTATTCAAACCAAGCAAATCATATTTGTCACTTTAAAGTAACTAATGAAGTACCAAAAATCAAAGTTACGAAGGTAAAAGGAAACTACGAAATTTTAATTCTATTCTTTAGTCTGCCATGCATTTAGAGCAGATGTCTTATCGTCCCAAATATTCAATAAGAGAAATCATTGTTTTATTATTAGTACATATTCTGTTTCAGTTTTCATGTATACAACGGACCCCGTGAACACACGAATGCGCTTTACACACGGTTTTACTATGGCTCCCTCGATAAGCAATCGCTTGTGATATCACTCGCCCTTTTAAACAGTGTGGTGCCCTAATTATTATTTCTCTTTTCATGAATTTCAACTTAATCTTATGTTCGGTTGACGTCATAACTTTCTGTTAAGAACAGATATTAATAGCTATCGTTAACATCTATTTTGTGAATGTGAATAAACATTTCGGGAAAGTGAAATGTTTTAATTAGTTTTTTTTGTGACAGATTATTACCAAGTTCTCGCGGTCAGTGAGATTAGCTGTACATTCAACTATTTTGTATTGTTCAAACTTTAAAAGTTATAAAAAAAATTTCTAGAAACGGTGACTTCCGTGGTAATTAAAAATGCAGAAAGAAAGTAAACGTCAAAAAAAGACTTATACGATCGAGGAAAAACTCACAGTTATCGAACGAAAGGGCCTAAACAAGATGAAATTGTCAATTGCTTAATCTATCTAAGTCTACACTACGTGGACGGCTTAGGAATGAGTATAAAGAAATAAACTCAATTTATATTAATACTGCAACTCACAGTTCACTTAACCCACGTTTTAGCAACCTTGGACCCTGACTATCGCGTGCTGACGAGATCAGACTGTATTTAGATGTCTCTTTATCAAGGTGAACTCTCCCGTTGGTGTGGTGTGGGAGTTAGGAGAGGGGGTGCCAGTTCGGGTGTCGTCCTCATCACTTGACCAAGGCTCAAAAATTACGAAATATGTCACAAATAGCCCTCGTGTTGCTTCTAGCACAACGTTAATAAAACCAAACTAAAATATCAAGGTGAATACATTATATGTAGAAATAGTCAAGAGAAAACAGATTTGCCACATAACATAAAACTGTTATGAAGACAAATTATAATAAAAATCATTTTTAAGGATAAACGTGCATTCAACGTTTTTTGCAAATTACAACTAAGTTTTGTAAGAGCAGATTAGTACGCATCGTTAAAACTATACAAAAACACAACGAGTGAAATTAAAAATATTAATGATTATTAATAAAATGTACTAATTACTGTGGAAAGGAGAATAAAACACGTTAAAACAATATACGCATAAACGAAATTAGTTTAAAAGTGTTTAAATATAAATAAATACTTATCAAATGTGTTTTCAAATTTGCAAGATTATATTCCTTTTGTTTTCAAAGACTTTGCAGAAATACTTAAATTATACTTCGTGCGTAATTCACTACGTGTAATACCACCAAAAACTATCTGCAATATAAACTATAATTATTATATATATTTTAGCTTTTATAAACTATATTCTTTAGTCTACCATGCATTTGGAGCAAATGCCTTATCGCCCTACATATTTCATAATAAAATGATTTGATTATTATTAAATTCTGTTTCAGTTTTCATGTCCAACCGCCGCTAACGCGCGAATCTGCTTTACACGTGGTTTTACTCTAGATACCTTGATAAGTTTAGTTTTTCCTCGCATTGCAGTTTTCGTACAATCGCAAAAATTGTCTTTGTTATATTAATTTCGCTGAAAGCTTTCGAATGATCTTTTGATTTAAAAAAAAAAAATTCTCAAACATTGAAAACTTGAATCATTTTTCATTTCAGCCTCAGGTTTTCACATTGATTCCAAGCTTCAGTTTGATCTAATTGATGGACTTCAGATTTACAACAAAACGTACACTGGTCTAACTGTAGTTGAAGGTTTGCATCATCTTTCTCCTGCTGTTTTGTTACAAGGTAAGATTTTCTCAACAATACTACTATCAATATATATTTCAGTTACTGATAGTTATTATAAAGTACCATAAAACAGTATGAATTGCATAACTTCACCTTCTCCCTATTTTCTGCTCATATTAGTAATAGCATTAATATTAAGCATTTCATTGGAAAGAGGTTAGATTGAACTTTTTTTTCTATTTAACTCAATGTCTCTGCGCAATTTTGCAAAGAACAGATTTAGCCACCCAAGATGCGATTTTTTTTAATAACTATTATTAAATTACTCAATTAAATATAAGAATTTAAGTAAACGATAAAATATCGAAAAATGGACAATAGTAAACTTTTCCGATATTAAAATTAAAGGAAACGATGAATTATTAAATTGAATACTATATCAGCTACATATAATTAAAATTAAAGGAAACGATGAA
>BMAW01103087.1:842362-941561 GCA_019974015.1 Nephila pilipes
ATTTGATTATTATTAAATTCTGTTTCAGTTTTCATGTCCAACCGCCGCTAACGCGCGAATCTGCTTTACACGTGGTTTTACTCTAGATACCTTGATAAGTTTAGTTTTTCCTCGCATTGCAGTTTTCGTACAATCGCAAAAATTGTCTTTGTTATATTAATTTCGCTGAAAGCTTTCGAATGATCTTTTGATTTAAAAAAAAAAAATTCTCAAACATTGAAAACTTGAATCATTTTTCATTTCAGCCTCAGGTTTTCACATTGATTCCAAGCTTCAGTTTGATCTAATTGATGGACTTCAGATTTACAACAAAACGTACACTGGTCTAACTGTAGTTGAAGGTTTGCATCATCTTTCTCCTGCTGTTTTGTTACAAGGTAAGATTTTCTCAACAATACTACTATCAATATATATTTCAGTTACTGATAGTTATTATAAAGTACCATAAAACAGTATGAATTGCATAACTTCACCTTCTCCCTATTTTCTGCTCATATTAGTAATAGCATTAATATTAAGCATTTCATTGGAAAGAGGTTAGATTGAACTTTTTTTTCTATTTAACTCAATGTCTCTGCGCAATTTTGCAAAGAACAGATTTAGCCACCCAAGATGCGATTTTTTTTAATAACTATTATTAAATTACTCAATTAAATATAAGAATTTAAGTAAACGATAAAATATCGAAAAATGGACAATAGTAAACTTTTCCGATATTAAAATTAAAGGAAACGATGAATTATTAAATTGAATACTATATCAGCTACATATAATTAAAATTAAAGGAAACGATGAACTATAAATTAAATGTAATTAAGCTAAATGTAATTAAAATTGAAACAAATGATAAAAAATTGAAAAGTGATCTAGTACTCCAAAATGGATTCACCTAAAAAAATAGCTCCTTAGGTGGGTAATAAATTTTTCATGGCTTTGTTCATCGCATCACTTTTTTTTTTTACAAGTACAATAATTTACTTTACAGTTCCCGGTGGCGCCATCTGTAAGACTCCCTAACACTGAAACATTTAAACAATCAGTTTGATAAATTAGTATTCTGATTCAATTATATATTCAAGCGTTTTCACGCGAGGTATTTAAAAATCTCTTTAGACTAACCTCGCTGAAAAGTGTTTCAAAGGAAATAATGATAAAGATAACTTTAAAATACTATTTATCTCTTAAAGAATCAATTTGAAGAAGAAGAAAAAAAATATTGACAATATACAATTTAGCTAATTTCTGTATTTCCTTTACGAGCTATCAAAGGAAAGGGTAATGTAGAATTTTATTTGATGTCTTATATTACACTACTTGCCTCGTGACAATTTTCATGATAAAAGGGAAATGAATAATCACTTCATTAATTGTCTATGTAATTCATGTAGAAAATCTTACTTGTACCTTTAATAGTTTTAATAATAGTACTCCATTGTTTCCTGAAGATGCCATTTTGAGAGGTATCAAAAAATCTGAATCGGCTACAGAAGCAATCAAATTAAAGAAATAATTCATTTGATTACTTTGTACTCCACAAACTCTTAATCAGACGAAGAACTTCTATTCTTTTAAGAAAATTTTAATTGATAGATTCATCTTAAATGGAAATTAAGTTTCTCCAAATTGTTAAACTTTTAAATTGGTTTTGTTGAAAATTCATTTATTTGTTTAATCCCATGGTATGTAACGTCCGCTAGTTATTATCTTCGTCTGTCATTCCTAATCTTAATTAAAAAGAATAATAAATCGTCTGATGAAAAAAGAGTTCAATAATTGTATACAATTTATTATACCCTTTCTTGAATATTTAAGTTGAACAGATAATATTGCTTTATTTGTAATTAAATTCCCAAACGCGTTTGAGCTAACGTTTTGGATATTAATTTGCATCAGCTCTCTACAACAATGACGACAGAAGTTAAAATGCCTTGATAACTATCCCGAGAAGGAATCCCCTTTGGTCTAGTTGATAAGAGCACTGCAAAAAGCTACCGGACAAGTTTTCATCGGACCTACAGATCAAGGGTTCGAAACGGCGCATTTAATCAAATTCCATTGACCCACTCCCTGTTGAAAGCTTAAATTAATTCTTACCAACACATTCGTGTTCGAGTGAGTAGAGTTGAAGGTCCTATCCTTGAGCCCTATTCTGGCCTCTTCTAGGATTCCTCTGATCGCTTCTTGTATAAAGAACAACGGGTTCCGACGTCTCATTTTGATTCATCCTCTCAATAGTTCTACCACTAACTAACTTCCAAATTCTCTAACTCCTGTTTATTCATTTCATCGCTTCTTGCAAATGTAATTAATCCAATATGTTCTCTATACTTCACAATTTAAATCTAATCGGCATAAATCACGTTTCATTTATTGGAAGGGATTTCATTTTAAACAATTCGAATCGAAAACTTCCTAAGATTTGCGAAGGGAAAATCGCAACATTATAATAAAATTCATTAAAAAAATAATAAAAAGCACGATATTACACTGTTCTCAAGTTGTGTAAGCTGCTTTCGGAAGATAAAATTGTCTTTGAATAACCAAAGACTCCTCTTTGGACTATGTTAAATTTCCCCCCACACACACTCAGTCTTCAAGGATATCGTTTTTGAGTCACTCAAATGATTTGTTAAGAATGAAAAATTCAATTAATTCTGAACTAGTTTAAATTCGAAAATATAATAAGAATTTTTTTTTATTTTATTAATCCAATTCTTTAAAAGGAATTTAATTCTTTATGAGATTAAGACCTTTAAATACTTTTAATACATTATTAAACCTTTATGTATTAAAGATGCAATTTTGAAAATAAGACTCTGTAATTTCAATGACTAGTTGTAATGTTTATAGCTGTACAGAAACGGTTCCTCGCGTTGCACAAATCAGTTGGATCCCAAGAACATCGACAATAGGCGCAGTTTTAGGTCGATAAAAATCTGCTAAACATAAACAGTTTTTTATTCATAATCTGTTTTTTTATTTCTTTACTTTTAAATATTATTAATATTGTAGCATATTTGCTAGCGGCAAAATACAATCTTTGTGAGAGGGAAGCTAAACATTTTTTTTTTTTTTTTTTTTTCAAAAAAATAAGTGATAAAACTTCTAAATAAGATGGTAATCACTAAATCTGTACTTATTTCCACGTTTGAAAATTTTTTACATAATTATATAGCTGTACCAATCTCTTAAAGTAAATGAAAAATTTTGGAGACTGCTCTGATAAGCTTTGAAATAATTACGAAAAGAGTTTTAAAAAATCTCATAAAAAGTATTATGTTGCAACAACGATTGTACTAAAAATATTTGCTTGACCAAAAATTTGCTTAAAAGTGTTCGTTCTTTGCTCAATTTCATAAATATTTACGGATCCTTTAGAAGTTGTTGAATCTCACAGGATGTGAAGGTGTATTCTCATGCTGAATAAATGGAACTCTTAGGACTGCCGTAGGGACTAAAAACTTGCCAGTTGTCTACAACTGGTGAGCACTTTGAACTTTACCTTTTCTAAAAATGTATATCAATATTTGCTGTCAGTCTGTACTAAAATGATTTCTTCTAAATAACGCATTTTGAAATTTAAGAAAAATATTCGCTTCAAATTTAATGGAATTGAATAATTATATATCCCTCTCTAATAAATATAGAGCTCAAAATTAAATCTATGGCCAACTAGCTCATTTTAAAGTCAAACTACGAATTTTAACGAAGTAACCGGGTGACCATAAATCCAAATTTCGTAACCAGTGATGTTCTAATCTCACTAAAACGCTTCTTCAGAAATAATAATTGCTTCATGTTAAAATCATATTCAATCCTCGTGTGATATGTGGAAGTTAGACGAATGAGGTACATGTTTATTTGTTGTCCCCTTCAATTGACCAGCATTCAGCACTAAGCCATCAAAAGCAAGCCCTCGTATTGCGTTAGAGCAGTGGTTCTCTACTTCATATGAAAGTGGAACCCATCTACTCATGTTGCATATCATCGCTGTTATCTAGCCTTTCAAAAAGAAACTACAATAGCAGAGCAACAGCGGGTATATACGAGGTGATCTCTCTGTTATTTGTTCGGTAAAACACTTCTTACTCCAAACCTACTTTAAGTGTTCTGATATTATACTTTAAATTATGAGTGTAGAAATATTTCATTGTATAAAATTAGTGACTCTCACGTGTATTACCTAGGTGTTACTTTTCTTTGTCAATTCTCGAAAAGGGCGCTCAACAGCGTTTAAAGCGCCCTCTACCTGTAGGGTATAACACTCATCCCTTCCTCAATTAACGATCGATTCGATAGTTGCGTTCAAAGTTTTACAAAAATTGACTTTACTTAAGGCTGATACTTTACTCAAAAATAATCAATGAACCTTTACAATTTCATAACACTATAACTAATTACCAAATAAAAACGCAATGAAAATTATAAAATGAATTATGTAAAAGGAAGAAAGAAAATTTTAAATAACATAATACTGAAAGTTCTTAAATAATCTGAAATAGAAAGCACATTTATCATTCATATTAATACTAATGTAACAAAAAAAAATTTGCTGTTAGGCTCAAAGTTCATATATTCAATCTGTTAAGGAAGTGCATCACCATTCGTCATCTGTTAGTCCTTCCTCGTTGTTCTCTTACGTTGTTACTTACCTCTTCATCGATGGTTCATCATCGTCATAGGGGCTTTCATCTGGCTTATCATCAGAACAGACAGCGTTTCTCCGTGTCTTTAGTTGACTCGCTCAGTGATCGTGCGGCATTTTCTCTGACCCGTGTGGTGACCGAGGATGACAGAATAGTCTCACTGTAGCTCATGCATGTCGTAAAAGGCGACTAAAAGGGGTACCCAGCGTCTGGGGGTATAGCCGGGCACCCTGCCCCTGGGGATTATATCAGGGGACCTCAGGGACTTGCCTTCTTCAGGTAAGTATGGGCTTCACGAACCCGAGGTACCCTAGTGATCTTTCTTTCCCATGGGGTTTACTGTCTTTGGTAAACACGGGTGACGCACTCCCGGGATACCCTAGTGATCTTTCTCTATTTTCGACCCTCCTTCTTGTCAACCACTTTTACCTTTTTTCACCTTCACGTCTAGACCACAGTTTAATCTTGTTTGGCGCAGCATAGCCATATCTGACTCTTGCGCCAATAAACTTTACATTCACTCGCTCACGCGGCATTTTCTCTTCTCATTTCCTCTTAGCTACTTCATTTTGAATGTATCGTTTAGCAGCTCATCTGTCGCCATCAAAGGATCTCTATATTTTGGCTGGAACTCAGTTGATTGTCCTGTAGGTTTTGGTGAACATCTCCTGACGACAGTTTCTCCTGGTCTGAAGATAGTCTGACATCTTTCCCTGTAGACTTGATCAGTACTTTAAATTTTTTGTAGCCAAATTTTTTTTTTTTTTTTTTTTTTTTTTTCCAAAACTTCTACTCATACATTCAAATTTTGTTCATAGGTTTCGTATTCTAGCTTCAGTTCTTCTGCATGTCCTTTGCCTTTTTAGCTAAGGTTTTCTTCTCAATAGCCTATTTTAAATTGGAAGTTTTTCTTTCAATTTTTCTCGTTCTTCCAGCTTCCTTAATTCTTCACGTCCTATCAATTCTTGTCATTTGCACTACTTTTTGTCACTCTTTGGTTCTTCTAAATGCTTCTATTTTTCCTCCCCCCCCCCTTTTTTTTTTCTTTCTTTTATCTGACTTTCTTCTTTTTCAGGCTCTTTTTAAGCAATGCTTCTTCTTGAAGTTCAATTTCCTACAGGCCTTTTTTTTCTCCTTTTGTATTTTCTTCTGCATTGCTTCTTTATTTCTCTCTCTCTCTCTCTCTCTCTCTCTTTTTTTTTTATGCTTCTGTTCTTCTGAAGGCTTCAGTTTTTCCTCTTTATCGTTCTTTTCTAATCTCAATTTTCATTCACTTTCAAACACAATGATGCAGTGCTTCTTTTTGACATTCAGTCTTCAACGGTCTTTCTTTTTTCTTTATCACACTCATACTTAAAAACATCTTCTATATATTTATCCATTTGTATTTTCTTCTTTACTCGTAAGCTCAGTTTTCCATTTCGGTTTTACCCATTACTAATTCTTCGTTATCTAAGCGTTCTCAATTAATCATGTCTAACACCCCTTTCACAAAATCTTCATAGTAATTTTTCAATTTTATTATGCGTACATAGATTACTCTACAGTCGGGCGGGACACTTTCTTCGTATTTAATGGCCAATATGGCATTTGAAGTTTTACTTTCTCAATTTTCAAACGCAACACTCAGTTTTCCTTCTCAAATTCTGAATTCAATTTTTCCTCTCAAAACTCAGAACGCAACCTCAGTAGCTCAATTGTAATTTTTGATTTCTCCCAAATACTTATCGAAAATCTTAAAATTAGGAAGTTGTGTCAATAGTCACTTAATCTCATAACCTAGGCGCTCTATATTTTACTTCTGATCTCTTAATTCTTGTTTTCTCTGTTTTTCTCAAATAGACATTTCTCAACTCTCAGCATCTCAGCATGGCAGTTCTGAATGACACTTCTCAAATCAATAAACACTGATACTTTGCTTCAATATATATTTGATTTCTTTATTATGATAGCATAATACGCATATGTTCAGAGATGTTCATACCATGTTAAGCATGCAAATTGGTTGCATTCCACGTCTACTTCTCTCTCTCTCACTCGTGTGGTGATCAAGTGAGAAAGAATAGACCCATTGAATCTCATGCATATCGTAAGAGACGACTAAAATAGGTACTCAGGGTCTGGGGGTATAACCGAGCACCTTGCCCTCTGGGAGGATTATATCAGGAGATTACCTTTTTTTAGGCACGGACATCATGACCCCAAGGTACCTTAGTGGTCTTTTTCTTTCCCAGGGGATTTACTGTTTTTGAGTAAACATGGGTAATGCACGCCCTGGATATCCTAAAGATCCTTCTCTATTTTTGACCCTTCTTCTTGTCAAACTTTTTTTTTTTATCTGTATTCAATTTTTTTCAAACGTCTAGACCTCAATTACATAGCCCCATCTGGCTCTTGCGCCACTAAACTTCACTTTCTCTCTCTCTCTCTTTCGTGTGTGTGTATTTTGTAAATAAGAAATAACAAATCACCACACCCTTACATTCCCGCGCTTACAAAACGCCCTCTATCTTTACCCTTCAACGCATGGAACCTCAAAATATGGTGAAACCCTAGAGTTCTGTGGAACACCAGTTGAGAACCTCTGCTTTAGTACAATGTTAATAAAGTCAAACAAACGTAATGAAGTTAGCAACTGAAAGTTTGGGAAAGGATGTGTTCCAAGACCTAATCACGAGGTTAATATAGTTCTATATTCATCAGCCTTTTAACCCTTTATTAATCCCGACAAGGCCGAAACAACTTCCTTTCCCGAGAAAAAAGGTAAGTCAAGTTTGTTTGAAGACTGCTTATTCCCATCCCTGCCTGGCACACTTCTTTAGGGGAATTTCGTTAATTGATGAGTCAATTTTCAAATTTTACTTTTTTCCCGAGCGCTGTGCGTTTTAATACAAGATGGTATTGGTAAACTTTGAAGTCTGGAAAACTTAATCTTCTGACCAAAAAAAAAATCTGAATGAGTATATGTAAATCTAATATCGTGGTAATTTTGTAAACATATAAATGTAATCGGAATTCAATGTCATATTCAATATCATCTTGAGAATTCCAAAATATTTTTTTAGTTTGATTTTTATTCGCTTAAAAATGTGTATATTAAATTGTATATAACATAAAAACTATACATACACACTCATTTCTAAGGGAAAATATGAAATTATGAAAGGAATACTAAATACTTTTCTTAATGTAGATATTTGATTTTCTGTGTTTTCTAGATTCGATAATAGAACCATAAAAAAACTGGTTGTGAGACCAGAATTTTTACATTTTAAACCGTAAATTCTAACACTAAAGAAATAGATAACTTTTTTTTTCCCTTTTGCACGTTTGTAAATTAAAACCCTTATTTTGTACGGATTGTTTTACATTTTATGACGACTTAAGTTGTATTTCTGATCTTTTTATCCTTAGGTGACTCTAGGCATTTACAATTGCCAGCAGAGATGTTACAGAAGATCTCTAAACATTTATCTGAGACAAACGAATTTAGCTTCATGGCAACTCTTAAGCAAGAAGGCAAAAATACAGGAACAATTATCTCATTCTCTGAAGGAAATAACAGGTGCTTGTTCAAAGAAACAATTTTCGATATTTCTTAATGACTAATAATCTTTAATTATTAGATCAGATGTGCCTAAATATGTTTGCACAATTGTTTCTTAAAGTTAATAAAGTTTTACTTATTGTAAATGTTAATGTTAACATTTAATAAATAAGTTCAGAGAAAATAAATTATTACGAATACTTCAATGTAATACAGAGCTGCTCAATTAATCTTAAGGAAACACTTATTTTCATTAATGTAGCATAATAACTATTGTTGAGGATTCCGATACTAGAAAACGAGCTTACACTACTTTTCTTCTGTTAAAATAAAAGTTTTTTTTCCATCCTCTGGTTTCTCTCTGAATTTTTTCGAACATGACATTTTTAGAATCCAAGAATGGTTATATACTAAGCCTAATGTATGTAGCTCTCGTGTTGCTTCTAAGTGCGATGTTAGTAAATCAATTAATCAATAAGCCTAATGTATGCATCTGTTGCCCATTAGTATTGGTTTCAAATTCATCGTCTTTGTCAGAAGGCAGTTTCACAGAATTTGATTTTAATTTTATTTTTGAAGAAACTTTCTGTCATTTCCATTTGATATCTTGATCAAAAAGTAGTCAGGCACATGAAAACTCACTACTACAGTTCAGTCTTTTTTTTTTTTTTTTTTTTTTTTGAGAGCGAAAAGTAATATACAAAATCAGGAATAAAAACTGTATTTTTACGCGAAAATTTTATGATTGCCTCAATATGGAGAAAATACAGTTAATAATATAAATTTTATTAGAAATAGAAAAAAAAAATACCTAATTTCGTACAAAAGATATCAGTGTTGGTGTTGTCATACCCATGGATAATGCAGAGTATACCTTAGTCTCAAAGGTCTGAATAACTGTAGCTACCAGATTAGGTGCCTTTAGAAAAAGTCCTGGGAGGATAAATAAGTATGCGGGACTATGTCAAGTTTAAAATGGTTGGGCAACTATAAATATGATCTGATGTCAATGGAGTATCCAGGCAATATCTGCAATTAATATATTTTCTTGTGTTGTTCAGAGTCAATTTTCATGCCCTTGTAGTGATTAGTTCAGAGTCTTTCTAATGTGGATATTATTAATCTGGAGCAGTTAAGGTCTGTAAATTGCACTTTCCATAGAAGAAGGGCGCCATAGCCTTGAGAGAGGCCGGACTTCTACCTGTTGGCCCGTGAAAGGTATTCAAGAAATTAGTAAATTATGCAATTAAAACAAATCATTTTTTGAAAAATTTAAAACTGTCTGATCTATTTAAGACCGTTGAGAAACAAAATATAATTTCTTGACGCATTTTTAGATCGAAAAATATTTCAGTGTTAAGTATAAGTTCGTGCAATTGACCCCTTTAACGACACTGCATCTTTAAATTAGGCTTAGTAAATAAGCAGTTTTTCACTGTTTATGTACTATGTCTAATGTACATTGACATTAAATACAGGACAAGAAATATAGCCCCCACCCCAATTTTTACTGGATACTATTGATCGATTCAAATAGAGAGAAGCGGGTTGGTATATATAACTATAGTAAAATTAGAATGTTGTTTTATATAACTATAGTAAAATTAGAATACATTATTTATAGCGTTTTTCTGTCTGAAAAAATGTTCAAAATTATAGATCGTATTTTGTAACATTAGGCAGAAGACATCTTAAAATAAAGAAGGATAGAGAGTGATTGACGGTCAGCTTTTTATTGTAAATGTTTTTTTAACACAAACTACAGAATTGAGAAGTTGTATCCATTCTTTTAATATTATCGTAAACCTAATCATTTTGAAAACAGCGCTTTTACAATGCATGTTCAAGATGTTAAAAAAATTAATTTACCTTAATATTTATAAGTCGTTTTAATCATTAAAATGAATCTTATGATTTAAATATTTATTTTGTTTTGGCATTGTCACCATCTCAGTCCATTAGTTTAAATGCAATTTGTACATTCGTTAAAATACAGTTGCATTTTCAAAATATTGGTAATGTATTATCTTTTAAAATATATTGGCTAATAAAAGTTGTGTAGTTCAATTAATTTATGAGCCTTTATTTCCAAATTTATACTTAATTTAATTTAGTAATTGCCGACTTTATTTCTAATTTTACTAATCTTTGTTTCCTTGCTTTATATTATGTTGATATAAGACATAAGTTTTCTTATTTCAGATTTCTGGAGCTTCAAAGCAGTGGTCGAAAAGACGAAGTTCGTCTTCATTATACTCACAAGAATTCTACTTTCGTTGAAACATTCCCATATCACTTGAGTGATAAAAATTGGCATCAAGTGGCAATTAGTGTTAGTGGCAATACTGTAAACCTCTATGTTGATTGTAATCGCATTTATAAGAGAATAGTCAATGACATTGACTTTGATTTCACCGGTAGAAACATTTCATTATGGCTGGGACAAAGAAATGCTCATCATTTTATGTACAAGGTGAATAATTTTTAAGTTTTGTTCCAGCAATTCATTCTTATAACATCATTATATTCTTAAAGTTTCTATCTCAGTAATTAAATATATTTTTTTTCTGTTTCATGTTAACAATCTAATTGGAACCATTTGCTTTATTTAGGGTTACTTACAAGATGTGAAAATCGCAGCAGAAGCCCATGGTTATGTAATACAATGTCCAAATTTAGATACAGGTATGTATAAAATTCATAGCCACTAAATATTTGTATTTTTTTTTTTATTATTTTGGTTGATAAAAGGCTGTACTTAATTAGAGGAAAGTATTAAAATATTTACTCGGTATGGTACATATTTTTTTAATTTTAGATTGCCCCACCTGCGGCCAGTTCCAGCAGTTGCAAAAATCTGTTCAACAGCTCGAAAATCATATAAAACTGCTTACAGAACGGGTATGCATTTTTTTTTTTTTTTATCAATAAGTGAGTTTAATTTCTTGCTTAAGAATAGTTGTATCTGGTTTTCATTTCATATTTTTTATACAACCGAGAGCTATTACCTGTAGTCTGAAATAATGCTATGGATTGATTTCCTGTCTTAGACAAGCAGCAAATAAATTGGTTGTAATTACAATTTTATTCATAATTACATCTTTTGCAATAATTTCTTTTATGAAACCCTGCTTTATTTTAAATAAAAAATATATGTGTATATTGTTACACAAAAATGCCTTTATGATCTGATAAATGAATAATTATCTCATTAAAAATAGCCGTACTGCGAAAAATAGTCGCATTTAGAAATTGATTTTAAATGAAAGAGTACAAATGAACTAAACTCTGATTATCTTGTATTTGGTTCTTTTCTTAATAAAATAAGAGACATTGGCTTTTTTCTAAAGAGGTAAAATTGTTTTATGGAAAAATTATCATAAGCAACAATATGCTAAATAGCTGGAGATTGTTGGTATTTAAATTGTATATTAATTTTTCAATGACTTCCTTTACTTAAATGTATTATTAAAAGATAACACCATATGATTTGCAATATACATACATTTTTATTTTACTTGCAAAGAGCATATGCATTTTCAATTTTTAATTCTTATTTTGAGATTAAAATACAAAGACTAGTTGAAAGATAAGGCATACCCGACTGTTTTATAGATGAATTGGAAATTTTCTTCAATATCTATTATTTTATCTCATTATTGAAGTCAGAAACAACAACAACAAAATGCCGAGCAAACTGTATGTAAAACTTTTACATTTATCGGCATAATGTATTTCTTGAGAAAATTTCAAATTTTCATCTCTACCATTTAACATCATTAATACATGTGATAAAAAGAAAACAAGGTAACCGTGTTGTGATAACTCTCAACACTATACATTTAATATAACATTTAGGGGAAATTTAATTCACGGTGTTTTAAAATTGGGCCAAATACACATGCAAAAATCCGCTCTATTTCAGTTCCTATGACATAATGTAGTCTAAAGTCCACAATAATAGTATTTAATATAACAAAAAATGCAAATAAAAGCACACTGAGAGAGAAATGATGTAAATAAAAGCATTTGCGAAGATGGAGCTAAGGATGAAGAATCGGAATGTGTGATCAAAAACCTACAAATTTAAAGAATTCTGAGTGAGAACAGCTACTAATTAACTAATTGAGTTGTGATATATTATTTGAATGCTACATCTAATCATAATCAGATAGCTTTCAAGATATTATATTGTATACATGTAAAAAAAATGCTACATGCATGCAATGGTACAGGTAAATTAGTTCACTTAAGTATTATATCAGAGTATCAATTCACTGGAGAACTATTGTATCTCGAATTATCTTTTTCGTTTAGAGAACTGTTGTATCGAATTATCTTTTTCATTTATGCGAATAATTAATGGTTGAATAATGTTCTTGAAACATGAATTTTTCTTAAACTGAATTTGCTCTGCTCATTTTAAAGGACTGTGATCTTCCTTTCTTGAATTATACTTTTTGGAACGTCCTACGTTTGCTAAGAAGGACTCATGGGTGGTAACTTAGAAGGACATCAGAAGTGTAAAAATACTTCACTTTGAAATATTTCTCGAACTATACAACTTTAATAAATATGAATAAATGTAAATTATGTATTATAGACGAACGTATATCTGAAAAGTACTAAACCTTCGTATTACTTGCATTTCCAAATCATTTGAATGAAAATGGGAGCATAGTTTTGTCAAAAGCCCAGTTCAGAAAAATGTCTCATCTACGATTTAATACTTTCACAATGTCATTGGGAATAGTTTTCGTTAAAGCCAATTTTTCCACTGATTAGGAGATGATTGAATGTATCTCATTTATAGCATTTCATTTGCTTTTCAGTTTTGGAAATATTCTGCAACATATGACTCGACTTCAGCTCGATTTATGAATGTTTCTTATCATCAACCCATTTGGTGAAAATCCTCTACCGTAATAAACTGTAATTATTCCCGTAACACAAGTAGTCTTTGTTGGGGATAGTAGTCTTTATTGCTCTATATCCCACAAAAATACTAGACAATCAATCAATCAATCAATATAAGGCTTTGTTTACTTACTGCATACGTTTTGTGCTGATCTTAAGACAGTCTACATACTGTTTATGTTATTGCCTTGATGAATTTGCAATTTCCTTCACTGAAAGAAAGGAATTATAGAAATGAATTGTATCCGATGGACGAAACTTTGAAAATTGTGTGTTTATACAAAAGAATTGCTGGTGGGAAAAATTTATATGATTATGAAAAGTATTTCGATTTATTGATATATCCGAGAAAAAGAATTTTTAAATATAGGGAAAATGTTTTTGTCAAAAGTTTTAAATGGTTAAAGTGTTTATATGAGAGAGACTGCTTGAGAGAAAGCAGCTTTCTCTTTATTTTAAAAACATCTTAATTTCTTGAAGTTTTCCAAATATACCTCAACATCCATATTTTTATTAACAGTTAGCACATGCTGAGCATCACATCTCTTCATTACAACAGTGTGAATGTGAGAAAAGTTGTGTTGTGAATGGTTCAACTCACCCTGATGGTTCAACATGGAAACATGGATGTGATATTTGTTCCTGTGTTGTAAGTGTCCAGCTTAAATAATAAACTTTAAAGCTTTTTAATCTTGCATTTCAAAATTAAAATACTGCCATAAAATAACATTTTACTTTATTAATAGTATTCTTATCAATTAGATAATGTAGTACTTTAATTATGTTTAATAAATTAGTTTTCAAATGTATTACTTCCTTACCTTTTTTAAAGATTTGTCTGGAAATTAGATTAGTGACCAATTATCTGTGAATATTGAAATATTTAGTATGATAATAAGCATACAGACCATAATAAAGCTTATTAGTTGATGGGAAAACTTAGGCTTGACTTGAATTTTAACTTTTTTCATAAGTTATTCAGGAAATATATGTATACAATGACATTGAAACATAAATTTGAGTGAATAATTTTAAATATATTTGGATGAAATTTAAATAATTTTTAAAATTCTTTATCCTTCTAGCATGGTGATTTAAAATGTTTGCCAGTATCATGTTCATCAGGACAATGCAAAAATCCTGTGCATGTTCCTGGAGAATGTTGTCCAGTTTGTCTTAGTGAGTATCACAAAATGTGTTTTGTATTAGGTATAGAAAATATATTTACTAACATACTTTGCTAAGGTATAGAAAATATGCTTATGAACATACTTTGCTAATGTTTAGAAAATATGCTTACTAACATACTTTGCTAAGGTTATTAATGGTATTAATTGTTGAGTTCAGTGATATTTAATCTAACTTGGTAATAATACTGCAATTTATTTGGTTACAAACATTTTTTTTAAATATTCATGTTCCTTCCTTTTTAAATGTTCTATATCCAGAGAAGAGCCTGAATATAAATCTTACCTGCTCTTCTCTTTATAAGGAATTTTAGGCTTCATTTACTATTAAAGTATCAATTTAAGATTTTTTTCTGAAAGGAACATTGAGAATTCATTGTTGAATAACCACTTATTTTATTTAGTTCATGGGCATATTTGTTAAATGTAAAAACATCAAATCTTAAAAGAAAGTTTTCACTGTTAAGTACAAACTGTGTTTATTACTTAAAGAAATTTGTTATAAATTTATAATTTGCTTTGTAATTTTAAAACTCTTGATGAGTGTAAGAGAAATATAGATTCCTTAATTTTTCTTACATGGATATGACTTATTTTATTGTTTGGTAAAGTTATTTATTCTATGTAACTTAAACTGTATGAAACATTTCGTTTTGTAAGGAAACTTTGTCATAGAATTGTAAACAATCATTCAGCCCATAAAAATTAAATTTAGATCCAAATTTGTTTTAGATAGGAAAATTAAAAGTATGTGCTGACTTAATTTTAGATTCTTGTAAATGAAAAGTTCAGTAAAAGTCTTATAAAATGTTGTAAAATCTGCAGCATTTATGAATTGGAACATAAAATATATGTTTAAACTGATTGTATATTATTACATATCTTTTAAAGAAATTTTTATATCATATAAAAATAAGTTTTTTAATGCAAGTCAAAATTTTAAGAATTCAGCTCTATACTTGCTTTTTTTTTTAATCAGTTTGTAATTTTTAGTTATAATTGAATCAGAACTGTGTGTGGTTACATGCTGCCTGTATTATTTGTTCTTTTTAATTTTGATGGATTATGCAAAATTAATTAAATGTTTATCATGATTCTTAAGAAATTTTTCAGTTTAGAATATTTTAGAGTACTAATAATGTAAATTTTAAAAATAAAATTATAATCATACATTTTGAATATTGTTATTTAAGATGGTTTTTAAGATTAATTTTGTGTAATTAGATTTATACCTTACAAATGAGTGTGGAATATCCTATAGGTTTAGAATTAAGGTACACATAATATTAATGTCATATGCATGTAAATATATGTATTTATTTTAATGCACTGTGTCATATAAAAGTGGAAATTGATATAATTTTTTGTCTCTTAGAATTTAATTTTTAAATAGGGTTCTAAATACGAACAAAAAAAAAGTTGCATTCATTATGAATTTTTCTCAAATTCTCATTCATTTTGTTTTTTCCCCTAACAGAAAAGTGCCTGTTTGAGAATGTTTTATATGATCATGGAGAAACGATAAGTCCCATTAAATGTGCAACATGTGAATGCATCGTAAGTATCAATATCATACTTTGCTGTTGAACAACATTAAAGCCTAATATTGTCATTAGAATCAAACTTGTACAGTTCATGAAGCCTGTTAATTCATTATTTTCAAATTATTTTGTTATACAATTCCTTTTTTGCAATTATAAGTGTTAATGTTTCTTTGGTTTTTAACTAAGAAGGTGTTATCATGATTTACATGTGCTGCTATTTTCATATAAGGGTAGTCTTACAAAAATTAAGTTTTATCCATGCAGTTTGTTCTTTTTGAGAAATTTCCTTTGAAAAAAAGTTCTGTTAAATGCAGCACATTTGTAGGAATTTTTTTTAATTATTTTTTAAACATGTTTTTTTTTTTAATTTATGCAATTTTTTCTTTATTTATAACCTTTACCTCATTAATATTCATTGTGAAGATTTTAGAAATTATTCTCCCAGTATCTTATTGTGATATTTTAAACAGAATCAAATCATGTTTATAGTCTATATTTCACATAAATAAATCTCACCTCTAAAAAGGAATACTGCTTCCGCTTCTATATTCACTATTTACAAATTAAGTGAAACAAATCGAATTATAAGCTGTTCTGGTGCACCAATCTAAAACAACATATTCATATTATAAATCATAAACAGATAGTATTGCTAGTCCGTATTCAAAAATGAGAAATCCCCTTTGTTATTTAAAGCAAATATATAACCTTAGAAATTGCTTTAAGGATATATTATAAGTATTGCAGGATTCATCAGTGTTTCTCTCTAGATTATTGTCAAATGTACTGAACAGTAATGTATAATATGAAAGACTGGTGTAAAGGATCATATAATATTAAAAGATTCTGAACAGGATTCAAGAATTCCAGAAAAAGATTTCATTTGAATGCCTCTGAGAGGCCTATATTATTAGTATAAGCATAACAACTGTTGAATATAATACTATTTATGTCATCCATCAATGCCCTTTATATTCTGGATTTCAGGCTTTTTGGTATCTCCTTCTGCTATCTTTCAACTTTTTAAAAACGCATGAAGTACTTATGTATTACTTATGAATGGCAAATAGATGTACATTCAGATTATTTTTGTCTTTATTACTGTAGAATGGGAGCATGCATTGTCGTCGAATAGATCCAGAAACTAGTTGTCCTAAGCTCGCATGTCCTAAGGAAGAGCAGTTTAGCACACCTGATGAATGCTGTAACTTTTGTCCAGGTATATTCGGAAAGTTTTCCATATGTCTACTTTGGGAAAAAATAAGCGATTTTGAAACTAATCTTTTCATCCATCTTATTCATAAACTTTTATTTTTAAGGTGTGGATTATTGTGGCAAAGGTCATGATTGTCACCTTAATGCATCTTGTATGAATCTGAATACTCACTACAAATGTCAGTGTGTACGAGGTTTTGAAGGAGATGGAAAGCTTTGTGAAGGTACATAGTTTTATAGCTCTTGCATAAGTTATTTTGAATTAAAAAGGAAAAGAAATCCATTTAGTAGCCTACTAAACTTAACTTTTAATACCCTAAATTTAAATTTAAATGATTTTCTTTCAGTGTTTATTCTCAAACTATAGAAAGAGTTTAATTATAATGTTTTCTGACATTCAATTAAATAAAATGTTTTTTTTTTTTTTTACTCTTAAAATTGGTGTATTCTTTATAGCAAGGCTTTTAAATTTAATTAACAAATATATAAATATTTTAGTAGTTATGCATGAATTTAAAAATATAGGATGCTAATCACATTTAGTAGTGTTAATAATTGAGCTTTAAATATATTAGGTAAAAGGAAATGTGTGTTTCGTTTAGTTGAAATATTTTCTACTTAAAATTAACTCAACTATTGTTTTTGGTAGTTAAAATACTTTCATTTTTTGTCACATCTTCCTTACAAAAGTATGTTATATGCTTTAATATAATATTGATGAACAATGTTTTTACCCCCATTTGGGGAGTTCAATGAAAATTTTAATTTTGATGTATCAATATTTACATATACCAAATATTTAACTGATATAGAAGACAGAATAAAATATATTCTTTGTATTTTTAAGGTAAATGTTATGTATTTGTGTACATAAAACACATCAAGTGAAAAAGGAGTTTCTATTTGCAAAATACTTGAAATATTTTTAAATTATTTTATTTTTAAATAATTCTGAATTCATTTTTATTAGTAAATAGGAGCTTTTTTACACATATTTGGTGCGTGTTTAATATAATGAGACATTTTTATAGCTAAAAACTTTATTTTAATATTTTTAGATATCAATGAGTGTGAAAGACAAGGTGGACATGATGGACATCATTGTCATGATAATACTAAATGTGTAAATATCCCTGGAGATTATGTCTGTGAATGTCTTCCTGGGTATCAACGAGCAGATAAATTTAATTGTGTTGGTGAGAAAAGTTTTCTTAATTTCTAAAGTTTGCTTAATAGTAAATTTGTAAATGCTTTATGCATACTACATTTAAAATGTCTTAAGAGTATTTGTTTCTAAATAAATAGTATTTTCAATTCAGATATCAGTGTGTTTAAAATTTAAAAGGATATAAATCTATGAATTTGGATAAATACTATCAGATTTAATTTAAAATTAGTAATGGATTAAGATTTTAAATATAGTAATTTTCATATATCTGAATTCTTCAGTAATCATAGTTGGAAATTTTCGCTTTCATATATTTGCAAAGAAAAATTCTTTTATGGTTTTAATATAAGTATACATAATTAAAAAGGTGTCAAAAATCTGTGTTTAGGTATTTGACCTCATTATCTTTGAATATTAAGTTCATATAGAAAAAGCATTTTCCAGTCCATAAAACTTTTTCTTTTTATTTATATAAATCTTTTTTTTCTGTAGAGATTGATGAATGTAGCACTGGGGAACATAACTGCCATGTAAATGCTCTATGTATAAATACGGCTGGTAGCTATACATGCAAGTGTCTTGATGGATATGATGGTGATGGCTTCAACTGTGAACGTAAGAAATTTGAATTCTGAAAATTATGCTTTTGTGTACTTGTGTGTATGCTTAACTATATAAAGGGGCAAAAGTATGGCATATTTTATATTCTATATTAAACTCATTGTTACATGAATTTATTTTTCATCAACAAATCTTAGTTTGAAATTTAATTGTTTGATGACATATCCATTTGTTTTTGAGAGTCGGAAATGAAATTGATTTATAACTTTCCAGTTCCTGAATTTTTATTTAAATGAAACATGCTTATAAGATATGTTCAATATTTTTAATTGTGTTTAAAATGTTACACAAATACATAAAACATTTTAAATGCTTGTCTTCAGTTTTTAGTTCTATTCTTTTAATAACCATATTTTTAAAATTTTGTATTTTATAATAAATTGATTATTATAAAATACTAAATTTTAAAGCAAAAAACTATCAAATTAATTTAGTTTTTTTAACCTTCTAGGTGAATTTAAAACGAATCCTATGTTCAGATATTTGTTAGTATCTCTTTAAAACAAAATTCAATTAATCTGTAACAATTTTTAAAATAGAATAGATTTCATGTCTTAAGAAAATAAGAAAATGCAGGAAAATATTATAAATATGTCTGTGTATGGGAAAATTATTAATCGGGAATCAAATATATCTAAAAAATGAAAGGTTATAACAATTGTAAAATTGTAATAAGGAATTTACAACATCAAATTTTAAGTGCATTACTAAAACATATAACTTTGTCAACTTATTACTTGATAGTATTTTAAAAATTCATAATTAGTTAACATTCAAGAGAGCAAAGGTAGTTTATTACTGTAATTCTAGTTTTCTCTTATAATTACTTAGGTTTTTTTTAAGGATTTAATGTTTTTCAGTATGTTATTGCTTTTTTTTAAAAAAATACTTCATATTTCAAGAATTAACTACCAAAATATCAAATAAGATTGTTCATCCATAAATTCTTAGAAATCTGGAAAATTTATCTACTAACACAAGTATTGCCAAGCCTGATGGTTGACTAATTTTGTAACTTAAACTATACATGTCAAAAATCTGTCTGGAATAATACTGGGGATATGTACTGTATGTTCTTATATTACATACTTTTTTGAAGTGTGTCATGATATTATAAACGTTTTTCCCCTCTTCAAGAACAGACAGTGATTAATAGAAAAAAGTATTAATGATATTCTCATATGTGCATGACCAAGGACAATATAATGTAACATAGATTCAAAAAGTTAAAAACTGCTTTACTCATCAGTTTTATTAGAGTAGTTAACAATATGTAACTGTGCATTTAATGAGTCTAATTATATTTTTACTTTTTTGAATTTGGATGGTAAACTTGGGCACCAATTTGGTGTAGTATTTAAATTACACCTTTAGCAGAATATTTTGCTTATCCGATTTCATATCTTTCAAATATATTATCTTGTATGTATGAAAAGAATGGTTATAGCTATTTGCTTAGATAAAATATTGTTCTGTTTATTTCCACTCTATATTTTTTTTTTTTTTTTTATTTTTAGCTGTCTGTTCTTCAACCTGTCTAAATGGTGGCGAGTGTATCGCACCCGATACTTGTTCATGTTTGCATGGTTATACAGGTGTAAACTGTGAAACAGGTAAGATATTTTACACCAAATAATATTTTGTACTTATATAAAGATTTTGTTGAAATTTGTTTCTTGTTTATTTTTAATTTCGTGTAGTTTTTTAAAAGTAAAGTATTATATATTTTATTCATTACATCTCATACAGCATATTTAGCTTATATTTCGTAGAAATGCATGGTATAGGATGTAATCTTTTAAGCATCTTGTAATCTTGAACTTTTTAATGAATTTTATTGATATAACTGAAACTGTTTCTCTGAGCTTGTTGAAATTCCTTACATCAGACACATCTCACAAACACGAAAAAGTTATAAAGATCAATAAGTGAATACCAAAAGAATTGAGCGATAAGCAAATGCAGCAAAATTTTGAAGTTTGTTCTCTGAAAAGAATCATGAACATCAATGAAAAATTGATTTCCTGTTGCAACAGAATTAGGATCAGATCAGTAGATTTTTTGGGATTAACCATCTGAATACACACAAAAACCATCTTTACGTAGAAAAAAGATTATTGTAATTTGAGTTCAAGGGGTGTATCATCCATTCTATTTCATAAAGTTTAAGCAAACAATACCTACTTGGTCATATTGGCAGGAAATTGGGGGAAATACATACAAAACTATAAAACCTACAATGTTGCAAATGACTACAAAAGTGAAATGAATTAGGCTATGAGATCTTTTCACATCCTTCATGCTCATCTGATCTTTCACCATTGAATCATTTTTTTTTTATTTCGCAGTATTTGAAGCATTACATAGAAAATAAGATCTTATGTAATAGGGCTGAGGTCAAAACATCCTTTACTGACTTTTTTCCCCTCCAAAAACCCTGTATTTTTTTAAGGAGGCAATGTTGGAAACGTTTTGGCAAGTATAGAGTGGTGCGCATTTTGATTGATATGCTAGAAAATTTAAAACGTGTTTCCCCGAATAGTCTGACATATTTTATATTATACAACCCTAAGAGTTTCTTGCAATGTTGTATTAGTGGCAATTTTATAACTTTAAGTCTGAGTCTGGATTCATATTACAGTTAATCAGAATTAAGTTAATATTCGCAAATACTTCGTGCATATCGAAGATCTAAATATATTTTTTGCCTAAAAGTAACCTGAGATTTTGTATTTTTACTCTACATGATGAATGCAGAAAGAAATGCATCTGTGAAAGGTTAGTTGAATGGTTGATTAGAGATAAACCATGACTAAATTTGGTCATAATACATTGAGATGAATGAATTTTGAAGAAAAACTGGGTATAACGGCTAATAACATTAACTCAAGGTTAGTATATTAAAATATTTATTTTTAAAGAATTAAGAAAAGATGTCATAATTGTAATTTAACAAATGAAATTTTTACTGTAATCAAATCTAGTTAACATTTATTCTGGAAGAGTTCACTGCAGAAATTAGGATTACTCAATATCAAAATGAAGGAGATTCCTTATGCCTCCAAAGGTTTAAGGTTCTTTTGAATTTATAATTGGCTGTCTTGGAAATTTAACAAAAGTTTTTGTTTTAGAATTTGGGAATCTTATGTACAGAAATAAATATATTTATTGATTTTTGTACCAAATAAAATAGGTATTTTAACTACATTAAATATAAAATTATTTCACAATTTCGTTGTGTTTTAATATAACATTGTTGAATGAAATTTGAAAATAAGCAGTTTGGGATATATATATATATATATATATATAATGTTTAGTTAAGTGAATGTTGATAAAATTATTTTGGAATTTTATATAGGTTTAAAAATTTTGAAATTTTTTTTATACTTTTAATTTGATAAAAGTTGTTTTATATTTAGATGTTGATGAATGTGCACTTGGTCTTCACATGTGTCATCCCAACTCACAGTGCATTAATATGCCTGGATGGTATTATTGTCAGTGTAGGCCAGGCTATGAAAGTCATCCAGAAGACAACCTTCGAGCTTTCTGTCAGGGTAAAGAATTTTAATATCTGAGAATGAAAATGTTACATTGCTATAAATTACAAATGTAATAAATCGTTGTAAAGACCTTTAAAATAAAAAAAAATATTGTTTTCTTTATACATATTTTACTTGACTTTGAGTATTTTAAGAATATACCAAATTTATAAATTATAATGTGTACAGTAATTGTATTACTTTCATATTAAAGTATTTTGTCTTAATATTTTTTGTAGACATAGATGAATGTCTAACTGGCAGCCATACTTGTGATTTATCAGCTTTATGTGTAAATGATGAAGGTGGTTATCATTGTGAATGCTTAGAAAATAGTTCCTGTTCTTTAAGTGAGTGTTGTTAGTTGTACACATTTTTACTTTTTTAATTATATTGCTTAAAAATGTTTAATTCATTGTTGTTTGTTAGTTCTAAATAAAGAAAAATGTAACTTTGCCCATTTTGTTTTCATTATTATTTTTCATTACTTTCAATTTATATATTATAGATTGCCTATATTTTGGAGAAGAGCGTTTGAGTGGAGAAATTTGGTCTAGTGAAACTTGCACCAAATGCCGTTGTACAAACGGTGTTGTATCTTGCCAACCTGTTGAGTGTGACTGTACAAAAAGAAATGTTAATTTTGACTGCTGTCCCCACTGTGATCATTCATCAGTGTGTCAACATCAAGATGCTTCAAAGTCATTTCACAATGGTGATCAGTGGATTTACCAGTGCCAAACTTGTGAATGTTTGGTAAAAATATGCTTTTTTCTATTTGAGAAACGTTCCCAATTTAAATTTATTTAACTTTCGATTTCTTGTATTCTCAATTTTTTTTAAAAAAATTTAAAATCTATGTTATTAAATGTTTTGATTTTTTTTGCTGCTTTCTTTTCAAATACTTTAAAAGTTTATATTGTTTAAGAGTGCAATCAATACTTATGAGCAAATTTTGTGCATAGTTTAATTAAATCCATTTCTTTTGTGTACAGTTTTATATATTCAGGATTTTATTATCTGGGAAATTTAATATTCCTTGTTAAATACTGGTAAATAGAGTTAAAGATTTTGAAATGGTTTTATTTCTTTAAAAGTAGTAACCACCATGAGTAATATGCTTTATCAATCTTTGGAAGAAAAAAAACAATAAATGCCATTTATTTAAAAAGACATACTTTTCATAATTATCCTTTCAATGTTCTGGTTGTATTTATTATAGGTAATTGTGCAATTCTCATTTTAACTAGAGCATTATTATATTTTTAATATTGATGATTTCTTGCATTGAGTTCAATATAGGCAAGGGATGAAGTTTTGAAAATTTACTTGAAATATATTTTGCTTTTTGCATCCTTATTTGCATGGCTTGGATTATTTAAAAATTTTAATAACTTACTTGCCAAAATTCAGCCTTTTCTAGTCCATTGGTTTTAATTGGTAATACGTTAACATCTCGTGAAAAAAACATCTAAATGGATTATTTTAATTGACATTTTTGAAGCAGGAAATGAATAAAAATTTAAGAATTATATTTTAGAGAAATAATCTGGCTCAATTTTTCCCATTTAATCTAGTTTGGTTCTTTATTGTTTGGTTCCTTATCTAACCATTTCATTCTTTATTTTTTTAGTTCAAAACTGTATCTTGTGTATTATTTATTCGGATTTTTGCTTTTCATTTCAACAAAGTAGTTGTTTTCTTGTGGGTAATCATTGAAGTTTTTTTAATTTAACTTGAATGCTATTTAAAAAGACAGTTTCTTCATATTTTACAACACTGAAACTTAAATTCAGTAAATGTTTTTGTGATGTTTCCATAGACTCAAATAATGCATTTGTACCTATGTGTGTTACTCACCAAATGAACTTTTTCAAAAGTATTAATTTTGATCATTCAAACTTTGTTAATAAAGAAAATGTTGAGTATCAAATTTAAGTGAAACTTGCAGTTTTTTCCCCATGAATTTTAGTTTGTTAATGAAAGGATTTGATTAATTACTATGCATTCATTCTGATTTAGTATTTTTTTATTTTGATTGTTATTTTTTTAGTTATGAAATATAAAATAAAAGATTACTACTGAATAAAGATAATGTTTGAAGGACTTACACATGGGTTATATACAAATGAACTATTGTAATTTCCCTCTTCAATTCACTATTTATGATTTGTTTTTCACTCTGTGTAATTAATTATGCTTATGTTCATGTATAAAAATAATTTAAGAACGATATTAAAATTGCAATCAAAATTTTAATTTATAGCATGGAGAAATTGATTGTTGGGACCTGGAATGTCCTCCAGTGAACTGTGAAAATCCTGTACAAAAACCTAATGATTGCTGTCTTCGATGTGATGATGACCCTTGTTCTCTTCCGTATAATACCACTCACAATCAGCTGAAAGGTTGTGCATACAATGGTATTTTCTATAAACCTGGAGAAAAAATTCCACTTATTCAGGACCCATGTTCTTCATGTCATTGTCAAGTAAGCACAATTTTGCGAATTAAAAAATTATGTACATATTTATGCTTTTTTTTTTTATTATTGAAGGGAATATTTAAAGATCTGTATTATATGTGTTTTCTAATCACATGTTCTTAATTTTATAACCTGTAATATATTAATGTTTGGTTTTTATCACTTGTAATAATTATTTTTGATAGATGTACAGTGCAGAACATGCATTAACAAGCAGAAGCTTGTTCTATAATTAGTGTATAATGTATATGCTTATTTTAAAAATTAGTTTATATTTCAATATATATTAACTTTTACAGTTAGTGCTATAGGGTTATTAGTCATTCAATTAATAACTCAAGGAAGCAGTTAAAAATTCATTAAAGACTGAAATGTTTTAAAATAATAAATGCAGCCATTTTTTGAAAAATAAATATACTTGTAAAATTTATACTTTAAATTTTAATTTTGTTGATATATCCAGTTATCGTGTAAAGCTCTACATGTAGAGCAATTTGAAATTCCTAATTATAACTGAAACAAGCAAATTTTCTAACTAATGAGTGGTAAAAAATTGATTTAAAAAAAAAGCCCTTCATTGTATAAAAAATGCTAAAATAAAAGGTTAGAAAAAAAGATAAGTTTAGTATACACATTTTATATATATATATATATATATATATATATATATAGGGTGAGAGGGATGTATAATATGTGTATACTAAACTCATGTTATTTGTCAAGTGTATAAAATACTAATGTGTATTGAATTTTGTGTCAATTTGAATGTGGTCAAGAATTGACATTTTTTCATCGTTAAATATGAAAAAGACTTCTAGAGAATGCTGATTTTTGTAAGTTAATATGTTAAGGTTGTTTTACTGTAGCAGTTACTAATATTTGGCTTATTATTATGACGAATATTTGAGGCTATTGATCAACTGATTATGGATAGATATTAAAATTACTTTATAAATTAATAAAAGTTAATGAACTGTGGCAGTTATCTAAGTAATAATATTACATTACATGTGATCACTTGTCCATTTGGGAATATGTATTAGAAGTATTCTAATAAAGTATTTCCTTATTCTCTGCAATTGCTTCAGCTTAAGGCTAGATTATTATAATGCATGCTGTGTTAAAAATATCTGCAAAATAGCCCAATGGAGCATCATTTATAATGTAGTAGTTCTACAATTTCCAATAAATACAATTATCTCTAAAATGATACCCTTATCTGGGAGTGACTTTGCTTTCCATAATGAATTTATATTTCTTAGAAATGATGAATCTTTATGTAATGTAGCTATCTTATAACATGCATGACAGCATTTCAAATTTCTTCATGCTACGATCCTTAATACATGTATATGATTGAACATTTCTTATCATTCATATTTTAAAGGTTGAAATGTAGTGTATATTTCATGTCCAAAGATATTTGGTGTAGCTTCTTGGTATGACAAAAGCAAAATAGATTTTGTTCCTTTTATTATTTGTTGTGAGGTAAGGCTAGAGGGAATTCTTGCATTGACGAGCTAGTATATTTTCGACCTACTCGCATCAATTTTTTATTGTGCTAGCAGCATTCAGATACATGTTTGCAATTTCATATAAAGCAATACCAATCCTTTATAATGGGTTTATTTATAATTTTCATTCATTGGATTTTGAGATGCAATAAAATGATTGCTAATTTGACAGCTTTTCAATTATTGTGCATAAATCAAATATGAATAAAATTTCAGTATATTATGCTACCTTTAAATAATACTTAATATGATTTAGCAAAATTTCTCCCTTTGTCAATGAAATGGCTGTTAATCTGATACATTCATTCTGATTTTTTTTTTTTTTTTTTTGACAAAAATTGTTTAAAATAAGAATTTTCAAATCAGATTTGAAATCTTTCTAATCTTTACTGTTAAATATGCCCAAGATAAATTATTTCATGTTGTATAAAAACTAAACATAGTAGTATTTTTAAGTATTGAGAAATATTTTTTAAAACCTTATTTGTAATTTTCTTTTGGTAAATTATTGCTCTTGAGTAGCTATCTTATTTATCGATTTAATTTTAAAGTTTCAAAGAGAAGAAATTGATCTATATCACTTAGTCTCTTAATGACCAAAATTGCTTTACTTCAGTTATCAATGCTGCTGTAGTGTGCATATTATTTGTATTTAATATAAAGAAGGTATATATATTTCAAAAAATATCAAGTCTTAAGTTTAAATATTATATTAACTAGTTTCGTTTTCTGCTAGTTGAGATAATTTTGTTATTGCTTTGCTTTTAAGAATTAAAGCTTTCTTAATATCCATTTTTCTTGATTTATATTGATATAATTTGCATGTTTTCTAAAAAAAAAAAAAAAACAAATTTGCACCAAATTTGTATTTGAAGTCTTTAATTAAAGTTAGATATGTTCTTAAGCTTTAGCTCTTTTGTTACAAGCTATTAGAAAATAGGGTTTCAAAGGCTTGCAATCCATTAAAAGTGCTTGTGTATCATTGTGCAGCAATGCAACAAATATGTGATGTTTTTGGTGCAAGTTTGTCATTTAAAGGTATTCTATCAATCTCCTCCTTGCTTTAAAAATCATTTATTCAATTTGTCATGGGCATGCAGAATTTCGTATAATTTATTTCATCTCAAAAATTTTATGACAGATATTTTTAAATTACCAGTATAATATTTACAGCTGACTTTCCATAATTTTAGAATGGTTTTTTATAGGAAAATGAAACACTTCATATTTCTTCATTTGCAAGTAATCATCAATGTATAAAATATCCATGTTAATTTACTGTGAACTTATAATTTCATAAAAATATTTACAGTACTGGCTGAATAAATTTGCTCTCAGGTCTTTTCAATTGAATTCTTCAATTTATAATTTTTATAAAAAGTCACAGCCTGTGAAAAATATTAAAAGCATAATTTGAAATCATATTAAATGAAACTAGTAAATTTTTCATTTATTTGAATTTCTAATCATAATGCAAGCTATATAATATTACAAAATACTGAAGTTTATTGCTTTTCTTAAAATTGTCTGAGTCTTTTAAAGTCTTGTTTGTAACATGTGAGAACATTCTAAACTACTATTATTTGACAGGGTCTTCATTCCAGTCAATTATATACTCCCAAAACAATTTGGAATTTTTGTTTAAAAAGAGCAAACATGCTAACTGGTTTTTGAATGAGTTTATTGAATTAATTTTTTTCCACCTTTTTTTCTATTTTTAAATTTTAAAATATAGTAATAAAAAAAATTTACTGTACATTCTTTGATTTATAAATTATCAGTAAGATATTTTGAGCTTATAATTAAGTGTTTAAAATTAGTTGCAGAAATATGTTTGAAATGTCTCCAATTTATTAAAATATATTTCAGTAATTAAATGTTTATCAAAATGTAAAATCAAACATTATTCAATAAAAAGGGAACACATAAGTTAATATTTGTTTGGTATCTTTAGTAATTTAAGAATAAAAATTATACATTATCATCAAAAAAAGGGATATCTGTAATAATTTGTTCAAGTTTATCATAGCTGTACAAAAAGGTATGTTTGTCTATGATGAAAATTGCCCAAGTTGTTAAAGGTGTTCCTTATCACAATTAATTTTTGAAAGACTACATATATGTACTTGTATTTGTTACTAAATTTCTTTTTAAAAAAATTGGTTTCTTATTTTTTATTTGCTTTTGTAAAGTATTTAAAAGCAAGATTATTTTAAAGATCATCTCTTTAACCACATTTAAAAAAAAGCATGATAGCAGTATTTTAAGTTTTTGACATAAATTCAATTTAATTTACTGTTAAATATTTTTATGAATTTGTGACTTCAATGTAAAACTTATTTTCAACAGTAATTCCCTTCAATGTGATTAATTTTCATTTTTGTGTCCTTAAAATATTTCATTTTTATACTGCAATAAATTTTGGGTATTTAAGTAAAATGGGCTAACATTTCCTTGTATAAATTTGTTTTGTGTACTCAATGATCTGTAAAAAATATTCATCTTTATATTAATAATTTTTGTAGCTGGTCATTGGAAGTGAACGAAAAATTCAGTTTCAGGATCGCAATTTTAATAGATTTTGTTTATTACTGCAAGAAGATAACCAAAACTATTTTTTTTTCTTTCAATCTTCACTTTAATATTCAATTTTTTTTTTTTTTTTTATTATTCAGTTAATTTATCTTTCACATAATTTTATATGATTAAAAATTTTTTTAAAAAACTGATGCAAAACTTGTATGTTAGCATTTTCATTATGTTATTAACAATTAATACTCTCTGTTAATGTACTTTTAATATTTCATTTAAAAATACATTTTTGTGGAAACATATCGCAAGTTCAGATTAAATTCAAAGGATTTGTTCTGCTTTTCACATTTAGACATGTGTTTATTTCAAGTGCATATTATCTTGTTCTCATTTAATTGTTATAAATGTTCTCTTCCCTTCACTTTGATCATTGGAGCATTATACACATTTATTATCTACATTTATGTAATAATTGGTTCTTTTTTTCCTCAAAACTTTGTACTTTGGAGAATTGAGTTAAGGACAAAATAATGTAATGTTGATAACATTTTCATTGTTCGTGTAAATAATTTTAGGCATTAGTAAGAGCAATACTTATTTCTAATATTCTTAACTTTCTATTCTAAATTACTTATTTATGTACATTGGTTATTGTTTCTCCTTTTGCTAACTTAAATTATATGTATTGAAATGTATATTTTAATCAATAAGGAGGAGATTGAATGATACTAACACAATTAACAGGTGTACTAACTTTAAGCATGTTTTATTCTACTGACACCTACAATGCTAACAATCCTGTTGCAGGTACCATTCTGTCAACATTCAGTGAGCAATATGGGTTATAGTTTCCATCGGTAATCATTTTTAATATTACTGTCTGCATAGCTGCACAAATTTTCTTTCCTTTTTTTTCTTTTTGGCCCCAAGCAGACAAAGCTGAATTTTATGTTTTCCGTTGAATTTTAAAAGTTCAAATTGTTTTGAAAAACTATAGTGTCGGCCGTAATTTAAGTATTTTTTAAAGGAATCTAATGTTAGGAAAATATAATTAATTCAGCTTATTTTGCTGTAAACTCTAAATATATTGTACTTATTTTTTTATCTCTAAATTTATTCTTTTGGGATAAATAACTATTAAATTCTAATTTTACACTTCAGTTTTAAGATTTTATTTTACCTTTTCTATGTATCACCATAATTTCACGAAAATTTCAGTTTTTTTTCTCTTCAGTTTTGCACATGTCATGCTTATCTTGCATTTGCACTTAGTGTTTTGTGATAGCAAATTTCTGTGTGTTTTAAATTCTTTCGCACCGTTTCATGTATGCATTTTGCATGTTGTATTGTGTAGCATAATTCTGTTTATGTTGTTAATCTTTATATGTATCATATTAATATTTTTCTTTAATTATTAGGAGGGATTTATTTGCTGCACATACAGCAGTAATTGTAACAGCAGTGATGTTTTCTTTGAATCTGAACTGTTTATACAAAATGAAGAAACTGCCAATAATACTGTTATATCTACTGATAACATTTCTTCGAACTCTGAAATGGATCAGGATAAAAATTCTAATCATTCCAATGACTCTATCTACATTTCTTCCAAACCTAATCAGATGGGTAGTAGACTATTATCTGCTGTTTTCAAGGACTTCACATCTACAGATAATGAACAAAAAAGGATTAAGAGAAATAGGCATACTTTAGGTGAGGAAATAACTCCTCTCATTGATAATATGAAGTTTACTACAGTGTTAAAAGGTGCTTTTGTCAAAGGTGCTAGTGTTCCAAGCTCATCATCGGATTGAAAAGAAATAACCAGCCTTTCTCTTCAGATTTTGAGCTGCGGAATGATGTTCCTTCTGCCTGGTTAGTACTGGCATATAAGTCCCTGTGGTATAAGAAATCACTTAGCTCTGATTGTTGTCAATAGCTTGACAAATGAGTTTCTTGAATATATGCAACTGAGGTAAGTGAAGTAGTGACTTGCTCTGCTGAACGTTCATCTGCAGGGCAGATGATACGATTTGGGCTGCTGACTTTATGCATTATAAATTATTTGTCTTTGGCATTACCTAAAAAATTTAACTTTAGGTATTGCCAGATTGTAATAATGCTTCAGTTAGAGATACAATCAACATGTTTTTGATACTTCTACAGATGTATGTTTTCTTTCAGGGAGTTTTTACATGTTTACCTACTGGCACATGTGCGAAAAATTTTATTAAATGATCATTTGTACATAAAATGTTGACTGCTTGCCCCATGCAATTTGTTGTGTCCTTAATTTATTTCCAATGTAAATTAAATTGTAATATAAAATGTATTAAGTGATAAGACACTGTGACATAGCTACAGGTTGTGCACATAGTATGTTATGTACAGGGACCTAGTCCAAAACAGGTGTGCCTCTTAGGCTATTGTGAATTTTTCCAGGAGTGATCTTTGAACCTCCACGCCCACAGAAGTCAGGAGCTGGACTCTTGAATATATTTTTCTTTGTTTATGTGTAAGCATCTGACACCACCTAAACAGGGTTTGGGACTGTTATTTCGTTGTGTTGACATTAGGTTGACTAGTCATTTTGTGACCGAAATGTTGTTGCGATCTTTGTACTTGATCGATGAAAAGATGTAGCAAATAAAAAATACATAATTAAGAACATAGTACATGGTGGAGAATAATATTAAGATGAACCATGTTATAAATTTAGTCATCAGTTGTTAATTTACATTCCACTACGTCCTGCGTCAATGAGCTCCAATAGAATACATAAATTTATCTTCTCTGGAGTTCGCTGGTAGCTGCTCTGTTCCTATTGGTGTTTATGCATTCACATTCCAGAAAAAAGCTTTACTCCTAACATGGAGTCATCTGAATGGCAGTCCAGTATGCTTCTCAATAGATAAGCACAAAATAGAATGCAATTAGAATCAAGATACTATACCACTCTGAGTAGAAATTTTAAAAAATTAGATTGAATATATAAAACTTTATTATTGCTTTTAACAATATGAAATTTATGCCACAAGTCTTCCTTCTAAAAGGATGTTACCCTTTCAAATAAGTGTAGGATAGTACAATTTCATCTCTTAAGTGTTTTATTAATAAATCTTTGTTGTTTTACCTGTTTTATTCATCAACTATAAATTTTTATGCCCTCTTTCACTAATATGTGGCATATTTGCACTTGTATCCACGACTTGTATTAATGTATTTGCAATAGATTTCTATCAGTGCTTCAGTAAGTTCTGTAGAATTCCTAAAAATATTTTAGTCAAATTATGATGCAGGTGTTAGAAATTGAACTAATATATACAAAGCTTCTATTTAAAAGCTTTTGTAAACAAATGGGATATTTCTTAGTGTCATTCTTTTTTCTTGTGTATGTTATTTTCTATAATTGTTTATTGAATCACTGTTTTCTAAAGTAGAGAGTTTCTCTCTTCCTAACTTCTAGTAAAGACTTTTGTTAAAATCTATGGCATGAATATTTAATATTTAAAAAAAAAATGTTACATTATTGTGAATCAAAGCTTAAAGTCAAGTATCATTTTTCAGGCTCAACTAGGATACAATTTTATTAGCAGTTGTAGTTTTAAAAAGTTAGTATTACCAAATTTTCTCTTTTAAATGTGTTGTTTGAATAATTTTGTTGATAAAGCATATATAGAGCTTGATATTTAGCTATTATGTATTTGAACAAAGCATGACTGTGAAGTATTTGATACTTGGATCTTTTAAGTTTTGAATTGTAATATCGATATGAGATAATTAGTCGAAAATTATTTAATTTTTCTGTTGTTGCTGTATTATGTTTGTATGTCTTCTATTATTCTTGACCAAGAATTTGAAGTAATATTTTTAATTACATGCTCCAAAAATTCTGAATTTTGAAAATTGTTAGAGCATAAATGTAATTTACTTATGACTAGAATTTTTACAATAGTGATTCAAAGAAATGTCTATTCAAATTTGAATAAATAAACTGTATGTGGAATATTTTAGTTATACTCTGAATTTTATAAAAAAAAAATAGTAATCTTTTTATTTATTCAATTAAATAAAAGTAATTTCTGCATGAATTATTTTTATAATGTCAGATGTGTAAAGCCCTACTATGTGTGAGGAGTCATGCAAGTATAAATTATATTTATGAACGCGAACCAGTGACATTTCCCATTCTTATAGACTAGTCTCTTTGTGAATAGTCAATATAATGTTGTACTTAATATATTTTACCTGAGATGAAAGCTTATTATTGCTATTTATATAGTCCATGTGTGCTTTTATCACATTGTTACAATCATTAATGGGTAACACATTTTTCCTGAGAAAAAAAGTCAACTGCTAACTGTACTAATAATTTAAAATTGTTGCTTGATGTAAATAAAAGTTGTTTCTTTTTATGTGGTTTATCTTATCTACCTTTTTATGAATTTTTTCTCATGATGTTGTTTCTTGAATAATATCCATATCACTTTTGGAACTAATTTATGAATTTTTAATAAAATAACTATGGTCACAAATAACAACCAAGTAATTCAGAAATCAGTTGCATAAATACGGTATTGAATATTGCGAAATTTTGTATTTCTTTTTGTAATGTCTGAAAGGTATTTTAGAATGAGAAATAACAAGTAAAGTTATAATGAAAAAAATTTTATTTTGTTTTATAAATTATACCATATTTTCTTTTTCTTATAAATTTAAGTTTAAGAAAACTGTATAAACATTTAACAAACACTTAATTTTTTCTTCTTCATATATGTATTGTCTGATGATTCCTGCAACTGATGTATAATTTGATAGTCACATGATGCAAGAGTTAAAATTTCCCCCTAAATTTTTGACTATATATCATATCAATTGCTTTGAGATGTAAAGTTTAAGCCATTTGATTTAGATATCGAGTTCCTACATAAGCTTGCATTTACCCAGATTTTTCCTCCTTCTATGCTTCAATTTTACTAAAAATACATTGAGAGCAGTAGAAAAGCACCTGCCTTTTATTTGTAATAATTACTCACATTAAATAGAGGTTTATGAAAGCATAGTTCAGCATGTTGAAAAATAGTATGCGAACTATTTTTTATTTTCCTCTTGGTTGGAACCTGATCAGTACCTTTGTTGAATTATGATTTTATTTAAAAAAAAAAAACTGAATAATTTTCGGGATATTTTTGGTAACAGGCACCACTGTGCTATAATAACCAAAAATTATTTTTGGTTTATATGATAACAATCATAATTTAATCCATGAAGCTTTGAAATGTTGAAGATTCATTTTTCCTTTCATAGTCCTTTGAATTATTAAATTCACAAAAAAAGTCATTGTTTTCAATTTTAGAAACTCTTTCACTATCTGTAGTTTATTTCTTTTACAATAAAATCTGTAGTTTATTTCATAAACACAATGAAAATTAAATAAAATACATTTTATTTAAATTTCTTTTAAAATGAAATGTAAATTTTAATAATTATTAGAAGCTTATAAATCGTCTGTAAATCTTCAGATAAAATTTCATGAAAGATATTTAAAGACTATCTCCCATCTTCTATTACTTTTTGTTTTGTGGTCTTTAATATTGATAAATTTCATTAAATGTATTATAAAGATTCAAGGTATTTTCACTGTGCACAGTGTATAACTGCTAGCTTTTAGTATGAAAAATGTTTAGGTTTCTCAATATTCCTTTTTCCTTCAAAGATTAGTTTCAAATTGGAGATTAGAATAAATTACCAAACCTTTAAAATTCATTCCATTCCTTGAAGAATACTTTATCTTCGGAAGTCTATCACATAAGAGTGTGCAAAAATTATATTCTTATTCCAAAATTCTTGAGTGAAAATATCTTATGCTTAAGATGACTAGGTTATTTTGCATGACTGTTTACAACATGGATCTGATACTCTTCCTACAGGTATTAAATCCATTGTCTTAAATATATTCTAATTTTTACATTTATACTGTTCAAACAGAAGAGGCGAGAAAATTTTGTAAATGCAAATTTTCAATAGCTCTTTCTCATTCCTAAACAAGATGGCTATTATATCCAACTGTTGAAAGAATTTTACATTTACTCATATATCAGGTTTTATGATCCTACTTTTATTATCTCTTAACAGAAAATAAATACTTACTACTAAAAGATTCTCTTAAAACTTACTATTTATAGTTCTATCTTTCATTTCTTCAACATGTACATCTGTTGCCAACAATGACGTTCTCCAAGGGGTACAGAGGGACATATGCACCCCACAAAATTTTTCTGGATATTGAAATATTTCAGGATAATTCTTTTATTATAATATAGATAATTCTTAGCTATAAAAAAAAGGAACTTTTCTCTCCTCATGCTTAAATTTTGTTCATTATGAAGAGAAAAAATGATTCCTTTCAAATCAATTTCTGAGAAAATAATAGTAAAGGGCTATCTTCTTTGAAAAAATGCTTCTGGGTCTATGTTCAAAGACGATGAGAGGAGGTCCATCCTTATAGAAAACGCCGCCTCCCTGCTCAACAGTTTACTGGGAAAGAATTGCAAGAGGCATTCTTTTCTTCCTGACAGTGATATTTGAACGCCTAAAATAGATCTTTGGTGAGTGCCCTTCTCGGCATATCACCTCTTTGCGAAATTGAATCATGCACTAGAAGTAGTCTCGGCTCTCGTAAGCGAATTGTAGTCAGGAAATCAGGGTCGATATACTATGTTACCATTAATAAATTGACAGAATTCTGTAACGCGTTATAATTGCTGGAATTGCGCCAAATGTATACTGCTGTTTGTAGAAAATGCAACACCATGAAAGAATCATCAGAATCAAATGAAATTTAATGCAGAAACGACTTGTACTGATACAAATAAATGATGAAATTTTCAAAACAAAAGAAACAAATTAAGCGTCCGAAATCAGTATTTGGTGCAGCCACCATGCGCTGCAATAAGTGCTGCTATACGACGTGGCATGGAGTCAAACAGATGTTGAATATCTGCTTGAGGAAGAGAATTCCATATCGCTTGTATGCGCAACCAAAGTTCGTCTTTGGAAACTGCAGGACGCGGATCACGAGCGAGACGCCGACCAACCATATCCCACACGTGCTCAATAGGCGACATATCCGGTGAATAAGCAGGCCAAGGAAGAAGTTGCATGCGTTGTGCTGAACAGAAGTCTCGAACAGTCCGCGCAACATGTGGGCGTGCATTATCCTGCTGAAAGATAGCTCCAGGGATGCCTTGAAGGAAAGGAACGACTTCGGGCTGCAGCACTTCACGGACGTACCTGTTGCTATTGAGATTACCCTCAATTCGTATCAAATTGGATCGTCCATGATACGAAATCGCACCCCAGACCATAACTCCGGGTGTTCGACCACTATGTCGTTCAATAATACACTCAGGAAGGCAGCGTTGACCGGCATAACGTCTAACACGAACACGGCCATCATGGGTCCACAAATTGAAGCGTGATTCATCTGAAAAGACAACTTGGTGCCAATCAGCTCGCCTGTCTCTGTGCTCAAGAGCCCACTGCCGACGCAGCCGTCGATGATTCGCCGTGAGGGGAATCCTGTATAAAGGCACCCTTGCACGCAATCCACGGCGCAGTAGACGACGACGAATTGACGAAGCCGACAATTGTACACCTGTAGCAGTAGACCAACGTGCTGCCAGCTGCCTGGAGGAAGCTGTGCGATCATTCACCGCCATGCGGAGCAGGTGTCGATCATCGCGCTCTGACGTCACCTTCTGTCGTCCAGTGCCTGTTTTTCGAGTTGTTCGGTGCTCGTCGGTCCACTGCTTCCAAACTCGCATCACTGTGGAACTGTTCCGCTGCATACGAGCTGCTATTGCGCGATAGGAAAATCCTCCTTCTCGAAGGCCGATTATCCTCCCTCGTTCAAACTCCGTAAGTTGCTTGAATTTCTTATTCTTCCGTCGTGGAGGCATACTCAGGTCTCACTAAACGTTTGCCACTAACAAATAATCATAGACTTTTTTCAACGTCCCGCTACAGCACTTTATTTATACGCTTTCAGCATCAATTCAGAGGGCGCTGCGCGCGCCGCGCACGCGCGATGGCTCTGAAACTTTATTAATTTGCATAATATCCTATAATTGACATTTGCTGCGAATTTCATTTGATTCTGATGATTCCTTCATGGTGTTGCATTTTCTACAAACAGCAGTTTAGAATAAGACGGGTGACGAAGGATTCCACGAAAAAAATAGTTCCAAAAGTCGCCGCTAAGGGAAATATGTGGCGCTGTATAATTGAAAAGAGAGTTTTAAAAAATGCTGAAATCAAATTACCTTCTACTTAGCACATTTAATTAATGTTCAAAATTACAACGATTTTAAAAAGCGAAAAATATACATAAACACTGATAGTCTCCTTATCTGCAATTTTATTTACTGAATCCCAAAGAAAACAGCAGAAGAAGCTCTTTATTTAAATTTACACCCCTTAGTATAAATTGTCACTTCTTGGGCTCCGTGTCAGCTTCTTGGGCTTTAAAAGGCAATGTGTTACTTTTTGAATCCATTAGTTATAAAATTACATGCAGTAATGTCTCCTTCTTTAGTAGAGCGTGCGTTATGTGTCATTATCTTACCTCAACCAGTGCAACGCATCAGCTGCTATTGTTTTAGAAAGCACACAAAATCCATTCAGGTAACGGTCCTTTGTCATTTAATGGTTTAAAAGCAATGGTTGTGTATGTGCGAAATTTGAGATAACAGGTGCTCTAAATGTTCAGTCAGACAGAGGACGAAAACACATACAACGGGATACAATCCAAGAAGTTGTCGACAGAGCAAAACAATATTGCTGCCACTTCTAGCGCTCATAAGATGGCTCAGAATATGGATGTGCCTTACAGTATGGTACGGAAAATCTTACGAAAGATTATCCACTTCTATTCGTACAAGATCAGCCGTGTACAAGAGTTACACTGATCATGATAAGTGATTGACTTTTTCTCTTACCTTCCTTGCCAAATAGACGTGTTTGATGCTTGTCCATGGAAAATCTTATGGAGAGACGAGGACCACTTTTACCTGAATGGAACTGAGAATTCTCGATTACAAATCACCAAATGAAATCCCTATACATTTACCAAAGATAACTGGTGTGGTTTCATAGCAGAAATGATCATTAGTCCATTCTTCTATGGACATATATATTACACCTACAGGACCGGTAACCTGTTCTGTAACCGGAGAGAAATATCGCAAAATGTTAAACAACTTTGTCATTCGGGCACTTTCAGAAAAGACATTTGGCAAAATCATTTTCATGCAAGATGGAGCCAATCCGCACACTGCTTTGTAGGTTCAGCAGCTGTTACGAAAGAAACTCACTACAAAAAGTCTTTAATAAATGCTTTCAAACTGCATGGACATCTCGGTCACCTGATCTTACTCCATACAACTTTTGAATATAGGGTTACTTTAATTAGATCATAGCCGCTTACACTTGTGAGAATTCGTTCCAAGCTGTACTGAAAATGGTTCAAATAAGGAGGGGCAGGAACATAAAAGTGTCGAGACGGAATATGTGCACAGCTTTATTAAAGGTCGATTTAAATCCCTCGTTCCGGGATTTAACCAGAAGCCGTTAGTAGCTCCTAGTTTTTACCAAAGTGGCTTTAAAAAAGTCCGAAGTGAAAACATATTTCGGATTTTTACCGAACCAATTTGATAAAAGCTAGAAGTTACCGGTAAAACCCAGGATTTACTAGACTTCGGGGTCTTACAGTCATATATATGTTTTATCTGTAAGTATGAAATATAACTTTCCAATGATTCGCACAGAGCAATGACTTATTTTAATAGCTTTTGAAGCACTGGGGAAGACAATTAATGCACTTCAGGATTTAAATGCCTTATATAATTTTTTTTTAAAAAAAAGTGGTAGTAACTTTGCCTTAATGTTGAAAATATTTTTCATAATGCTAAATTTTCCTACAACACCTACATTGTGATTATTGAGTTATATGCATATTGAATGATTTATAGAAATGATATTTTTTGAGAAGCAAAGAGAATATGCTCTTTATCAAAGAAATTTTATACTGCCAGATATTCGAAATAACGTGAAAGACGGTTCTTAACTCAATTCTACCTTAGAAGCCCAGTTTCAGGTAGTTTTAGTACACTTCACCAAACTTTCTGATTTGACGAATCAATTACATAATTCTTAAATGCAGCACTTTTGTTAATTAGCGAAAGTGATTTTTGAATGTGTTTTGTATAAGAGCTCATATTTTTTTTTCGAAACTAAAATTATCTAATTCATTTGCAAAGCTAACTTAAAGTACTCTGGCTTATTTGAAGAATACTGAATTAAACACGTGATAAAACCTTTTTTTCAGTGCATAAGAATATTTGTAACGCTAAACGAGCCCATAGGTAATTAAAACATATAAATACCTTTTCATAAATTATTTGGGAGGAGGGAATTTACAAAACATTTTTTTTTTTTTTTTTTTTTTAATTTTCGACCCTATGCAAGTTTTATACATTTTTATGAATTACAACAAATATTTCTTGTTAAGTTTGGTGAATTGTTCTTGTTAAAGAAATGATGGAGAAAATGTTCCTTGAATAAGCTGGCTAACTTTTTTTTTGTGTGTGTGTGCGTGCGTGTGTGTTTAGGACCAGAAATTTTATGTAATAAGTACTTAATTTTTTAAAAAATTTTTAGAATTGTCCTATGTTTTATTTTAAAGCAACAAGCTTTAATTTTAAATTTGTTACTTACATAAATATGGACAGTTTTGTAATTTGTGTGACACATTTGAAAGCGTTTTAATTACATTAGAAGCATTTTATTTTAATTTATTTAACATTTTTAATTAATAAATTTTAATACTTGTTCCACGTTCAAAAATATAGGTACGTTCGTATTTTTCAAGTAAATTACAAAAATTACAATATTTTTGACAATTTGAAATAAAATCCTTCTATCTATTTCAATAATGCTAATATTATCATTACATTTTTCTTGTTAAAAGATCGATTAGGTTTAATAAAACTATCAAATTTGTTTAGCCTAGCTAAAAAAAAAAAGTTATTCAATTTTGCTTAAGTTTTGGCAATGTACTTTTGTGTATTGCTGTATTTCATTCAAATCACAACATTATAATTGCTTGTAAAAAAGCAACTTCAATGGAATCGTTTTAAAGAATTTGTACTGCATTGTCACAGAAAAGTGAAAATTGATATACTTCGACCAGGGCCGGATATACTCAGGTTAACTTAAGTCTATTTTAAAGTCAATAATAAACTTAAGCAATTTGACTTCGAAACAAAGTACTCAGTTTCTTCCTCTCTATTCGTAGTTTAAGGTCAAAATTGCAAGAAAATGGCCGCAGTGGCGTTGATGAACGATATATGAAAACTACAGCTACCAAGTTCGATAAATTAGCTTCCTATTTTTCAAACGTCTAGATCAATTATATACATTGTTTGGCGCAGTATAGCTATGAATGGTTCTTTCTGTATTAAACACCACTCTTCCTCATTCACTATAAAATAAGCAAATAATATTTGGAGTACTGTACTTTGTTCAATGAAGAATTAAAAATGTTTAAGTGAACTGTAATTAAAACAAAATACCTACGCTGGGCAAAATTCAAAGTTTAACGGATGTATTGATTGATAGGGATTTATTAAGGGCAACTAAAATACAGAGAAGTATTTGAGAAACTGTGATACAGGAGTATTTATATTTGAGTACTTGTTTCTAATGATAAGTATCTTTGCCAAATCCTTCGATAAATGATATGTGAAGCGGTGCTGCGATCACCTTTTCAAATGTACTATTTTTTAAGATCGGATGAGTCAGTGGGTGAGCTGTTAGTGAAGTAGAATGATCGGAAAGCTTAAGCGTCGTTTCCGAAATAAAGTTTGATATTGTTAGAAATCGTTTTGATTAGTTGAGAGCAGTAATAGCGCTGCATTAACAACTTTCCTTTGCAAAAAGTGACAAAATGCAACGCGGTGAGTGTTTCTATCGAAAGTTATTTGGTGGAATTAGCTCACGTTTGAACCAATAATACAAATCACATTTCGCATAATGGTCAAATATATTTTGTGTCTATTCCAAATTAATTTATTCATAAGAAGGATATTTTGTTTTATGACTAAGTTGTAGACGAGGGGAAAAACACACTCGAATATAAAAGAACTGAAAAATAAATTATTCCACGAAATAAAATGTTAACTAGATTCTCGCTTTCTTTTTTTCAACTTCACGTCTAGACCACAGTTTAATCTTGTTTGGCGCAGCATAGCCATGTCTGGCTCTTGCGCCAGTAAACTTTACATTCATTCATTCATCGTCATCATATTTGACTCAACAGCCCAGTCTGAGCCAAGATCTTCTTTTGAAGATTCCTCCAAGATAACCTATCTTTTGCCTTGGTCCCCCTGCCAGGTCCTCTCCCCAGTTACCTTACAATCATATTCGACAGAATTAAACATTTTTAGCTTCGTGAAATTTCTTTTCCCTGTTTTAATAGTGACTGGTAGGGTTAAAAATATTCATAAGCTTACAGAAAAATTATGAAATTAAATTATTTTAATTAATAAGTTCTGAATTTTTTAAAGGATCGGTAATATCATTCATGATTTTGAAAATCATTAATTCATTATACAATCATTACCATTAACATCCTTAGATATTGGATCGCCATGAGAAACTTGTAAGCAAATATCAAAATCTGCACAAGATTTGTTTAAGTTATGGTCGGACATATTCCTAAATTCAACCAGCAATTTAAATATGTTACATTCGCTTAACGAGATAAATCTTTCTTGAATACATATCAAAACAGTATCCACTGTTGTTAAATAAAATGAAACTTTAGACAATTATTTTGGATCTTTGGCTTGCTCGTTAATTAGTGCATTCATAATCGAAAAGACAAACTTTTTTTAAACGGAAACTCTACGTTAATATCAAGATAAGTCACTATTGTGTGCTACTGCATCATAATATATTTATTAAATGCAACATAAATCTTGATGAATTTAGGAAATTCATAATTTTTTTGAAAATTTTGACGGATTCATAAATTGTTGACTTAGAGGATTGTAGCAGTTTATTTACATCAGTAACAATTTGTAAGAATATCACCCCCTATCAAAATTGGAAAAAATAAATTTAAAAGTGGACACGTTGCTCAGTAAAGAATTTGCAGCAACTTTAGATTTTGTATCTCTTGAATCATGTTCTGTTAGCATATTTAAACTTCTTATTACCTCCTTTAACTGCAATTTTAAAGGCCTAATTGCTCTTACTCTACTCTCCTATATAGTCTCACTAATAGATTGTAAAGTTAGTTTATTTAAATCAGCTTTTTCAAATGTTCCATCTATAATGACAGGTAGAAAAAAACGAATTAAATTCTTGGACGATATTGAAGACACCAACAATCTCAAATAATGTAATGTCCGAATCATTCACCACAAAACTTAATGGGTGAGATATACAAGGTGTATATGCAACGCTCGAGGGTTAACGTTCTTAATTCTACGCTTTATAGTCCATTTTTCTTTCCCTCCATATTCGAACCATTATCATATCTCAGCCCAAGAAAGTTTTGTATATCTAAATCATAACTAACTAACAATTTATTGGTCAAATTGCTATGCATTCCTTCTTCAGTTACATCCTAATCAGGATAAAAACTTGAGATCAACTTTTTAATTTCAATAGGAAATGTATTTATATCAACGATTCTGACAGTAAATGAAATTAGTCTACATGATTTAAATTTGTGTACAATCTAAAATAAGTAAAAAGTATTTTGCTTTCTTACCAAGTCTTTATTTTTCACTTTTATTGAGTAAGCCAATAAAGTAATAATTTCGTTTTGGAGAAAATGTCAAAGGTAATAAGGCATGTGACTTTTTTTTTTCTTGTATACTACACTGGTGTAAGAAATTAAGAGAATTTTCATATTTTATCTACGATCTCTAGAACTGCTGGACAGATTTTAATAAAATTTGGTGTGAACATAGTTTGATATAACACAAACAAAATAAGCATTCAATAGTTATAATTGACACACATTTTTGTGCGTAACACTCATGGGGATCAGAAGGTCTGAAACAGCGGTTGCTGAATACACAAAAGAAATGGATTAATAGGGGGTATGGTCCCCTCTTACAGCTATACATGCCTTGCAGCGTGATGTCATACTGGAAATAAGGCAGTTTATCAGTGCCTGTGGCAATTGGTCCCACTCATTCACCAACGCTGTTTTCAGTTCCTGGATGACTCTCGGAGGGGGGTTGCAATTGCCATTCTCAGAGTGTCCCAGACATGCTCTATAGGATTGAAGTCTGGAGACCTAGCTGGACAATCCATGCGGCGAATATCTTCACTCTCGAGAATTTCGTCGACCAGAAGAGCTCTATGTGGCCTCGCGTTATCGTCCATTAAGATGAACTCGGGGCCCACTGCACCCTGGAACAGGCGAACATAGGGCTCCAAGACATCATCCCTATACCTCACACCAGTCACATAGCCTCCGTCAAAGACGTGGAGAGGTGTGCGGCCATCCAACATGATGCCTGCCCTGACCATTACTGGAGTATGGAGCAATGGGCGATCGTTCTGTTCACCGACGAGTCCCGTTTTAGCCTAAACACTGATTTTCGCCGCACTTTCATATGGAGAGAGCCAGGGACCAGTTACCTACCATTCGATGTCCGCGAAATTGACAATTATGACGATGGCGGTGTAATGGTCTGGTTGAGTGAGTGATAGTAGATTTTAATGGCGCAAGAGCCAAAGTAGGCTATGCTGCACCAAACACTTGTTAAAATCTATTCAAAAGTAAAAGCCTTAAAAACACAAGACAAACACAAATAACACACAAAAGATAAAAAGTTAAAAGTGTAATGGTCTGGGCAGGCATCATGTTGGATGGCCGCACACCTCTCCACGTCTTTGACGGAGGCTATGTGACTGGTGTGAGGTATAGGGATGATGTCTTGGAGCCCTATGTTCGCCTGTTCCAGGGTGCAGTGGGCCCCGAGTTCATCTTAATGGACGATAACGCGAGGCCACATAGAGCTCTTCTGGTCGACGAAATTCTCGAGAGTGAAGATATTCGCCGCATGGATTGTCCATCCAGGTCTCCAGACTTCAATCCTATAGAGCATGTCTAGGACACTCTGGGAATGGCAATTGCAACTCGCAACCCCCCCTCCGAGAGTCATCCAGGAACTGAAAACAGCGTTGGTGAAGGAGTGGGACCAATTGCCACAGGCACTGATAAACTGCCCTATTTCCAGTTTGACATCACGCTGCAAGGCATGTATAGCTGTAAGAGGGGACCATACCCCCTATTAACCCATTTCTTTTGTGTATTCAGCAACCGCTGTTTCAGACCTTCTGATCCCCATGAGTGTTACGCACAAAAATGTGTGTCTATTATAACTGTTGAATATTTATTTTGTTTGTATTATATTAAACTATGTTCACACCAAATTTTATTAAAATCTGTCCAGTAGTTCTGGACAGATTTTAATAAAATTATAATAAAAATAGATAAAATATGAAAATTCTCTTAATTTCTTACACCAGTGTATTATGTTAAACCCACTCTTTCATTAGAGGGTGCCACTCATTGTTAGAAGGCACTACTAGTAAGTATTTTGTCAGAGATCTTCAAGACACGAGAGTATCGACATTTGTACATTTTTCTATTAAATCTGTTTGTTGATTAGTTACCACGATTTGTTTTTGATGGAGAACTACCAAACACGACAATGAACCACAAATTCTGTTATTGACCCAAATACTATTAAGTGATTAGAAATAACTGAATCTAAATTCGCCACCATTTATATGGCTTTGAGAAAATTCCTATTGTTCTGTTCAATAATATATCAGATTTGCCTTGATAGTAATAATTATTTAATCTCTTGCTAAATACCGAACAATCGTAATAATTCTTATAGTTACATCTAATCGTCGTTATTTTCCCGGTCCAAGATATCATTGATGCTCCCAATCCACGGTAAAACTTTTATTAAGCATCTTTTTCAATTCATTACATTTGTTATGGTTTAGCATACGTTCAATGCATGATTCATGTCAGGATAATTGAGTAGCTAAGTGCCGCTAAACGGAAAAACCGTCTCTCTCTCTTCATATTAATTTTATAATTTTTTTTCCAATTAATTTGCAACAATAACAAAATGTTTTGTTAACCTTGGTACTTGGTTCGTCTGTACAAAATTTGATGTCCTCTTGAGCTCATGTAGATTCAATAAGCGATTGTTAATTTTCTTTGGCTGATTAAGGGGGTCGTCTGAGTCAATTCTTGCAGATACAGTCGAAGATGTGTCTTCAATTCTTATTTCCATGTTTTCTTTAGATTCATAGGAACTGTCCTATGTTCCGTCCGGACATGTTTAGTTAGTGAATTTTCAGAAGGAGCAATAATTATGGGGATTGGGCATCATGTGAAGTTGAATTCGTCTCTGAGCAAGAGCAGAAACCTTAAGGTTCAAGTTTAAATTTCAATAAGGAATCAAGAAGTTTTTCAGCTTGTTTATTTTTTTCTGCCTTGAGTTTCCAATATAATGCACCAGATTGACGTTTCGTTTCTCTTTCCATGCTAAGCCTTTGAATTATTCAACGTTTTATTATTATTCTGTAAAAATGGCCGCGGTAGCCTAGTGGTCATGGTTTCGGATTCGTGGCTGACGGTTTTCCTTCAGTTGCGGGTTCGATCCTTGGCCGCCAAAGACCCGCCGTGTAGCCGGGACTGATGCACTTTAAATCTGTTCGGGGCCCAAAGTTCAAAATTACGAGGTCCGTCGCCAATAGCCCTCGTGTTGCTTCTAGTGCAACGTTAATAAAAGCTAAACTAAACTTTTCACAAATTCAATTTATATGAGGATGCAATGTATAACACCTATAAACCGTATCAACGATTTGGAAAATATTCTTTGAAACTTGTAGTAAGAATACAATTCTGTTTTTACTACCGAAGTTATAGTTATTTTGACTGCCATAGAGAACTGGGTTACAGAACGAGAAAATTTTATAATTCTAACAGATAGCCTTTCGGTTCGAAAAAGCCTCAAAAATATCATCAAACAATCAAATACAGTTAACTAAAACTTTAAGTTTTGCACGATAAGAAATTCTTCAAATAGCGTAATCAATAACTTTCATTTGGGTCCTTTCACACTAAGGAATAGATGTTAATGAAGAAGTTGACAATCTTACAAAAACGCTCCCAGAACTTTAGAATGTTTATACTTGAGTAGCAGTAGATCGCCAATCATATTTTAAATTGAAGTTAAATATAGAAAATAAAGAAAAATGGACAAAAGGTATCAGAAATAAGAATTTTAACCACATCTCCCACACCAAAAATTGGAATAATCAAGTGGCAAAAAATCGATTTATAGGATTACTAATCAGTAAGATTCGATCCAAAAATTTATCTCTAAGCGCTTTATTTTATAAATTTAATCAAGCATATACCCAATTCGTTACTTTTGTAAAGTACCGGAGACAAGTGAACACTTCATCTTAACCTGCTCTAAATGCAAAATAAATAAATCTAAAAAAATACCCTGTAAATATTTATTTCACAGTTTGGAGAATTCAACAATTGCGCGATTCAAGATAAATGATAATATTAAATAAAGTTGAAGAATTTCTTATCTCTACCTACTCGCATATTTTATAAACATTCTCATTTCGTCTAAATCTATATTGAATATCCTAATTTTAACTCAGAATTCTGAGAGATCAGGTCTCTGAATCTTCTGAGCAAGTATTAATTCCAATTGACACTGTGGCCACGGTAGCCTAGTAGTTATGGTCACGGACTCACGGCTGTCGGTTTTCGTTGAGTCGTAGGCTCGAGCCTTAATGCCACTGAATACCCGTCGAGTAACTGGGGCTGATTCACGTTTTATCTGTTGAGGATCAAAGTCCTTCCTCTGATGTGATGTAAAAGTCAGAGAAGGATGCGACAGCTCATGTGTCATCCTCGTCACTTGACCGAGGTTTAAAATTACCGGATCCGTCACCAATAGTCCTCGTGTTGCTTCTAGTGTGACGTTAATTAAGCCTATCAATACTCATTAAATTAGGATAAAAGTGCAAAAATTAAGGAGAAACAGTTTTTAATTTTTTTTATTTGGAATCAAAGTTCAAATCTGAAATTAATTAAGTAAAAAACTTGCAGTTTTAGCTTTAAAAGCTTTTCTGAGAATGAGATGGAGGGGGGGGGGGAAGGAAGATCAGGTGAATTTTAACCATCGAATCAGGAGGTAGTTCCCTTCAGAAAAATTAGGTAAAGCAAGGGGGAGGATCAGCGCTCCAAGCTCAGCTCAAAACGGGAGTGAGAATTCTCATTGACTGTGAGAGAAAATCGGGACTCAGAATTTTATTGCTTTATCTCGTAAAAGTATTTTTTGTGGATCGAAATGTTTAAAAAGTTGCCAAATGAGCGTAACAAAAATGGAGAGGGAACTGGGCTACCATCAACTTCGTACACTAGCGACAACATTCAACTAGCACGAGATATACAATCTATAACAAAAAAAAAAAAAAAAAAAAAAGAAAAGAAAAATCCGACGCCCCAAGAAAGAATTACCCGATTGTAATTAAATTTTGTATGCAAAGACATTTCGACCGAACATGCAAATAAGTAAAATTTGGTATCCAATAAATGAATAGCGGGAGCTACATCGTATCGAACACGCGCACTCAGTAGGTGTATATACGAAGCGATTCTCAATCTGATGGTCAAATGTTGTGTTGCATTGCGATTTAGGATACCTTTCAACGACTGAAAAATTGTCTCGCCGCAGGATTCGAACTCATTATGAGCAACTTCCAGAGTTTAAAAGAGGTCGAATCATTGGATTGAAAGAGGCAGGTTGGGAAAATCGGAGAATCACTCGTTATATGGGTCGAAGAGAAGAGGCGATTAGAAGATGCCGGCCAGCATGGGTGGACAATGGCAGATTTCAGCGTCATGATAGTAGTGGTCAACTGAGGGCCACAGCAGATAGGGAGAACAGAGTGATTGTCAGATCAGCTGACATAGCACCTGATTCATCATTATCAGGCACACGAGTGTCCACCACGACCATTTACAAACGATTGATAGAGCAAAATCTACGCTCGTACCGAAGGCTATGCCATCTGCCACTCACGCCTACACATTGTTGAGTCAGATTGCAGTGGTGTTTGGCTTGATCTGGTTGGCTGACTGGAGACGTATAGTGTTTAGCGACGAATCCCGCTTCCAACTGACGATAATCGAAGACGTGTCTGGAGACGGCCAGGGCAGCGTGCCGTTCCTGCTTTCATTATTGCACGCCCCACAGGCCCTCGACCCGGAGTTATGATCTAGGGTGCAATTTCCTTTGATAGCCGGCCCTCTTTGGTCGTCATTATAGGCACACTTAAAGCACAGCAGTACGTCGAGACATTCTGAGACCTGTTTTGCTACCTTTCCTTTTCCAGTACCCTGACCTTATTTTTCGGCAAGATAATGTCAGACGACATACGGCACGTGTTGCTATGAACTGTCTTACAGATTGTCAAGCACTTCCTTGCCCAGCCAGATCTCTCTCCAATCGAGCATGTCTGGGATGGGATGGGAAGTCGACTGCATTTACCAGAAAATGTTGATGACCGAGCCTGACAACTGGAGCAAATTTGGCAAGAAATACCACAGTAGACCATCAGGGAGCTTTATCACTCTATGCCACGTCGTGTTGCAGCTTGCATCCAGGCTAGAGGTGGATCAACACCTTATTGAACTCGTTACTTTGTAACTCTGAAATAACTCATTCAATTGTTCTGAAATTTTAATCATTTTCTATTCTGTACATAATTTTCTTATCCACTAATTTTTTCTCCATTGGACAATTCCTTCTTAGTGCGTTTTTTTTTTTTTTTGTTATAGAGTGTAGGTACAACAGATAGGTGAGTTACCATAGATAAAGTCGCATCTTCTTGATACATCAGTCATGTTTTTTGTTAGATATTAGTTTTTAGTCTATTTAATAGATGGCGCCACATGTACTAAAGTTCTTGTTTATATTATGTAAACTTGTAGAAGGATGCCATTTCGATGTAGTACGTGAAGCATCACGTAACCTATGCTACTAAAATAAAGAATATCTTAAATGCCTACTGTGGTCCTGTACATTATATTATATGGTGTCAGACGAAAAGAATCCACGTATTATCTTCAGAATTCTTTCAATTTAATAATTTAGAGACTTGAAAATAGTTCTAAAAATGGCAAACAATTTGCCAACGATTCCAGCATTTGAACCGGGAACGAATCCGTCGGAATCCTGGAGGCATTGGAAAGAAGATTTTGAAGACTATTTGGAAGCCCTTCGATACAGTGATGCGCCAGAGAAAACAAAAACTGCACTATTCCGTCATTTATGTGGAGAAGAATTGAAAAAAACAGCTACGAGCCTTCGACCTTAAGCCTAACGATGGTTGTGAGGGTGTGACTCTGCAACAAGTGCTTCAGGAATTTGATAAATATTTTCTGGACTATCAAAACGAAATTTTTGCTTCTTTTAAGTTCTTGGAAATAAAACAGGAACAAGGAGAAAAATTTACGGACTATTATTCTAGGCTTCGTAATGCTGTTGTTGAATGCAATTATGGCGAATCGCAGGACCGCATGCTACGTGATAAAATCATTCAAGGACTATTAGATAAAGCACTTCAGGAAAGATTGATCAGAGAAACCAGTAAAAAGGCCAAAACACTACAAGAAGTAGTTAGTGAATGCAAAACCGCTGAGAACAGTAAGGTACAAGCATCAGTTATGAATGAAAAACTTTCAGTGAATGCTTTAAAGAATTATAGAAATTATCGGAATCAAAGCAAGAATAATCAGAAAAATGAGGTTAATTGCAAACAATGTGGTAAAATTCATGAGAAGAAGAAATGTCCTGCATACGGTACAAAATGCCGAAATTGTGATGGAAGAAATCACTGGGCAAAAATGTGCAGAACTCAAAGAAATAAACAGAAAAACGTGGCTGCTCGAAGAGTGAATGCTATTGAAGAAAACTGTGAGAATTCTGAGACTATTTACATTGGGGAACTGAAGTCAGTTAATGAACTGGACATGAAAGAAACCAACTGTGTGTGGTATGAGAAAATTTATGTAAATAAAAATCCTGTAATGTTTAAACTGGATACTGGATCTCAAGTGAATGTAATTCCCAAGTCAGAACTCTTAAAATGGGAAGAAAAGCCAGCAGTAAGAAAATGCAAAACTGCTGTGCTTGACTACAGTGATAACAGAGTTCCAATTCTAGGTGAGTGCTACCTCAACTGTCAAACTAAAAAGTATAGAAAAACTTATAAATTTTTAGTAACAAGTTTAAATTCATGTCCAATTTTAGGCCTTGAAGCCTGTAGAGAATTAGGGCTGATTCAGAGATTGAATATGATCTATAAAAGCCCTATTGAAACTCCAGAATTAATTTTGAAAGAATTTGCTGATGTTTTTACGGGAACAGGAAGACTTAATAGAATTGTAAAAATTAAATTAAAAGAAAACTCTGTTCCTCATGTAGCAGCCCCTCGAAAAGTGCCTCTTGCTATACATAACAAAGTTAAAGAAGAACTAAATAATATGGTAGAAGCAGGCATAATAAGCAAAGTTGAAGAGCCAACTGAGTGGGTGAGCAACATGGTTGTAATCGACTCACCTAAGAAATTAAGGATTTGTCTTGATCCCAGGCCACTGAATGAAGCTATTCAAAGACCTCATTACCCAATCCCTACTGCAGATGCACTTGTTACACAGCTGCAAGGTGGTAAAGTGTTTACTATTCTAGACGCAAAAAATGGGTTTTGGCAGTTACCATTAGATGAAAAATCTTCATATCTAACCACATTTTGTACACCTTGGGGGCGGTACAGATTTTTAGTATTGCCGTTTGGTCTGAACTCTGCTCCTGAAGAATTTCAAAAGGCAATGGATGAAATTTATGAAGAAGATGAAGATATAAATCCTTACTTTGATGATATTGCACTGGGTTCATCTACAGTGGAAGAGCACTGCAGATTATTACGTCGAACACTCTTGAAAGCAAGAAAGGCCAATTTAAAATTTAATGAATTGAAAACGCAGTTGTCACAAACGTCAGTTAATTATCTGGGTCATGTTTTGTCAGATGAAGGAATAAAACCAGATCCCAAGAAAATTAGAGCCATTGAACAGTTTGCTACACCAAACTGCAAAGAAGATTTGCAAAGATTTCTAGGCATGGTAACATATCTAGCTAAATTTACACCACACATATCAAATTTAACGCATAATCTAAGGCAGCTTCTAAAAAAAGATTCTGTGTGGATCTGGGATGCAAACACAGAGAGGGATTTTGAGCTGATAAAACAAGCCATAATGAAATCTCCCTGTTTGAAATATTTTGACAAAAACAAAGAAGTAACTGTTTCTGTTGACGCTAGTAAAAATGGACTGGGAGCTGTGCTTCTTCAAGAAAGTCAGCCAGTAGCCTATGGATCTGTATCATTAACACAGACACAACAACGTTATGCTCAAATTGAAAAGGAGCTAATGGCTGTGATATATGGGTTGGAGCATTTCAACTATTATACTTATGGAAGGATTGTCACAGTACAGACAGATCACAAGCCAATACTGGGCCTTAGTAAGAAACCATATGATACAATATCTCCTCGTCTTCAACGTATGTTACTTCGACTCAATAAATATAATATTCAGTTGGAATATGTTCCAGGAAAGAACCTAGTTATAGCAGATGCCCTATCAAGAGCACAATCAACCACTGATAAATTTGATGTAGTTCTAGGCCAGGAGGCAACTGTAAGAATAAATCTGTTAACACAAGCTTCACCAACTAAGTGGGAGGAAATAGCAAAAATGACAACAGATGATCCTGAAATGCAAGATGTGTTGTTTCACATTAATAATGGATGGCCAGAGAAAAGGAAAACCAAAATAGCTGCGCAACCTTATTGGCATTGCAAAGAGGAGTTATATTCCACAAAAGAAAGAATTATTTGCAGAGGACAGCGATTAGTAGTACCAGTAAAATATAGAAAAGAAATATTGAAACTATTACATTTGTCACACAAGGGTGTAGTTTCCAGTAAAATAAAAGCCAAAGAATATTTTTATTGGCCTAATATAAATAGAGATGTTGAGGAGTATGTGTCCAAATGCAAAATCTGCCAGAAATATCAAAGAGAAAACCAGAAAGAAATTCTTATCAATCCAGAAATTCCAGGCAGACCTTGGCAAAAAGTTGCATGTGATTTCTTTTGTTTAAAAGGCAAAGAACATCTGCTAATGATAGATTATTTGTCCAAGTATGTTGAACTGAAACCACTCAACAGTACAACAGCCCAATATGTCATTACAGTCATGAAATCCATTTATGCAACACATGGAATACTAGAAGACCTTGTGAGTGATGGTGGACCACCCTTTAACTCAAATTTGATGACCAATTTCTTCCGAGAATGGGGTATTAAACATCATGTTACACCGCCTCATTTTCCTAGAGCAAATGGACAAATAGAGAGAGCAGTACAAACAGTAAAAAATTCTCTTACTAAAGCTGCAGACGAGGGAAAAGATTTGTATGTTGTATTGCTTGACTACAGGATACAACCAGCAAAGGACATGCAATCACCAGCTGAATTATTAATGGGAAGAAAGCTAAGAACTTTCCTGCCATCACATCCAGATCAATTAAAACCAACATTTGATGTTGAAAGAGCAAGAGAAGCTTTGAGGAAAAGGCAGATAATTCAAAACAAATATGCTAACAAGCATGCAACAGTGTTGCCAGTGCTACATCAAAATGCCAAAGTATGGTTTAAGCATAACATGAAAAAGCCTTGGAAGCAAGGGACTATAATTCAAGTAGGTCCTCAACCTCGCTCATATATAATAAAAGGAGAGGATGGAGGTGTTTTCAGGAGAAACAGATTCCACATTCGACAAGATTACACTGAAGATGATAATCCATGTTGGTCAAGAACTGTAGAAGATCTCTATAACAGTGATGCTACTGAAATCTCTAGAATTCCAAACAGTTCTGCTGACAGTCAAGTAAATGCATCACCTAAAACAAACAAAAGCAAAATTAACCAACAACTGCAAGTTCCAATTGAAAACTGTAGTGAGCAGAGCAATCCTGTGGTACGGAAATCTTCAAGAAATATTGTGAAGCCTTTTCGCTATAAAGACAATTGAAGGAACTGTGACAAACATATTTTAGTTCAATAGTTAATCTCAGAGTTAAATTTAAATTAAAACTATAACTATAAACAGTTCAGATAAGTTTTGTTGTCCATAACAAGAGATGGTATTGTATTAAGTAAATTTTAAAATAAGTAATTGTATTCATTGTTAAGTAATTTAATTCATTGAACTCAATAATTTGTAAAAAAAAAAAAAAGGGCATGTTAGATATTAGTTTTTAGTCTATTTAATAGATGGCGCTACATGTACTAAAGTTCTTGTTTATATTATGTAAACTTGTAGAAGGATGCCATTCCGATGTAGTACGTGAAGCATCACGTAACCTATGCTACTAAAATAAAGAATATCTTAAATGCCTACTGTGGTCCTGTACATTATATTATAGTTTTGTCCATTAAATTATCCACGAGTAACTCAAATACTATAAAGCGTGTGCGTGAAGATTACTACGAATGCTTACCGTAGCAAGCAAAACCAAATATTTAGACATGTGCCAACGTTTACTGGGTCGCTTCAGCGCTGAAGGCTGCGCATTTTTAAGCAGAATAGTGACCATTGATGAAATGTGAGTTCATAACTACAAGTCCGAATCGAAACGCCAGAGTATGGAGAGGGGAACCTCCAGCAACCAACAGAATGAAAGACTTCAAGACTTCATCATCGGCTAAGAAGGTGAGGCTAACCCTGTTTTGGGACGAAAAATGCCCTATACTGGACGACTTCTAGGACAGGGGCACTACCGTAAATAGTGAGAGGTAAAGGGATTTTCTGGTCAATATATATATATATATATATATATATAAAATAATAATAATAAATTCTTATCTTATGCTCATCTCATTTTCCCTCTCTCTGCACTTTTCCAATCTTTTTCCGATTTCATGTGAAATCCTATATGTTATTAATACACACCAGTAATATGGAAGGTTAATTTTAAAAAGAGAAACATAATTTTTAGTGATTATAAACAAAATCAGATTGAGCAAAGTTTCTTAAGGACTGGCCCTCGCAAATCATTTGATTGTTGCTGTTGCGAACTATTTCTCTCACATTTCGTTGCCACCGGGAATGGTTTCTTACTTTTCCTTTATCCGGTGCCTTTCCCCCCCCCTATTCAATTGAATGCGAAAGCGTTTTCCTGTGTTTGCTCACTTTTTTTTTTTTAAATTTGTAGTTTAAAACTTTTGAAATGGCCTATTTGCTTGTAAAATTTGCATGTAGAGTGAGAAAAGAGGAATTAAATTTATAACTGCGATTCCGATCGTAATGTCATAAGTCGATGTAATTAATAGAAAATTTGTAAATTATTATCCGAGTCATTCTGACATTAGTTTTGAAGTGTGCATGTGTTTGCAGTATTTTTTTTTCTTTTTGATTGGAATCGTATTATCGAGTGATATGGACATGACTGTATTGTCACTGTTCTTCTAATTAACCAAGTAATTTTGAGGTATGATTTTTACTTTAAATATTCTTAAATATATTTGCTTAATGATTGTGTGCGATTGTTTTTGTTAATGTGCCATGCTTATTGTTTTGTTTACTTGTGTGAAGTTTTTAAATAATTGAGTATGTTAGAGCTTATTTTATATGAACAAAAATAGAAATGAAGTAAAATACTTTACAATGATAAAAATAAACATAAATTATTTTCATGAGATGGTATTATATGCATACAGTTAACAAAATAAATAATTGTACATTCTTAATATTTTTAATTTTTTACTAAATAAAAACATATTTTAACATAAGTAGTTTCAATACAACATATTTACTTGTACCTTTTAGATTAAACACTAAATTTTTTTAATTAAGTTAAATAATAAATTTATAACTGGAAAAGTTTTAAAATTTAATTTGCAAAAGAAGTATCTGTACAGTTCCTTTGCAAGGTATGTACTACATTTATAGTGTTGATGATTGAAAGGAAAAACGTAGTAGCTGCAAATATTTGTTACATAGTAGCTGTATATAATTATCTTCTTATAAACCTTGACATTATAAGTCTTGACATTTTATCCACATTGTTCTTGAAGTAATTGAGAATAGTTCTTAAAACTAGAGAAATATCTCTAGACATTAAAAATCATATCATTGAGCTCTATGAAAATGAAAAATCATCCTAAAAAATTGGAAAAGCAATTAAATTACCATTTACAACTGTTGGATGCATAGTGAGTAAGTATGTAGAAATTCTATGCATCAAAAAGAAACCCAGGCCAGGACGTCTTAGCAAATTAAAAATGAGGGCTAAAAACTAACAAACAATGCTGTTTAAATAGCTTTAAAAAAATCTTAGAAACAGTCTAAAAGAAGCTCTCATTGAAGAATGGAATAACATAAAACCAACTAATCACGAAAAAGTTCCAAGACAATTTAAAATTTAAAACATCAACATATATTTATCATATTAAATATAATATTGGGTATAAGAATTTCACTCCTCCACATAAAGCAAAAGTTGGATAGGAACTTAGTTTAAATATTATAAAAAAGCTAATGGATAACTAATGCAATACAGTTTGTATCAGAAAATTATCACGCTAGTATGGAACATAGTGACAAAGAAATTCTGTTGAGTAACCACGTAGACATCAATGCAAGCAAGATTTGAGCAGCCAATGAATGGCCACATAGAACTCTGGTTAGTTAAGTTGCGAGAGAAATTAATCATCCAGTTTGAGATGTCTTTTACTCATCCAGGATGAACTTGGTAGGTCCAGCTTTGTTTTAAAGAAGAAAACTCTGATAGGTCCAGGAGAAAAATTAAGTTTGATAGTTGGCAGAAGACAGTAGTCAGATCACCAAAAGAAACTAATTCTTATTCTCCCCGGATTGATGGATTGATGTTATGAGATATAGAGCAACAAAAGTTAGATTAAAATGCAGTTTAACACAACCACTTGACCCGATTTTTTTTGGGGTGCAGAACGTTCAGCCTGAGAAGCTGAAAAAGGGAAAATAAAATATTTTGCTTTTCTATTTTTCCAGTGGCTTCTGAAAAAATCGAGCTAATATCGGTTGAAATCGTAATTGTTTGAAAGCATAATGCATGCAACTTCAATTATTCTTCTTTGGGGCACTGTTCAATCACAACTGGATTTTCATTTCATTAAAACTCATCCATAAGCACCTTCCAAACCAAATTCTCACTACGCAATAAACATAAAAACAAATCTCTATTTCTCTTGACAAAACAAATAAAGTGCCCTTTTTTTCATTCTACAATGACATTAAATATTCATCTCAATTTGTTCCTTTTCTTTAAAATAATGACATGGTCTCGCATTATCATGCACATTAAAACAGATCTCTCTCTTGCATTTGCGAGCATATATTCCTATCAACAAACTTATTCAAACTCCTACCAAACAAATTCTAGTTACTCAGAGAGCATGAAATAGATATTATTCACATAAAAACAAACATTTATTTAATCAAAACATGATATACAACTGGTTTTTCATTTCACTCTTAGCAAATTATTCAAAACACAATCTCGTCACTCGAACAAAATCGCACATCTAATTTAATTAAGGGAAAATATCGAACCTCTCCTAATGCTTATGCAAACATAATGAGAATTTTTTTCTGTTTTTCATGCAATGCTATTCAAAACCAACAATTGTACTGCTTCTTTCACACAGTCTCATGTTATCACCACATTTCGGACGTTCATAAGGGGATGAAATTGAACCTAATTTAATAATCCAATCAAGAACGGGACGCTTTCCTTCCTTTTCCAAATTTGATAAAAATTTTAACATACTCATCTCTTTCAAACTTGTACTTGCAGCCATTGTAAGTACTTGGACTTGGGCGAAAATGCACAGAATTACGACAGGGAGAAATACTAAGCAATCCAAGCAGATGAAAATGGTAGAAATCCAGTGAAAAAAATCCACAAAAAGTAAAACACTTTAAAATGGAATAAAGAAACCACTGAACTCTTTGTTCAAAGCAGTCCAGGAATGAAATAATGGTTGATCCTTAATATTTTTGAATTTTCCAAAAGTTTCAGTTTAGAAATGACCGCACAAAAAATCAGAATCTCTAATTGGTTAAAAATGGTAATGTAATCAATGCACTCCTAAAAAAAACCCACAAAAATTTGGAAAAAAGGGGAAGTTTAGATTTCGAAACAAAGGCACAAAAACCAATGGCCGTAATTGGATGAAAAAAACATTAAATAATAAACAATTCATCCATGATCAGTCAAAAGGAAGAGGTTATAAAAAAAAGGAACCTGAGCTTTTCTAACTGAAATTGGAAAATCAAAAGGGTTGCCTTGTCTAAAGGCTTCACAGTGCAGAGAAAACAGGGTAGCCACATTTGGCAAAATATCACCAAAAAATTCCCGTCGCCAAGGCTGGTTGGGCTAAACTGCATTCCAACCCAAAGGCTATTATCCCATGCTGTGTTCTGCTGATGGCTGCATTGGATAAATACCAACATCACTAGTATGTGTCCACTTGCAATTTACATATTTGCACACACAGAAATTGATTTTTCTAGTATGATGCCTCGTGGCAAGTTGAGAAGATTATAAGCAGTTCGAGGAGGGCTGCTTTTTCCTGAAAGCTGCCAAGGGGCACCCAATATTTCACTTTTACTGAGTTACTGAATTTTTTTTGAAAATATATATCTTTTTGGATACAGTTTACTCTGAAACTGTTTTTATGAGTTAATATTTGACATTTTTTTATAAGGTAATGTATCTGTTTTGATTTTTTTTTTTTTTTTTGATTTTTAGGAGATTTGCAATGAATGGAAGGAAAGATAGAATCGGAGGCTCTACCTCTAATAATTCTTATGAAAACAGTAGCAGTGATGCAGAAGAATCTGAAAATATTGATGAAAGAAGAGGACGTGGCTGTAAAAGTAACAGTGGGTAAGTTTTGTTTTACTTCATAGTTTTTTATTTATACATAGCCTTTAACAAATATATATGTAAAGGTTAATTAGGTGCTGTTGTATTATTGCAACCATGTTGGCAAAATTTGTTGACTTTTTCACAAGTGAGAAAGGATGATGAAGTGAGAATAAGAAGAAAAAAAGTATTGAAATGCTCAGAGTATCATATGCTTAAGTAAATTGAATTTCAACCAACACGTTTGCAATAATACACAAATACAATGAATTATATATGGAGCAGAAGAGCTTACAACCAAACTTTTCAGACAAATTCAATAAAATTTTGAGTATGTTTAAGAAGATGTTTAGATTATAATGTCTGAAGAGAAAAAAAAAGAATTTTAATTCCTTATTAAATAAAGGATGTTTTAAGTTACCTTTCCAAAGTAAATGCAGAAGGTGTACTCGAGCTAAAAAGTGTGTATTTGACGTCAGTTTTCTTTTAATTTAAAATTTATTTCAGAAAGGTGGTAATAGAGGGATTGAAAAAAAATTCAACATAGGTAGAAATTTTGTTGCTTAGTGATGGATTTCAGTTTATGTATAAATCATAAATTTGAGGTTTCCATAAATCATAAGATAGATGCTAGAAATACATTAATATAAAGTTTTAAAAAGTGGAATACAAAGTTTGAAAAGTTTAATAGTTATATTAGACTTACTTTTCTAATAGTGGGAAAATATTGGGGTAATTTCTGAAATATTTCTGAAAAAATTAGTAAGATAAGTAAGAACAAATAAACAGGGACATACTGCATTTGGTACTGATGCTTCTATTCATGTAGTGTCGAGCAAAGTGTAGAAAATGTTCTAGAAAAATGTTTTGTATTAACTGAAGGACATAGCAATAAATGTATATTCAAAGTGCTGTTTTTTTAACATTAAACATACCAACACCCAACGCATACCTATTTCTACCATAGCTGGTCAAATGATCAGACTTTGTGTTTCCTGATTGAATGTATGAAATATGGATGTTAGGGAGAAAATAAACAAATTAACTTTATTATAATTAAACAAAATTAATGTAGTATCAATTTCTATTACAAACATGAAGAATAAGAATTTTTAATTCATTGCTCATCAGATTTCTTATATTTACTGGGTGTCTCCATTGTATGTTTTCTGCAAATATATTTTTCACATTTAGAACAAATTTTGATGGTTTTATTTTCGTTACAATATCCTATTTGACACATCTTACGTTGATAAGAATCTGTAATAGATTTAGGCAATGATCATTTTGTATTTGTTCTTTCTTTGGGTTGATCACAGGCTTCTTGAAAATTGGCAACAAGTTTTGATACTAACTGAAGTGATAAATCTTGCCTTGAGATATTTTCGCTTGTTATTTGCTTGAAAAAATTCCAGGCATTTATGCCTGCTAAATCAAGGAATATTGAAAAATACTTGGAGTGGCAACTGCAAGGCTTATATTTTGTGGTATATTTCCACGCCATTTGGTCGGTCATGTCTACGCCAAATTTAGTTTTATTGCAATGAACTGTATACAATACGTTGAATAGGTATGTACATCGTAATTTCTGATCCAATAACCTTATAAAACTATAAATTGTTCTCTTGCTCAAATGACCGGTTGTGGTAAATAACAGTTTACAACAAGTATTACTCAAAATAAACAAAATGCAATATTAACTGTATATAATTAATGGCAAAAGTCATGAAGTCAAATGTGCAAAAGCGAAAAGATGATATTTGCATTTTCAATACAAAAGTTCATAACCAGTCAAAAGACTGGTTGTGGTATGTTTAGTGTTAACCGAGTCTTTTTTTTTTTACACTAGAGTCCTTACTTATGTCTATGTTCTTATCTCATGTAGTTAAGTTCTTTTTATTTATTTTCACATAAAATTTTTAATATGGCTGAATAATATTTTTGGTTATCAAGCTCTAAGTTCTTCGTGTTTCTCTTTTTTTTTTTTCCAATTTTTTCATGTCTAGACCACAGTTATTTTGTTTGGCGCAGCATCGCCACATCTGGTTCTTGTGTTTATAGCCTTCACATTCATTCACTCTAAGTTTTCGCTGTTTAATTATGATTATCATTCATAATAAATCACTGTCAACATAAATATACCTCTATTTTTGTATAAATCATTAGGTTTTTATTATTTATGGTAAAAAAATTTGTGTAAGAAAATGTAACTTGTGGGTACATAATGATTAAAAAGAATTTAAATAATTACTTAGATATTTTTTCTGCTACTTAGTTGTGTTTTGTTAAATTACTAAGTTAACTCATTCTGATTTAAATAAAATGCCCAATTGTTTCACCTGTTTGGGAGTGTAAAAATTTTCTTTGATGCAGTAAGTTTGTCTTATAATTTTACTTTTTTAGGTTCTTTGTTTTTGTTCTATCTTTGGTTCAAATTATTCTTATTTTAAAGATCTTTGCATTAGTTAATAACATTTTAATTCTGTTAAATTTCTCACAAAAAAAGTTTTCTTCCAAAGAGTTTTTGGCAAGTTTTGTACGTTTTTCAGATTTTTTAAAAAATTTCATTTTTTGAACTTCAAATCCTGTACTCTGGTCTCTTATCACTATTAGAATTGAATTTTTTAAAAAACAAATTCAATGATTTGGAACACTATGCAAATTAACATTTATTTGATTTTGTATTTCATTTTTACATTAACATTATCTTAAAAGCTGTAATTATTAGCATTAAATAGTATTTTGAATTAACAAATACATAAATGACGTGTTTTAGATATAAGCAGTTGCTGAGTTGTGAACCAAATTATGTGGAGTTTCAGTTAGTTTATAATAACTTACGTAGAGGAGAATTTTGTGCAGAAAGTATCGAAGATCTCCATATTTTTACCAAGCCTCAACTCGGTCAGTGATGTGATAATGTAGGTAATACTGGTATATAGTCTTATCTGTATTCGTAAGTATTAAAAAATGTTTAGAATAAATAATTTTTGTTAAAAATATTTGAATTTCTCTTTAAAATAATAGATTGTTCTATTGATATGACAGTATAAACTTTTACTGATGTAAATGAAAATTGCTCTTCCATTGCCATCATGCATCATTAAAAGTGTTCTTTTTGCTAGAAGTTTTCTTGTTTCAGTGTAAGTAAAGTTAATGTTGAATGGATTTGTGTACAGATAATCAAATATTCAGTCATTGGCACCTGATGACAATCTTATGAAGTTAAAGAGGCTTGTTGAAGAAAAATGGGATCTCCCTTTTTTAACTAATTTGACAACATGGGGAAAAATGGCTTTGAAGGTAGAAAAGCTCACCAAAAAAATATCTTTCTTGTATATTCTATCACAGTAGCTATTTTCACAAATTCTGCCAGAAGGGAATATACCTTTCTCTTGGACATCTTTACCTCTTATCATTTTGTTTACAACTAGTGTTTGGCACAGCATAGCCTACCTTGGCTCTTGTGCCATAAAACCCCACAGTCACTCTCACATTCTCTTGGACATTTTTATTTGTTTATAGAGTATATAAAATGTACATTGAATATTAAAAAAAAAAAAAAAAATATGTTAAACAATATAAAAGAATAGTATTTTGATTAAGTTATACATATAGATAAAATATTGAAAATAGTTTATATATTGGAAATTAACTAAACATTTTTAATCAGCAGTGACATTGGGCTTTTTTTAATGTTTGAGTACAAATCACACTTTCTTAATCCTAAATTGCACCAAATCAGTGCAAAAAACCCTGCAATTCTCGGGCCAAATGTGCATTCCTTACCCAGCTAATTATTCAGAAAGGCCTAGGAATCCTATAATCTTTCCAAACCTAACCTTTCAACTAATATGAAGTAATGAAGAAAAGCTCCATACCAAACCTTTCAGGGCACCATCATCCCACAGGAATTTTCCACTAAACTCTTGGACATTTCTGCTGCTAATATCCTTAAAACGGTGGTCTGTGATGACTGTTCTAAACAGACTCAACCTGTTTGTTTCGGTAGATCCAAAAACCCAGTTAATGAACTTTAATTTCTCTGTATGGTACTTGCTTTCCTTCCTTTCCTGGAATAATAATGGTATTAAGGGTGATGAATAGAAAGATTCTAACCCTAATACCATTTGGTTGGAAAAACCCTATACTGGCAAAATTTCAATTCCGAATTTCATTTGCAACAAAAATGATCACATTAGTCTTAGAGGGAGGGGGTGAACTACTACTCTCATCAAAATCTTATCAAGCATCATCAATTTTGTTTTAACCAACTCTTTCGAAAAAACTAAAAATTTTTATCATAAACACAGCAATGACTTTCTCTCTCCAGTCTTGATAGATCCCCACATAAGAATCATTAACACGATAGAAGTGGGCAGACCCTTTTTCTTAAATAATAAAGCATTAGTTTTTGAAGATTACAGTGTCAAGAACTCTTCCTGCAGTCAGGATAAAATCAATAGAAATGACTTCCTCCTTTACAGATGTTCTGCAACTTCATAGTCAATGCAAGTTGAACTTTTTTTGAAGTAATATACAATTCCTTTCTAACTCTAGATTTTGCAATATTTAATAAACTTTCAATGACTGAAATCCTCTCCAATAACATTCTCAATAGTGGTCATAATCCTGTCACGATTCATCTGAATCTTGCCAATCTACTTCCTCCAGATCTTCAAACCATCACCACCACTAATTGGTAAAATTCCAAGCAGCTCTTGAAGAATCAATGCATAGGAATTCCCTATTTACATCCATAAACTATATCAATACTGAAATAGAACATTTCTTGAACTGATTGTATTGTACCATAAAAGGGTCCAGAGTGTAACAAAACTCATCTCTATTCTGATGAACTTTTCACCTTCCTCATACTATCAGAAGCTTATTGAAAGAAAAAAAAAAAAAAGATAACCAGATTTTGGAAGTTGTGGCAGCTTGCAACATACCTCTATCTCACAAAACTAAAAGAAATACTTCAAAAGTACCCTCAAAACAGAACAGAAATTAAAGTATACAAAAATAAAGGAATTTCATAAAGGAAAAGTCCAAATGGTATAATTTACACCAAAGAGAAGAAAAAGACTTTCATATGTTTTCTTGAAAATACATTTCAAGGGAAAATTCAAAAGCTAACAATCAAGAAATATTTTGGACCTTACTTTGCTACTCCAAAAACATTCAGAAAGTAATTATTACTTGCCTCGCAAAAAAATGGATGTCTCACCCTTCTTTATTTTTTAGACAAGTAGAAAAAGTTACAATCATTATGGTTTAGAAACCTAGCCAAGATCCAAAATTCTCATATGGATATCTTCCTTGATATTCATAGAGCTTTTGGCAAGTTTTAGCAAGGCAGATTGTCCTTCAAGTTAATAAAATTAAACTTTTCTAACTGCTTAATCAGAATCATTGCCCAATACCTAAAAAATTGACCCTTCCAGGTCAGAATAAAAAAAACTCACTCTTTGCAATAGTAAAAATTCAAGCTGGAACTCAACAAGAAAGTATGCTAAGTCTATATCTGTATAATATTTATACCCATGCCATCCCACACATCTCCATCATCAAACACTGTATGTTTGTAGATGATGTCTTTACCCATGGGGCAACATTGATCTTTGTTGTAAGAAACATCAACACTACTTAAACTGTTTGGAATCATTGTTGTCAAAATGAAGGATTGTTGTAAACACTGAAAAAAAAACAGAAGCATTCATTCAAAAAGCCAGCCACTCCAGTAAACTAGAAAACTTGGAACTTTTCAACGAAGAAATTGGGTGGATTGACAGAGTCAAATGCTAGGAGTAAACCTTGAAAATTCTAAGTTTCTCTTTTAAATTTCATATTAATAATTTTGAAAAAACATTTTCAAAGAAGATTCATTGGAGATTACCTCTATGAAGAAGAAATTCTTCGCTTTCTGTACAGAAGAAACCTTTTTTGTACAAACATGTTCCAAGATCTATCCCCACTTATTCAGCCTTAATCTGGGATCGATTGGTCACAACTCAAAGAAAGAAAATTCAGATTTTTTAAAGCAAGATTCTTTTCATTATTACAAATGCTTCATGGTACTTAAGAAAAAAAGTTATTCACTCCAATCTAAAAATCAAAGTAATTGAACATTTTCAGATATCTTTTATTCCACCTTTTTGAATCATCCTAACCCTGTTATACTATGGGTATCACAAACAGTTGTAACTCAAAATACTTTATAACATCATATTTCCTTATGTTGAGAACATCTGAGTTATGTATTCTGATTCAACATGTGGGTCAAAACTTAAGCACCCTGATAAAGTTTCCAGTTCTGTATGAAATCTACTTTCATTTCAATGAGACTTTTAGTTCCTACATATTGAATTGCTTCCCCACCATTCCACTGCTGCTCAGGCTTTTTTATATAGCTTTCATTCACCTCACCTGAGTAAAAGAGGCCCTCATAGGCTTATCTTCTGTAGGTAGGTACATGCATTATGACCTTGAGGCATCCTAGTGATCTTTTCTTTCCCTTGGGGTGTGCTGTTTTGGTAAACAGGTAAGCTAAACTTCCAATAAAAGAATTAAATGTAAAATGTATGCATTTACTTACAGAAATAAGTTAAAAAAATTGCAAACAGTATTTTAAAAAAGTAACAATTTTACCATTGAAATGTATAAACGAATCTTATGCTGATTTAAAGCAAACAGAAAGTTATCCTTTTTAAAATTACCGAAATCTAAAATAAATCTTCATCTAGTCATAGGCTTATGTCCCGCCGTGTAGTGGGGCTGATGCACATTAAATTTGTGGAGTTCCAAAGCCCTTTCGTTGTCATGGTGTGGAAGTCTGGAATGGGAAGTATTGCTCAGGTGTCGTCCTCGTCACTTGAGCGAGGTTCAATATTATGAGGTCTGTTGTCAATAACCCTTGTGTTGCTTTTCAGTATGATATTAATAAATAATCACATCATATGGACCCTTATTTATATCTATGCACCCCCATTTTTTTCTTTCATTATCATGGACTCCTTGCATGTTGGAGTCTACCTTTAGGGGTCCATATAGATCACTTTGGGAACTTGTGCTCTGTAATATGTGTCCTCTTTATATATGAAAATATATTCAAATACTCAGATATATAAATAATGTATTTGAAATTATAATTGGTGGATTTTCTAAAATTTCATTTGATGTTTATTGGTTCTGAAATAATCATTACAAGTGGACCAGAAAATGGAAAAATTGACCCATCGTTTTTATTTCTGCATGGCACTACACAAATATATCTTTAATTACAAATTTATCAATATATATCTTTATTCATGCACGTTCTTATATATATATGAAATATAATAAACAAAGGCACCATCTTGTGTTGAATTTACACAGAAGAAACAAGGTGCAAACAATTTTATTGATGTAATGTATTAGTACTTGTGTAAAATCTCATCGACCATGAAAATTTCCTCTTGTCCAACTTACTCCAATAGTTTCCTATCCAATTACATTAGTCCACTGAATGGTAGGCAAACTTTTTCCTTTTTGACAAAAATAGTTGATAGGATTTTACACATGTATCTAAATGGTAAATGTGAGTAACCTGATTATTGTATTTTATCACAAAAATTATTTAGTATATTTCTGTGATCAAGAACTCCATATTTAATAGAAAAAATAATGTTCTATGTGAACATTACGTACTAATGCCATTATAATTACTGATGGTTGAACATTTGCGTGTATAAATGCAGATATTTATTTAAATAGTGAATGAATAAAACATTAATTAAACTCCAGTTGTATAATTGTTTCAATTCTTCTGCTTGAATGTAAATCGTTCCTTCCCCTATGAATTTTGGTGTAGTTTCGAAAGACAACAAGCACAATTACCGGCTTGACACTTTCTGTTGTATCTATACAGTTGTAGCTGTCGCCATTTACTGTGCCCTCAAACTAGTTGAGGAATCCAGTTCTCGTAAGTTCATAGTTTATATTGACAGCATGAGTGTCCTGGAAACATCGGTACATGTGAATGATCACAGTCATCCTTTTGTGGTTGACATTGTCGACATTATTTGCAATATATATAGCAGGGGTTATGATATAAAGTTCTGTTGAATACATAATCATGTAGATAGTTTAGGTTATGAACAAGCGGACTCTGCTGCACGATCAGCAACGAATCCTCTGCAGCTCGCAGTCCCGCTATATGACATAAGATGTTTCATTTTGAAGTCTGTTCACCAGACATGGTAAGAATCATGGAGTCTTCAATCCAATAACAAATTGCACTTGGGGAAGCCTACCATTGGAGAATGGCCTGTTCTTCCAATGTGAAGAGCTGATGTCAGATTGACTCGCCTTCGCATTGGACATACTCGATTTACGCATAAACATCTTTAGTTTGGGGATGGTGCTCCCAAATGTCCTTCCTGCCATGTCCCATACACTTTTCATATTTTAACTGAATGTCCAATGTTTCCTTTTCATAATCGTATCTTTTTTACTCATCTGTTTTAAATTTGACTGACTTGATGAGGGGAAACCCCCATCATAACCTATTTGCGTTTTAAAACTAATTGGATTTTTACATCATATTTAAGATTATTACCCTTTTCATGTTTTTTTCAATCTTTTTCTTAATCTGTATCTCTTTATTCCTGGGCCGCGGTAGCCTAGTGGTCAAGGTCGTGGACTAGCGGCCGGCGGTTTTCGTTCAGTCGAGGGTTCGATCCTTGGCCGCCAAAGACCCGCCGTGTAGCCGGGGCTGATGCACGTTAAATCTGTTCGGGGCCCAAAGTCCTCCCGTTGGCATGGTGTGGATGTTAGAAGAGGGGGTGCCAGCTCAGGTGTTGTCCTCGTCACTTGACCGTGGTTCAAAATTACGAGGTCCGTCGCCAATAGCCCTCTTGTTGCTTCTAGTGCGACGTTAATAAAAACTAAACTATACATCTCTTTATTCCTTATTAATCTGGTTTTAAGATTGAATTAGCTTGTGTAATCTTCAACGAGTGTTTGACTCGGGATAGCCAGAATTTACGCCACAAACTTACTATCACTCCTCCCCTATGAATTCAGTGGCCGTGGTAGCCTAGTGGTTATTGTCGCAGCTGGCTGTGTTCATCGAGTCGGGGACTCGAGCGTTGTGCCATTAAAGGCCCGCCATGTAGCCAGGGCTAATGCACGTCAAACTTGTCGAGATCAAAATTCCTTCCGTTGGCATGATGTGGCAGTTTGGAGAAGGGGTACTAGTTCAGGTGTCGTCCTCGTCACTTGACTGAGGTTCAAAATTACGAGGTCCGTCACCAAAAGCCTTCGTGTTGCCTCCAGTACGACGTTAATAAAACCAAACCAAACCAAACCGGAGGATGCGATCTTGCTTCTAGGCGTCTCCCCAAAAGCATGCCACACATGTTCAGTGGGATTTAAAACAGGGGAATACGCTGGCTAATCCATTCTGCAGATATCCTCATGTTCTAGAAACTGCTCAACAGCGGAGGTCCTGTGTGGATGTGTACTGTCGTCCACAAAGATTAAATCTGTATCAATGGCACCTCGGAAGAGACTCGGGTGTGAGAGGATAATTTCATTGCAGTAATGATCTAGTGTAATGAGCTGCTGTCTAAAATGTGGAGCTCCGTTCGTCCATTCAACATAATTCCTCCCCATACAAGCATTCCTGGATCACCCCAATGGTCTCTTTCCCTGGTGTTAGTTGGTTTAAACAGTGTCCTTGCCTACCTCCATATCAACTGATATCCTTGATAATCACTGCTCAGATTGAAACGACTCATCAGTTATCAGATCGTGACTCCATTGATGAGATATCCATTATTTATGTTCTTGACACCACTGTAAACGGTGCCGCCGATGTTCTGCTGTTAATAGTATGCAACGTTCAGGACAACAGGTGAATAGGTGTTGAGGAATGTTGTCCTATGTCTGGTTCCGGTCTTTTTTTTTTTTTTTTTGCCTGCAGAACGGTATACCAGTTATCGCTTATCGTTGTTTTTCTCGGCCGACCACCTCCAACCTTTCTTACAGCTGTACTCATCATTTGAAAAGACTTTCCAAGGTCTTAAAACTACACTTTTGTCAATTCCCAATTTTGTCAATTCTGTACTGTTTCAAAAACTGCAACGCTCGTCAATCTACGCAGCTCTTCAAGTTTGCCAATCATTCTACCACGTGCAAAGGCACTTCGATGGTTTCTTGTAACCATTGTTGAACGTATGACTTCAGGGAATGTCTGGAAATGCGTCGTTCTTCCTTTTTAATTTGCCTTGGCACTGAGCGCGAGCATTCCACGCGTTTGCTTGCCGTAATGTCCCCGCTGATGTGTTAGTGCTGATATATGCAAATGTTTCACTTTTATACTGAGCTGCCTTTTCACAGTACTAATTGCAAAATGTCTTTCTTCAACAATTTCATGGTTGTATGTTGAAAAATGCATTTCTTGCTTAAGTTTTGCACGCTAGTGTGTTTAGTTTGATCACTTTTAGTTTAAAATCTAATTACTCTGTACTGTTTCAAAAACTGAAATGTAGGGAAATTCATTAGTGTGTTAAAATCTTATTATAGTGATACTAACACAATAATCACTTAGAGTGACATGACACTGTACTGCGGGTGTCAAAACTGCCGTATGACTATATATGCGATGCTTTACTTATAACCATCATTTATGACTACCCCATTGAATCTTGTATCTAAAATATTAGTTGGTTGTTTTTCGGACTGACTTAAAAAACTATAATAAGTTGGAGTATTATTGAATAAAAATACATGTTCTTTAAATTTATTCATTCAAAATTCTTAAACTTAAGCTAATCACATGCTTCTCATCTCAGACTTAATCCTTCAAATTACTCGCACTTCTTTTAGTTGCTTTTAGTACATAATTCAAATTTATTCTCATTTGCATTCAGGACAGTATGAATTCTTGGTCAATTTCTGAGGCTTTCTAATATTTCGTTCTGTCCCCTTTCAGCACGATCTTTTTCCTTCTATAAAAGAAAATATTGACAAGTATTGATAGGTCTGTTATGAACTCGAAGCTTTTAGCTTGTCTCGCCGACTTCACGTATAACTTGCATATATCCTCCGACGTTATTCTGGTTAAACAGATAACCATTAAAGCTTTTAATATAAACAAATGAAAATATTTTTAAATAATTAGTTGATATAAAATAAAAATTAAAGTTTCAAATTTATTGAAAGTTAAATTGAAAACATCTAAGAATATTTATATAAATATAGTTTGTTTGTTTTTCAACCGGTATTAGGTATACTTTTAAATGTTAATATTTTAAATGGTTTTTTTTTTAGGATACAAATTGAACCTTTAACAATGTTAACATGGTAATAAATGATAAATGATACGGCAGAGGAAAAAAAGGCTTAAAGTATTATGAAAAGAGCCTTATTTTTATTAATGAATTAACTTTCATTTTTGAGAAAAACAATTGCACGAAACAAAAAAAAAGATTAACCGAACAGCTCTAAATACATCCGCGTCATAGAAAAGAATATAATGCTATCTGCTATATTACCAACTCCCAACGGAGGATCTACGTTAATTTAAAATTTTATTCGAATTGAATAAGGTTTGCCGTTAATTGGCTTTAAAAATTAAGTAAAGTTTGATTGTAATAAATTGTGAATAACTTCTATTATTAAACGTCTCAACGCACCGGGTATGACAGAATAGTCCCACTGTAGCTCATGCATGTCGTAAGAGGTGACTAAAATGGGAAACCAGCGTCTGGGGGTATAGCCGGGCACCCTGCCCCTGGAGATTATATCAGGGGGCCTCAGGGACTTGCCTCCATCTGGTAAGTATGGGCATCATGACCCCGAGGCACTCTAATGATCTTTTATCACTAGATAAAAGATCAATAGGGTGCCTATGGGGATTATTGTCTTTGGTAAACACGGGTGACGCGCCCCGGGTTACCCTAGCGATCCTTCTCTATTTTCGACCCTCCTTCTTGTCAACCAATTTGTGTCTTTTCTTCCATTTTTTTTTCGCGTCTAGACTCTAGTTAAATCTTGTTTGGCGCAGCATAGCCATATCTGGCTCTTACGCCAGTAAATTTTACATTCATTCACTCTCACACACGTCTCAACGCTACGGGGATTGCTACCCATAAACCATTTGCTGTCGTTTCTGACTTGTTTACTTGAGATTTTGCGCTAATGGAATATTTGTGTGTTGCTAAGATTAGCTGATTATTTTCAATCCTTTCCATCCAATGAAAGGTAGAAAACTCAGTATGGATTAAAGTTACTATTGCTCAATATTTTATAATCTGTTTTTAGTCTGAGAACTGTTTCAGAAGAACTGTTTATGAAGGCTATTTCTGGGTATTTTATGCGCCGTATTTGAAAATGTAATTCTCTTTAGTTTAGAATGGAAAGCATCACCTACGAAAAAAATATCGCCCTTTTTGAAAAATTTCTTTTTTGAAAAGAGTATAATTAGCGCGTTTAGAAACAGGCGTCTCAGGATTATAACTGATATCAACTGCTGATAAACTACACTTTTTTCGACCATCTAAATTCATTGAAATTAAAATTAATTACTCTGATATTTTTACATATGCTTTTATAAAAGGATGGATTTTTTAAAACATGTAAAATAATTAAAATATATTATTAATTTATTATATTATGAGATCATTAGAGTAATAAAATGTTCTTTTAGGAAATTTGAGTAGTTTTCATTGCGTGCAAGGTATTTTGTACATAAATTGATGTAATGACTTTGCAGTAAGTTGATTTATAAATTCAAGTATGCTTTCTGTAATGTGAACCTCTTAAAAAGTAAATAAAACTTTGTAAAGTATTTTTTAAAAAGTAGAATATTTAACACTTAAAATTTTCAAAAAAAAAAAAAAAATATTTTCTTACTTTTTAAAAATAGTAAATATATATATGACGCAAAATTTAGGTTCAGTGTAAATAATGTATTATATTTATTATACCTACAAAATCTTAAGTGTCTAAGTGTAATAGTTTTTGAACTATCCTGTGCGCAAATGAAAAAAACTAATTCTTAGAAAAATGCATAAAAAGTTTTAACATTGAATTATAAAATTAAATTTGTAAACTTGCGTAACAAAACGCTCTAGGATGATATAACTTCCTTTCTGTTTGTTCGGACAACCCTCTTTCTTTTTTATCATTTGTTTTTGCTCTGAGAGTCTCATCAAAAATGATTCCACATTCCTCTCTCTCTCTCTCTCATATATATATATATATATATATATATATATATATATATATATATATATATTGAATTCGAAGTTTACCATCTCCTGCCAGTGTTAAACTAACATTTCAAAATATTTTTATTCCTTATATCTTTAACATAATAGTACATATTCAACGCGCATCATTAAAAGTGTTGATTGCCAGATTTGAGGCAAGTCTAAAAATTGAAGACGAGAACCAATCGAGTTTGGGCAAAATTTCGCGATTAATAAATATTGACTTTTATTTTGGTTGTTCATCTTACCGAGTTTCCTATTAATTCATCCTAATGTTTAAAAAAAATTGATGAAATAAGCCGAAACACACGTCGAATTCGAAAATATGTGGTCGTGTCATGTCCATTTAAATGCTGATTTTCCGAAAATATACCGTAGAATTGTTTTAATAACTTTTGAAGTTTTTTTAGTGTTGTCAAATGGTTGATATCAAAATGGTCAGCATAAAATGACAAATAACACACACATATATTTCAAAAAAATTCGAAGTTTAACAACACTGAGACCCCTTAAAATATTTTAGCTGTTTTTCCTTTTAAGTATACCTTCGGGGACCAAAGTTCCCCCCATTGGCGTGGTGTGGAAGTTAGGAGAGGGGGGAGGCCAGCTGAGGTCCGTCGCCTTTAGCACTCATGTTGATTCTAGTGCGACGTTAATTAAAACTAAATTTAAACTAAATCTTTTAAGTATAATTAATGTGCCGGGGAAAGTGCTCCCGAGTGTCCTTCCTGCCATGTCTTTTACACTGTAGCTCACATTTTAATTGACTGCCCGGTCTTTCATCACCATCGTAAAATTTTCTTTAATTCATCAGTTTTAAACCTGTCTGAATTGGTTTGGTGAAACTCCCCATCGTAACATATTTGCTTTGTTTTAAAATAAAAGTAGACTTTTACACCATATTTGAATTTTTAACTTTCCTCTTTTTTTTTATCTGCTTGTTTTTCTTTATATATATTTTTAAAATAATATTCTTTAAATAGATTTTAACAAATGTTTTTCACTGCATAGCTTGCTTTGGCTCTTGTGCCATAAAACTCCACTGTTACTCACTCACAATTAATGTGCCTAGTTGCATATTAATAATTGTAAAAATGTAGATTTTTAAAGAAATTTAAAAAGATCATTTGCTTTCTGAAATATAGATTATAAATGATCCTGACTATTTTTTGTGAGATTCCTACAGTGATAAAGATTTTTCCAAGTATTTGAATTAATTTAGTTTTCTGTACTCAAATTTAATGTTCCTTCATGCAGTTTTAAGAGATTATAAATGTTCACTTATCTGCAAAAATGCTGCTGCTGTCCTGTAGCTAGACTGTCTAGATTCTAGCTCTTTTAAAAACTACAAGTAATTTTTTCTTTTTAAATGTTTCCGAATTCTTTGCTAATGATGCAAATGATTATTTATGTATTATCCTTTAATTTAAATTTATTACATTCCTACCCCAAAAAGACAGTACATTTTAAAAATGCATTATTATTTTTTATTCGATTTTATATCCAGGAATTCATCAGCAATATAACCGGATTTTAACATAGATGCAGTTTTATATTTTATTCAAAATTGAAAATTAATCATGATCTATACATAATTATTTGAAAGTTTGAGAGAGAGAAGTTTAGATTCTCTATAGTAGATTATTAGATGTCAGGATGCTGTACTATTGATATGTGATAAACATATTGATAATTATAATGCTTTTTAGCTTGCATTGTGAATATTAATATTTATGAAAATATCGCATTTTTTATTGGTTCTTTTTAAGGTAATTAGAATACTAGGTTATACTCTCTAATTATCCGATTTGAATTTTGTGTTTTAGTTAGGAGTTGATGGTAGTATTATATATGATTGTGTGTGTGTTTGTGTAGATATGTGTTTACACGTAGTAAGACATAAGAATTTTTATTATGAAAATCAATATTATGAGACATGTAATTTGGAGTAAAATGTATATTACTTCTATAACAGTACAGGTTGAAAGACTTTAGGCATGCAAAAACGTAATAATTTTCAAAATAAAATTTACCATGACTACTCATATAAAAATAGAAATATTTAGTTGTTTTAAAAAAATTGTAGTAATAGTAGGTGTAAACTTTTGCCGTGTTAAGTAACGAACAATGTGATGAGAATTCCAAATTTATTATTTTTTTCAGAACTTGCATTTAATGAAATTTGAAATATCAATATAATTATACAGTACAAGTCACCAATCGTGACCATGACCACTCGACCGCGCTCGCCGAATGGTCATGGTCACGAACTCGCGGATATATTATTTCCGTCAAGTCGCGAGTTGAGTCCTAATGCCACTTAAGACATGCTGTGTAGCTGGCTGATGCTTGTTAAATCTATCAATGTCCCAAGTTCTCACGTAGGCATGATGTGAAATTTGGAGAGTTGGGTACTATCTTGGGTGTCGTCCTGAGGCTCAAAATTACAAGTTCATTCGTCAGTAGCCCTCATGTTGCTCTGTGCGACTTTAATAAACAATCAGTCCAATAAAATTAATATTAACATAACACTAAAATTTTTAATAATTTGAAAAACTGTCTCCAAAAATTGAAATAAGACATTTTAATTTACTTAACATTGAAAATGTGGAGTTCTCTATCACTAAAATTTTGAATAATTATAGGTTGGTTTTATTAACGTCGCACTTGAAACAACACGAGGGCTACTGGTGACGGACCTCGTAATTTTGAACCTCGGTCAGTGACAAGGACGACATCTGAGCTTAGTGAAAAAAGAATACAGGAAATAAAAACAACTCAAAACATCTCTTACATCGAAGCACGTAAACAAATAGTCTCGCAAGTTTCTCATTCTTATGCCCAAGCTGCAAAATCTCCTCTCTGTGCTTCCACCCAAACTGACCCAAACATTACTAAAGTTTTATGTCCTCCTTTACTGATATTGAAACCTTTATCTCTTTCCTCCGCCCCATTGCCTTCCTCTTCCTCCATTAATACTGTCTCCATATCCACAACACCCACTCAGGCTCGTATTCTACCACTTGCTAAAAAACCCACATCCAAAACTTCTTCTAAACCTAAGCATTCCATTCCTTTACATGACAGAGCTCTAAAATATAGACCTCAAAATAAGCGCAGAGAAAAAGTAACTTATAAAAATGTCTCGCATCCCATAATAGGTTCTAAACCCCTGATAGCAATTACCATGAATTCACATGCACCCAAAAAAGGTTCTATCACACCTACCCTTGACGACGATGACATGATTTTATATGACATCGATGACTGTTGGTTAAATGATGCTGCGGATGAAACGGAAACATCCCTCCATTTAAAGCGTACTAAGCAACATATCCGAAAATAATGTTTGTTGTTGATTATGCTTAGTTTTTACATACAATTTCATTTTCTATTTTAAGCTTTGCGTATTAAATTTAAATTTTAATATTTTTAAGATGTGCATTTTTACTCCAATATTTTTAACTTTGACTTGATTTTATGTAATTGTATTTTCAATGTGTGATTTGTATTTCATGTTTTTACTTCTCCCTTCACCTTGTTTGGCGCAGCATAGCCATACGTCGCTCTTGCGCCATTAAAATCCACACTCACTCACTCCACTTTCTACACATTGTGGGTTGCATGTCGCACGCTAAAAAGTATTGGAATGTTCTTGGACGTGACGTTCTAGTGGATGTTTTGTAGAGCTCTGAATGTATCCTCTCTTTGGAAATTTTTGGTCTAAAGGAATTGATCACGCCTCTTCTAAAACCACGGGACATATTTCTTTGTTTTGGTTGATAACTGAAAATAATAAAACAGTTATTGGTCAATAGCACTCCAACCGAGGCAAGAATTGCCACCTGCTAAACTGGACACCTGATGTGTGGATGTTCTCGGTTCCCAGGAGAATCGGACTCTATAAGGTCAAAGTTCATGAGAAACGGAAATGTTGTTTTCCCTTTCTCACGAGTCAAGATGTCTTTAATGAGGATCTTGTCTGGATGTAAAGGGGACCACAAACGAACTTGTGAAGTGTGGTCGCCGCAATAGTATAATTTCTTTTCAACTGGAAGAAATTAACACACTAACGTATGAATACATAATAATACCTATTGAAAGTTCGCGCAATCACGGCCATACGTAATCACAATATATAGCGCACCTCATTAATATATAGCCTGGTGGGCATGTATTTGAGTCCACAATTGAAGTAAAGGTGATAAATATATGTAGGATTTTCCAGCTAATTACCAATGAATTAATTATATTTTTAAATGTATTGTAAAACCAGTTACTCGATAGATAGCATTACGAATCAGCGTCATGTGATAACTCGTGCAGCGCCCCCTATTCCTGAGCAAATCAACGACATTTCGTTCTCTTTCCCTCTTCTACCGTTTCTCTTTTTCTCCGCATTACCTTCGTTGAAGGTGAACTTCGAACGCCAGAGCGTGTTCTAACGCCCATCGCCGATATGGGTTAATTGAGGCCGCCATCTATTTTTCTCCGATGAACTGATTAGCTTGAATTTAGTATTTTATATATTTTTTCCCTTCATCTCTTCTAATAAACGAAGTAAAACAACTTCAAGCATCGTCATTGAATTCATACGAAGTCTTCATAGAATCCTGTAATGGAATTACTCCCCTAGACAAACCAGTTTGTAGACAAGACACTAGTTTGCGTAAGAGCAAACCAGTGTAAAGTCTCACACCCGTTCTCTCTCTCTCTCTCTCTCTCTCTATATATATATATATATATATATATAAACAGAAAATTTAATTTGCATAATCCGAGTTCTTTTCCGGTGATGTAGTTGTAGAATATAAAAGACTAATCAGCTTTTTGTTTTGGAGTGTATTGCTATATACTCCTCATCGACGAGTTCTTACAAGCTGATAAAACTGAAATTTGGTATTTAAAATGTGAAGGAATGAGGGCTTCGAAAGTTTTTAAACCCATGCATGCAATGCTAAAAATCTGGTTTACGTATATCTTGTCTCAAAGCAGTACATCCAACAATAATGAAGCATTCAGAGAGATCAAAGGAGACATTTTGATGGCAGGATAGACAGCTGTTGCAAGCTGCTTCCAGTCGTAAAATGTTTGTGCGTCAAATTTCCTACAACTTAGCCATCTCACTAACCATATTTACAGTTCATTGTCTTTTACCTACAAAGTTCTATGTTTATCGTAGTATGCAGAGAACTTCGATGCTGAAAGCACATCATGGAGAGGAGCATCGATTTATGCAGTCAAACTTGGACAATTAGAAGCTGAAGAGTGTAGAATTTTTTTTTTTTTTTTAATTATGCAAAAATTCGAACTACATATGTTTTCCATAAAGAAGAGGTTTTTTAAAAAAAGCTAACACCATGATCAGAAGTGTGTTTTTTCCCTTTGTGTTTAATTCTGTTATTTATGTATTAAAGTTGATTTTTAATTGTATAGTAAAATATTTGTTATTTTAGAGAATTAAATATTTTAAAAACTTAGCAGTGTGTTTCTTTTTTAGCATATCATTCTATTTATTTCTAACAATAATACTTTTTGTAGCATTTTTAACTGTATATGTTAGAACTTAGTACACCCGCCACAGTATTTTGGTTGGGGTTTGACCGAAGAAAAGGGAAGTGTGCAACATTTTAGTCTTGCCTTAATTGTATGTAGCTTTTTATATTTATACAGTACAGTAAGCAATTCTGCCAAAGGTCTTTTGAGTTATATCTTGAATGAAAGAACAACGAGAAAAAGGTTTGTCAAAAGTTATTGAAATTCCAGATCATTCAGTTTATTTCCTGGGTTGAAGTAAATCATGAAGGTATAGTATGTGAGACCTTTTAATGTGTATAGTGAAGGAGGGCTGACTGAAAACTCATTCCCCGTTTCTTTTTTTTTTATGGTTCTATGAACTAAGATTTCTTTTTAATTATGTGGACGTCATCATGATAAAACACAATGATAGAGGTATTCCTTGTCTCCTCTAACTTCATAAAACTTTCTTGATGAATTATGAAATCATTGTAGAGAACCCAATGTTTAAAGAAAAGCCTCTCTCTTCTACTATCAAAACAAAATATTTGTGGATATATTAAACAATGTTTCTGCTTTGAGCAACCTCTTGTAAATTATCGCATAATAAATTTTCATTAATAACTATGGGGTTTCAAAAATTTTCACTTATATATTATACTGATGTTGATTTATAAACACAGAAATCACGACCCTCTTCTCAATGTAAAGTCGAGAAATCAACAATTTATCTCCCCTTTTTTACCCGTGACTGTTTTCAGAAGGTTACACCATAACAATGTTCTATGCTAAGGCTCTCTAAGTATTAGGTTCGAAGTCGGATAACTTTTTTTTTTAGTCAGTAAAATGTAAAGTCCTAATTAATGTCAATATTAAAAGTGTAAATGTCAATATTAACTCGTCCACACCTCCGATGGATTGTATTTGAATGTTTCATCAGGTGTGCCAAAACGTATTGTGTATGGGTTATACGTAAATTTAATATACTGGTTAATTGTTTTTCATTTGTTTCATTAGCATTGTGCACTGTTACAGTTGTAAAAATGTATCAGAAATATATATTCGTTGAATTGTAACTGTTTTCTGGATTATTTCAGAAGTGGGTTGATTTGTATTTTCCAAACACTTGTTAAGTGAATTGAATTAGTTTTTCTAAAAATGAAATTTATACCTACTGACATATTTTTTGATATATATCCGCTTCAATAAACACATTTAACCAAATTGGTGCAAAAATCCGCACCTATTGTCGAAACTGAACAATCGACTCATACGGCCATATGTATGAACCGTTTGCCTCAAGAAGAAAAGGACCCCTAGCCTGCAACGATTTACTAATACAAGGTTTTGGATAAGATGCATCGCTATCCATATCGGCTAAGAATGAATTTTAACACTCTATATTGGACGTACAAACGGTGGCTATAAACCGCCCTATTTTCAGAAGCAGCTTCTAATCATGAAGGTTTGACACTGTTTTTGATAACCACACTGTTGTACGCATTTTTTCCTAGTTATCATCAAATTTATGGTGATAAAAAGCAAAGCCATATTTTCTATTCTCCCTTTCGAAATCCAGAACGTGATCTATTGAGTTTCCCTTTGGAAAGTTATTATGAAACAAGCACATTCAATGTTACTACCTGCTTTACAAAAACTGCAATTTGGGGCTTCATTTCGCTCGTTTACACGCTTCTTATTTCAAACTTAGTTGCTCTTACTTTTGAAACTTCTCTAGGATTGTATTCATGCTTATAACCTACCTTTTCGGCCAACGTTTCAGATCCGATCCGATCCGATCCGATGCTTAAAATTGTCTTATTTTTCACAGGAAGTGTATTAAACCGCAAGTTTTAAAAACGCGTAATTTACAACTAAGACACTGGATAGAAAAAAAAAATCGCTTGACTCTTGCACTTTCGAAGTCAAACACGGCTTCTTATCCGTTAGTTCCAAATCCTCGAACAATGTTTTTACTTGTCCATTTTGTGAAGCTTCGGATTCTGACAAGTCTTTTTTTAATGCTGTATACGGGTTTTATTATTGGCGGATTATGTATACAAGATCGCTGACATGAGTTAAAAATTGCAATTCAAGTACCGTTACTAAAGTTTCAAACTTAGTTTGCTCATTTACAATCCCAGAAATCCTGAAATTAACCTCTATCTGCTAAGATACAGTTTCACATTTGTCCAAAATGCGAGTACCTTAACCCATTATAATTTAATAAATTACTTTCCCGAGGCATATAGTTAAATTGCCGAGTTTATTATACCTGTTTCCTGGATTTTAGAGTCTTACCCTTTGCCCATAAACATTTCAATGCCTTACTGAATTTTAATTGAAAAGGTCATAAATGATTCCTTATGATAATGTTAAGTAATCACATAGCTACTTTTAAAATGACATATTAATAATATTCGTTAGAGTATTCAGTAAAATGAGAATTTGTCTACACCTTTCCGCAAGCACTTAAACAAACCTCAAAGGAGCACATGTAATTCTATGTCAAGCAATGAACTGGTCATCCTTACAATCTCGTACGTACTCCACAGCTCAATACAAAGAAACGTTTCTAGTCTGGATTTGCTTAAATCAAGTCATCATTGTTGCAAAGCTAGACATTGGTGCGTCTTTCTGAAGAATGCTGAGCTTATAATCCCGAGCAACCATTTCTGCCATGGACTGCAGCAGATAATCAGATAGCAAAAATGACCAAAACAAAGAATTAATAACAAGCTAGCCTTATACATAGTGATTGTTCTGTAAATCAAATTTTAAAGAACAATCAGTATGTGTAAGGCTAGCTTGCGCCTTTGCAGAGACAAGGTCACTAATTCTTTTACGCATTGCTACTCGTAGCTTCTTAAATATAGAAAAGTCTCAGATAAAATTACTTATCCCTGGAAACACCTTTGCTGGACAGCGTAAGTAAAATTTACTAACTATAGCGAATCGCTTCTGCGATGAAACGAAACGGACAGAACCGCTGCGCGTTTGTTGTTTATTATGTGACATAAATACAAAAACTTAATTGTCATTAGCTACTTATGGCGGAAAAACGTGTCACTCCACTTTCAGATGTTTTTGTCAGAGTCGTCAGCGACGTGCTACACACGTCAGCAGGCAATTGCCACAGAAGTAAAAAGGACGTCCACTGAGATTGTTTGCCAGAACACAGTCTGTAATTGCACTTCATTCAGTACAGCTATCGATATTCAACCCTATTTTAAGATGGAAAGCGCCGGTGAAGTTAGTGATTTTATTCCTACATTAGCAATATTAGTCCTGGGTCAAAAATTAATTAGTTTAGAAGATATTAATCTTTTTCGGATTTCTATAAGTCATAAAACACTTAATGCCTCTTAGCAAGTTGCAGTTGACTGTTTTAGCACGCGTACCTGTGAATTTCTCGTCACCGCAGTTGGTTAACAGCCCATAGTGTAGTTCTAATGCGATGTTAATTTTAAGAATCAATATCACTTATTTCAATGCAACCAACTATTAATGGATGTCTTCATCGCGCCGAACAACTGCTATTGTGCTTTAAATGGGCAAAAAACGCTCCAATGCTGTATTTTTTGGCTTGTATGAAAACAGGCACTGTTCCAACGTTGGTAATAACAATTGAGCATTCGAAAATAATCACGGAAGCAGGTTTTTTTCATTAGTACAACTTTCTCATTTTTGGATTCCGCTGAAAAAACGGACCCGGCAGTGTCTTGGAGATGACCTCATGAACATGATTAATGGACCGTGTTCTTTCTTTAACATTTCTATCAGAGGTTCTTTGACCTTTGCAAGAGATACAGGTCTTGGAATACGAAATGGAATTAAAAAGAGTGTTCTTTCGCTTTTAAAATAATTGTGTTGTAATTGTGAATCTGCTTTTCAAAAATTCGAAATGGTTATTTTTAATGTCTTTTTTGATGAAAGATATGTCTGTTTAGAAGAAATTTGTTTAAGAGATTCCATGAATACATTCATATACTTCCATTTGCTTAAACGAAATCTGTCACATCTATTTGAATTCGAAATCGCTGTGCTTGTGGGTTTTTTTTTTCTTTCAGATTCAAAGTTTATTTTGTGGCCTGTAGAATCAGTAATTTTTATTTGGTTTACTTAACAAATGTAATTATACTAAATCAATTGTGATTTCAGCCGGTTATTTGTTTTTTTTTTCTATATAAATATTGTTTTATATAACGCTTGCTCCAATATTCTTCCCAAGAAAATAATTTGTTTGGAAAATGAAAATGGTGTATTTGAATATAACTAAAAAAAAAATTTTTTTATCAGTTCGTTTGAAAATTTTTAGAATTTTTATTTCTATTTTTTAAAGCGCCTTAAAAATAAATGCAATTTTTCTTTAACTGGACATCATTCTGATTTTCGAATTTCATAAATGTTTGCTTTATACACAGTCCTTCCGTCTTAATAGTAAAAGTGATTACTATAATCGAATCGGATTGGATTTCTCGTCGTAAATTCGTATCCATCATAAACACGTAACTGATTACTGATAATTTAATAACTGATAGTAAAAAAAAACTATAATTAATCAAATATATATAATCCTTAATATACAATGTCTAACAGACTAGCTCACATTACTTATAATGTATAAAGCTATGAATGTATAAAAATTAAGGCCATCTGTAAGAGAATAAACTAATATGGATTTAATATTTCCCTATTAATGTATGAATTGTACAGAGAAATTGTAATGTGAATTGTTTGCTATAAAACTGCGTGGCAACGAAATATTAATTTAAGCTTCATATTCTTTGAACATACTACTTGTTTTGTGTAACATTGGAAAGGAGATTAATTTAATCTTCTCTCCCCCTCTTCTCAAAATTGTATTTGTTTTAAAGATCCTTTGTATACCTGTTTGAGGTAAACTGCATTAACTTTGAATATGCAATATGTTAGCTTCATTTAAACAAAATGACGGGTTTTTACGCACGCATCTGTGAAGAAATGAGGTCAAAGATCTTAAAACCTTTAACATGGAACATCAACCATAAATTGGTAATCATCATTTAGGAGTAAGTACTGAGCGGATTTAAAATACTTTTGAGCTAAAAATATGAAACAGTATAAAAGCTAAGATTTATTTCCTGTTTACAAGAAGAAGAAAATGACTCTTCTCTCATTTCTTCCATTGTGGAGATAAAACGAAATCCGATTTTGTTTGCTCACAGTATTCCAAAGATCATCTATTGGATTATTTATTCTGCATTATAAAATATATAGGTTAGACTGTTTATAAGGTGTGGACGCGTTCTCATTAAGAAATATTTATCAATGAAAAGTAGCGATGTTTTAAAAATATTTTTATGGAACGACAATTAATGATCTTTACTATAGGAATACAAAAAATTCCTTTATTTTCACCAACTTTTCCCGTTCTTTGATCCATTAGGAAAATAAAACAGACGTCTCTTTAAGCATTTAATATGTACTTAACATCTTTTTTTTTTTAACATGCAGTATTCCTTTTTTTCATTATAAATTTCACATAAGATTTTAATGTATTCCCTTTTAATAGACGTTGCTACCATCGCAAAAGATTTAAATGAAATTTGAGCTATTATTGACTGAAAATTAACTTCAGTAAAAGATTCTATTCTCTCAATTTCAAACGAAACAATTATCTTCTCCGTAATTGTCTGTAAAAAAATTGTGTTATTGTATCACTGTAATTTCTCTATATTTTGTTTCTTGACATTTTATACTTTTATTCAGGTCTTCGTTGATTTTTTTTTTTTTTTTTTTTTTTTTTTTAATTTAATAATGAAAATTACTTTAAAATTTTTTATTATTTTTATTTCCCTTTAGTTTTCTTTTTTCAAATGACATCTTTTTTTTCTTTTTTTTTTTTTTCTTTTTTCGAATAGGCTCAGCCAATACTCTCCGAGTTTTTTGTATATTTATATCTTCCTTAATGTTTGTCTCGTTGGCGTGAGTTTCTATGGGCTTTTAAAATTATCGTATTTTACATTTACAAAAGTATGTTAAAAGTTGCATCTTTATGTATTCAAGCAATTACTTTTTTGCTGCAGATTTAATTGAATAATTTTTATACTTAATTCTTTTTTTCGACATCATTTTGAATTGATATATTGTCTGAAATTCCGCTTTCAAAGTGTGATTCTAATTAATCTTATAATTTATCTCAGTGTATTGCATAAATATACCATTCTTTTTTAAAAAAATTAATTTTTTGCTTATTGTGCGTATAAATAAGCGCTGTGGAAACTTTATATAAGTAATAATGAAGTATAACTGATCTAAAAAAACTTTTTTTGGGGGGGGAAAAAAAGAAAGAAATACGTTAATTTATTGATATTATAATTTATATCAATTTATATGTGTATGGAATATATATCAGCTCATTTTTATGTAAAGGTATGTATATAAAATCTTAAAGCCCAATTCTCTCTCTCTTTTGAATAAATTACCTTGAAGATTTTTAGAATAAAAATATCAGTTTGATATACTGTCGACCTCCATATAACGCTTAAATAACTCATGACAGAGTGAACTCTTTATGAATCATTTTAGGCCCCACGGAGTATAATGAGGTTTTTCCTCATTAAAATCGAAAGTTGATCGGTGCCGTTAACGAACTCCATCCTGGAAAAGCGAGCAGAGGAAATTCTGCCCACCAAGTAATGAGATGTATCCCTTTCGATATAATTTTTTTTTTCCAATTGTTTTTTTTTTTTCTTCTTCTGTTCTTTTCTTCACTCACATTTTTCCTCTTCTCATTCTCGGCAGTAAGTGACGTAATAAGTATCGAGGCGGTTCAACTTCTTTAAAACTCGGCATGCCAGCTATTCGTCCTGTCAGGGAAACCCGCATTCCTCTCTGTGACCAAGAAATAATAATAATAATAAAGCTCTGAGAGCGGATCCTTATTAGTATTTTCCACCTTTAACAGCCGTTTTAATCCTCGTTTGAACGGACACCTTCCTGAGATTTGTTCACTTTTGCGTGCAGACCATTGGACTCTGTGTTTATTTACCTGTATGGAGGATGAGTCACCTGTGAACGTCATTCTGTCTGCGTGAATAACCAAGGAGGGATTTCCGCAGTGTTCCTTCGAGTGCTGGGGGTTCATTCATGTCGGCGCCGCGGTTTGTTTGTGCGGGGAAATGCCTTTTCGGCGTCCGTTGTAGAGGAGCCAGTCTTTGAGGCGGAACATTACGGCGTACCGTTCCTTCGTTTTGAAAGCTCGAAAATAGGGACCTTGGATGTGCCTTGTATTTGTTTACTTTATACTTTTCTCTGGAATAAAATCCTGAAGAGGCTTCAGGAGGGGAAGGGTTCTAGTATGGAATCCAAGAGGTATGTTTCTTATTTTTTTCTGCCGCAAATCTATTTTTGTTGTCTTTTTTTTTGTCAAATCTTCTTGTTGTCGTGATGAGAAATTTAAATGAAATGACTATGTGCGAACAAATGTTACTTTTGGAAGTAAAAATTGTTTATGTATGTGTATATGTATTTATATGCATGTGTATGTATGTATATATGTATTTATATGCATGTATATGTATGTATGTATATATGTATTTATATGCATGTATATGTATGTATGTATATATGTATTTATATGCATGTGTATGTATGTATGTATATATATGTATTTATATGCATGTATATGTATGTATATATGTATTTATATGCATGTATATGTATGTATGTATATATGTATTTATATGCATGTATATGTATGTATGTATGTATTTATATGCATGTATGTATATATGTATTTATATGCATGTATGAATATATGTATGTCTATATAATATTGGAAAGGCTTGTGATTTTTACTTGTGAGATAAATTTTCTTTTTTCTTTTTTTTCTTATAAGGTTTATAATTTTTCCTTCTGTGAAAACAGTTGAAATTTTCTCCTATACTTATTAATAACTAATTTAAATTCATTGTTGACAAAATAGACTATTATACAAATCAAATGTGACTCTAATTAAAAAAAAAAAAAAAGCCCTCAAAAAGGCGTGTTGAGATTCAGTGACAAATCTGAAGTGTGTTATATACGTATTGACTTTTTAGGGTTTTATTTTTCTGATCTTACAAAGATATTAAAAAGAATTTCCGCAGTTGTAGTCTGTAATGAGTTTTTATTTCAAATTTTAGAAATGTCTTATTTTCTATTTTTTAAATACATGAACATATTACATTTTAAAAGCATCGAAATATGTATAGCATACGATGTTTTTTTTTCAAAAGTTCATAACTGTGTATTTTATAATAAAAATGTATGTTATTTTAGTTATGCATGTTTCATAATTTTCCAACGAAATGAGTAGAGTTTATCCTTAAAAGTAAAATATTTTTTTAAAATTAAATCAGCATGTGTCTGCAGAACTACTTTCGATCGATATTTTCTTCCACCCCACCCATTTTTCTAATCAATCATACATATGTTTCTCCATCTGTATTTTTAATACAAGTGGCTAATACGCAAATAATCCACTCACACAATTCTGGTTTTACGCGTAAAATCTCTGTTTCTAAATGTTGCAATATATTCTGAGCTATTTCTAATGATCATGATTTGTTCCTGCGTAAGACATATGAAATATTTCCACTCATGAAGGTAATTGAATCTGAGTCAGTGTTTATTCATTTTACCCAAATAACTCATTTTGTCCCCGTCTTCCTTTTTAACTCGACAGTTTTCATATCCAGTCAACCATCTCTTAGTAATTGAAAACTATGTATCGCCCATGATCATTCTGATTTTTTCCACCTTCTGTATTAAAAAAATGGCTTGTTTCATTTACGATTAATAAAAGTCGGTCTGAAAGAAAGTCTGAACAATGGAAAGTGGAATTGAGCTAACCGTCATGCTCAGGCCATGATAGAAGCGACTCCTAGAAGCAATAACCGAGTACATCCTGTTATTGTCTCAATGCGTCAAATTTCATTAACTTATCCTCTGTTTCTAACGTTTTTTTTTTTTACCTCGATATATTTGATTGGCCTTGACAAAAAATCTGCCATAGTATAAAACTTTTTTTTTAAAAAAAAAAATGAATATGTATAATATATATGTTGTATTAGAAAATTTCTATAATCAAATCATATTGATTTGGCCTCCGTTTCTAACATTTTTATGTTGCGCTGCATTTTTTTTGCTGTACAAAAAAAATCTGCCTCGTCACTTATGCTTTTCTTAAAATGAGTATTGCACTCGACTGGGAAAGAAAAAAAAAATCTGCAACAGTATAAATTCACTTTATGCAGCTCAAAATTACGAAACAGTTCCTTTAGCTTTCGTATACGAGTAACCGAAAGAATTTCTAAAAAAAAAAAAAATTAAAAAAAATTCCATAAGCACACTTGAAAAAATTGTTAAATTTTCGAGGTAAGCTTTAATCGTGTTGATAAAGAAAAATGGAACATATTTTTATGACGTATTTATTAACATAAAGCAAGCACGTCTTATAATTTATTATGAAAATATACTGTTTAGAATTAAATTATTAAAAGGTTTTTGATATTTTTTAAGTAATAAAACTTTAAATCTTAAATAAGCAAAAGTTCATCAAGGTAATAAATACACATTTATTTTTGCTTATGCATTTTTTTTACTGTGTTACGTATACGTTTATTAGTTTTAGAGTTATATTTGTATAATGGATTTAAAAGAAGTTTCTTTATAATATAAGCTATTCTGTAAGGGACATATGATTGTTAACCGCAGTAAATCGAGCATATTTTGTTCTTATCTTTTTCATAAGTCTTCAAATCTTTTTAAAATTTTAATGAAATGATGCAATTTTTTATGTGATAATTTGTAATTTGTGCATCGATGAAACAATGTTAAATGTTCAGAAAATACTTAATAATTTATAAAATTAGTGATATCGCTTTGTTTTCACATGATTCAATGGTATGTTGATTTGCATGCGAAATTCTAAGAAAGGTTTTGCTTCAGAATATATAATTTTCGTTTCGTAGTGCAAATAAATACACAGATATTTAATTAAATTAAAAATATTTAAAATTTAATGCCGTTTTCAATTTTTAAAGGCCTATTAAAATTTGATATTAAAAAATATATTTTAATATGTACCTGCCTATGGAAATGCAACAAAAAATTTGTATGAAACAATAATATAACTACAAGTTATGCAAAATAATATGATAATATAATTGTCTAGTTTTCATAAAGTTATCTTAAATAACTTTAAAGATAACTTGCACGAAATGATGAAACATCAAATTTTGAGAAACCGAGTATAAAATGATCCGTTTAGCAAAGTAATCATGCACCTTTTAAATCATAACTCAGGGAATAATTAGAATGTATAAGTTTGTTTTAAAGAATTCAAGAAAATCTGTATTTTATTATATATATATATATATATATTTCAGAAAATCGAATTTTTTGAGGTCTAAGGACCGTGAAGGGCCCTTATGGACTTATTTAAATGATTAAATTAACGCAAATTTTACGCCTATAATCATCTTAAAGAACAATACTTTAGGACGCTGGGAATTTAATCCAAACCTAATTATATTCTTTTATTATTTTTTAATCGAATGTGGTTAATGTATGTAATATATATAATATTCAGTTTCCATTTCTTTTGTACCGTGATCAACTCAATGTATAGACCTTGGAAAGAAATCAACTCAATTCCAAAAATGTAAAAAATAGGTTTCATTATTTTTTAAAAGTAATATGCATAATGGCTGTGTACCATTAGAAAATGTGTGTAACCAAAAACCAAAAGAATCATTGATGAATCCATAAGAATTGATAGGCCTAAATATGTTTGAAAAATTCTAATTATTGTTAAGTGCCGGAATATCAGATGATAGAGGACTTCTTAACTCAGAACTCTTTTTCTTTTTTTATAGAAAAATGGCCCAATATAAATATTAATGCATTACGATACCTATATCCGTGTATCTTACTGTGCCTAGAAACATCTTAGAAATTGGCAATATTTCACTTTTAACATGTGAATTTAAAAAAAAAATTAGCTTCAAAATATAGGACCCGAAATATGAACGTTATTCTACAGGGGAAAAAAATGGATTGATCCTAACAAAATTGAACAATTAAAATATGCTTCTCACAGATACGACAGTGAAATTATTGTATATTAATTTCTGTAGCACTTTTTTTTGTCTGAAAAAAATGTTCCGAATTTGGATCCTATCTTTAATCTTTTAACAGTAGGCGGAGACAGTCATTAACAAGTTGTTTTGAATTCTTTAAATTAGTTTTATTTTTATTTAAAATTCTAATCACTTTAGCCACTCTCCTTATTTAAATCCAATAATTTGGCCCCGTATTTATCGTCAGTTGTAATGGGAACGAGATTCTGACGCAAATGATTTCTCTGAATGCCTTGTGCAACCAGTGGTGGCTTTAAGGGAGGAGCTGATTTTATGCTAGGTTGGTTTGAATTTACGTCGCATTGGAGCTTCACAATAGTTAGTTGGCTATGTTCCAGGGTCAATTGCTTGGAAGAAACACGGGGGTTGAGACCAAAAGAAATCTTCCCTGAGAGATTTGTCAATAGTAATTAATTCCTATTCATAAAATATAGTTAGAATATCAAATAAAAATTTCATTCAATTTGGCATGAAAGACTTTAGAGTGCAGTTCTTTAGTGAACAAATTTAAAAATATCCTATATATTTGTTGCAAAATGCTGGTAATACACCCCTCATTACCCCTTCAGCAAAATCTATTGAATTTACGAATCAAAACCTAACGAACGTATTGAAAACTAACGAATTAGCTTATAATCGAGATTAAGGGTGATTTGGGGGGGGGGGAGAGGGGGGCTGTTATAAAGTCTCGAAAATATGCTCACTAGAAAAAATTGTAAAACTATAAAAGATGGTTTTAAATTTCTATGTGAGCCCAGTTTTAAAAATTTATTAAATTAAATACAAATTATGAAATTATACTTACCAATGGAAATATATTTTGAAAAATGACGTATCTGATGACAGTACAAGAGTGATGTGAAATAGTTACGGATACAATTAATAATAATATAAATAACTGTGAATAGAAAATTAAAACAAAAATATGGTGGAAGGATCGTTGTTAGGAATGGGAATTAAAAATATTGAATATTGAAACTTTAGTGACGAAACTGTAGTTTTTTAAATGACGAATTAATGTCTTTATAATTTATTTGGTGTTTTGTTAATTTTTAACCTTAAATTTCATTTGATAGTTCACAAGTTATCTTACATGATTTTTTACACAGTCCATATTTTGTTTTGCAAAAAAACTGTTTTATGTGTTGCAATTAATTTATATAGAAGAGAAAATGTCTCCCTGCAATTTTTTAAAATCATTTATCAGCAATGTTGAAGAAAGTTAGGTGAAAAGTATATCAATATATGGAAAAAAAAATCTTAAATATCTTCCTCAATTAAGAGAGCATTGATGAAATTAAATATGCGTTTCTTTAATATATCTCGTATCCAATATTTTTCATTGTTTTTAAATAACAATAAAAAATGTGAGTGACTTTTATTTATTCTTGGTTGATGATTGTTTTTTAACTCGCAGGTAAAAATAAACAGGATCGTACATTTTTCATAGATGTTGTTTTCGTGAGATTTTCCTAGAAATCATATACGTGTATAATGCTTACATGTATATTGCAATCAATACACGTATATATATAATTTTTAAAAACTGCCATATTTTTCTTGTTCGTACGAGTAACGAAATGCCTTTGCGTGGTATTCTGAAAGTCCGGAAAAATTCCGAAGATAAGTAAGTATTCCTGTTTTGTTTTAGAAACATTACCTAAATCATTATTCTGGTAATTATTATTATAAAATATCGCGTTTTTAGAACGGTAATTAATATAAAATAAGAGGGTTAGTTCAACCTTGAAAAATCCTCTATATGTAATTCATAACATTTCATAAGATTGTGTGCTGTTGAACCACAATTTTTCTTTTTTTAAAAAAACTGCATTTAAGTTTGCGCTATATCGTTAATAGAAAATAGTAAATTTTTTCCTGTCGTTGCGTTTTCTTGTGCTTTGATGTTTTCAAAAATCGTTATGAATATTGTGGCGATTAGTTAAACGCTGTAGTGAAGAAAATCAGTTTGAAGTATTAGCATTCAACTTTTGAGTTGCACTCATGTGCGATTTATATTGTACCTGGAAATGTACTTTTTTTTATAACAAAAATGATTTTTAAAGTGTAGGGCAAATTTGGGAAAAATTTGTATTATTTGTTAAACACAAAATACGGTTCACGGATTATGTTTGTGAAAGATTTTAGAAAGTATTATTCATATATTTATAATATAAGAAATTCTTCAAAAGGGATAATTTTTGATAGTTTAATAATTAGAAGAAAATATTTTTTTTTTTTCTTATGTGGTTAGAAATTTTAATTCTGCAAATAATTTATGTAATTATTGCTTTCGGTAGTATTTTTCCTCTCTAGATCTTCTTCGAGAAAAGTTAATTCGAAGCACGACATTTTTTAAACGAGTACTAGTTCTAGATTGTGTATTCTGGCATCGGAGATTTCCCCCTCCCCCAGCATAGTATATAGTTTTTACTGCTTTTTCTGCAAATCGCTCGATATCATTGTTCAGTTATGAATTGGGGGGAGTGTTCCGGGCTCATAACAATTTTGTAGAAGAAATTGGCTTTGTCTATGTGAAATGTGTTAAAACAGGCTTTTAAAGTAGGGGATTCGCGTGTTTCTTTTTCTTTTTTTTTTCTTCTTCTTCTTCTTCTTTTTTTTTTTTTTTTTTTTTTTTTTGTTTAGTTGACACTTTTTACCATCAATGTAAAACATTTGTGAGCTAATGAAAATATTAATTTAATCTTAAATTTCATTAGCTCCCAGATTCATTCCGTTTGATAAAGGAAAAAAAAAATATTTATGATTTCTTTGACAATATATTTAGGATATTAAATTTATTTAAAAATTCTTATAATTTTTAAAACAGTTGAGGGGGGGATTAAGTGCGCACCAACCGACTGCCAAGTGAGTGTGCTACTGTTAACTGTGTTGTGGTTGTTCGAACTTAAACAATATATAAACTGCGTTTAAACTTTTAAACTGGTTTTTCTCGGAATTGGCTGGCTAGTGCGATTTACTACTTTTATAAATGGACACAATTTTAGTGTACTACAAGCCTACCAAGTCATATCGCAAATTAAATTTCCTAAGTTAATGGCCTCCACTTGTAAGATAAATAGATTAATTTCTTTTTTTTTTTATCAGTGGACTCATTTGCCAATATATGTGTGTGCGCGCGTGTGTTTAATAAGTAATAAGTGTGAATGCGAGCGTTAAACTGTACTATGGAAATGTATTACAAACATTTATAGGAGAAAGAAATGCGAGATAACTAGTTTATTATTGAAAATTAAAAAGAAAAAATGAAACAACTTTTTTACATTCAAAGTTTCCTCGGTTAAAGAAAGCCCATTTGAAATGTATATATAGCTTCTTTTACATTCTATATGTTCATAAAACATTTGATGTATTTTGATCAAGCATAACGTTAAATAATTGCGCCACGATGAAAGAATTAGCGCAGTTAAAACTGCTAATTATTAGAGTGTTTACTCTAATTCTGGAACAAAACCTGTTCATATTCATGATTATGATGAAACATCTTCTACATGCTTGATTGCAACTAAGGCATGCTTAACTAATTTGGATAGCTTAAAGCACATAGCATGATAGCCAAGGTAAGCAAACGAAAACTGCTGTGCTTCAATTACTTCCTACAATCTGACGCGGTATTTGTTGTATGGTAACAAATGTAGGCGTAAATCCGCTTTCTTTCCACTTGCATGACGCTGATGACATGACTTTTATTCAAGCGGTGAGAGGTTAGATTTTATTAAGTTGTAGAGATATTTTTCTTTTTCTCACTCAACTCTTTTCCTCGTTTGTTCCTCTTTTTCTCTTGCACGTGCCGGGCGGGCGGCCGGTCTCCTATTCCATTATTTGATGATATTCAGCTGAACACTTCTTAGTTCAAGATTGTTTGAAAAGTTGAAATCAAGAATTATTAAAAAAATGTATGATTATAAATTATGTTAATTATTAATTATCTTGTCTCTACCCCCCCCTTCTGTATTTGATCAGAAAGTTGTAATTGTTTCGATGCGTTGGGGAGACGCGCGTTTGACTTTTGGACCACTTCTATTTTCGTGTTATTTTAGTGGTTGTCATTCTACAATGTGCATGTTAGGAACACCTACTCGTCCGGGGGGGGGAGACATCGCGATTCAAAATGGTACTGTGTTTTCAATCAAGAAAATATATTTATTATGAGTTAAAAGTGAGGAAAAAAAAATATTTTGTTTATTCCATCGTTATTTTTTTCCTTCAAATTTTGATTCTGAAGTATAAACATGATTTATACCATTATTGTTTTGCCTAATATATCTTTTTTCAGATGTCATTGACAGTTTTATTCGTTTATTTTCCTCTTTTGTTATGTTTTGGCAAAGTTTAAATAGTTGGGATGGGTTATCCAAATAAGTTAATCATGCCTTAGTTCCAATCAACTATGTAGCAGGTGTTTTATCATAATTATGAATATAAAGGTTTTTTGAAACGCTTTTGGAACAAAACAAGATGATCTAAACTTTTAATTGTTGAGAAAATATTACTGCCTGTGGCTTTTATTGTTATTGATCGTTATTTTCTCAATTTTCTAATGCCAAAAGACTAAATTAAAGACAGATTTAGTATAATATATAAATACTAAATAATCCCTCAAATATTAATAGTTATAAGAATTTAAAATTTGTTTGTCGTATATTATCCTTAGAATGTTATCAACCACATAGAAACATGTTACATATTTTAACTTATTACTAATGGTAAGTTTAAGTGGAAATTAATTTTTTTTTCTTCTTTATAGTACTAAGAAAATAAGGTGTTTTGCCGTAAATTCGGTTTGAAATGACTTGAAATAAATGACTTAAATGAGAAAAAAATATTTCAAATTCTGGTGAAAAAAATAATCGGCATTGTTTCCGAAGTTGAAATTAAGCTAACTCTTCGGTATTTTTTTTTTTCTTTTCCAAACTGATGTTAGGTATGATATATCCAACTCAGTTCAAATAGGTGGGGCACATGCATTTTTTCACTTATTTTTTTAATAACATACCATTTTTGTTTTATATTCCAAAATTAATTTTTTAATGATAGTTACAACCTCTTTTTGTTAAAATTAGTGGCCGTGATAGGCTAGTGGTCTTGGTCGCGGACTAGCGATCGGCGGTTTTCGTCATATTGTGGGAACAAGTCTTGATGCCACTGAAGACCCGCCATGAAGCCGGAGCTGATGCATGTTAAAGCTATTGAGGCTTATAGTTTTCGTTGGCGGGGTGTGGAGAGGTCATGTCCTCGTCACTTGACCGAGGTTCAAAATTACGAAGTCCGTCGTCAATAGCCCTCGTGTTGCTTCTAGTGCGACGTTAATAAAACCAATCAATTTTGTAAAAGCTAAAATGTTTACGTGTCCTGTATTTTCCCTATATGTTGAAAATTAGTTAGGGGTAAACAATTTTATAAAAGCTAAGCTTAAAAGAAAATTTGAAATGTATAATTAAGATGTAAGCGGTATGCAATGATAAAATTTTCCTTTTGAATATTAATTATACTATTTAAATTAATAGGTAATCTGTTTAAAAACTATGGTTAATTAATTTTGACAAAAATATGAAAAGATATTCGTATGAAATGATCTTTTATTTTCATTTTTTTTTTAAATTGATGATGGTGACTTATCATCATAAAGACAGTTATTTCCCTCGAGCATGAGTAATTTTGTTATTTGTTTTCTAACTCTAGTTATTTGCTTCGTTTCTACGTAGCACTTTTCGAGATTTTACGTAACGCATTAAAACGAATTTCTTGTAAGAACACGATGATTCTATGATAACCCTAATGACAAATTTATAGTTTTATGTCTGATTTTTGTTCTTTTGTTTTTTAAATACAGTGTTATTGACCCTCGAACGTTCGTTTAATTTCCATGAATTTTTAATATATGTATGTAATATAAAAATACTTGTCAATATAAAAGCTAGTTTCCACACACTCTCTTTAGTATTGTTAAGATAAAGGCTAAAAACTTAACTTCTAATTTGTATTTCTTTATCTGCCCCATATTATCGTATCAAAAATATCTTAGTTTCGCATCAGTATAATTCATTCAGGGATTTTTAAAGGTAATTTTTAAAGGTTTAAAAATCAGTTTTCGTATAATCATACATAAAGAATGATACAGTACACAATTTAACATATCATTGCTCGCTTGAATTAAGGGCCTTGTTGCCTAGTTTTTTTCGTATCCATTTTTTACAAGAAATATAATCTCGCGTTTTTTTTTTTTTTAAGGGGAAAAAAAGTTTTTTTGTACATTAATGTCGACAAAAAGTATAATTTAAGAATATGACACTCTGAATGTTCCGCTTTCAACCCTGTATCGTTTTAAAACACATTTTCAATCATATACACTTTTTTTTTAAATTGACTTGGGTGGGGATTTTCCCCAACCAAATTTATTTTAATTTTTAAATGACTTTAATTTTTACCACATGCATATAATTTTACTAAATATTATGTTCTCTATCTTGAAATTCAATTTCAAATTTTTAACATGTAAAACATTTTGTAATATATTGACCACTTGTTTGGCACAATATATCCCATGAAAATTCAGTGCCTGAAATTAAATCCAACCAACCTTTGATCGTGAGGCATATTTTAACGGAATGCTCTGCTTTGAACTCTGTTCGTTTGAAACATTTTAATTCTTACGCACTTTTTTAATTGATTTGGTTGAGGAAAATCCAACCAAATATATTTAACTTCTTAAATTATACTGGTTTTACCCCATACATATAATTTAATTACTGTACTTTATTCTCTGTCTTGTGAGGTTAAATTTTAAATTGTATTAGCTCAAAAAATCTTGGTATGTTAACCTTGTACTTGGTACAATATGTCCCTTAAGAATTCAGTGCCATAAATCCATCCATCCAACCAACCAACCAACCAACCATGAATATTTGGCTCGTGGCTTTAACCTTATTTGATTAGTACTTCTCAAATGTAGTTCTTTTAACGTGATAGTTATAAAAAAAATTAGCATTGTGTTGATGAAATAAATAATTAAGCAGAATTTTTATTACTAAATGATTATTTACTATGTATTTAATATTCATAATAATATATATCATAATATAATCATATATATTATGATATATATTATTATGAATATCATAATATATAAATATTATAATATAAATAATTACTAAATGATTATTTACTAAGTATTTAATATTCATCTGAGCCTCAAATGTCGCTCGCCTCATTCGACATTAGATGAAGATTTCGAAGTATTGGGAATTTTTTTAACCATATATAGTCATCAAAATGTGCTCTTCTATTTTGGTATTACGGCCAAACTGTGTAAAAGAGACAATAGAGTGGCATTTTAACACTCTACACGAGTCAAATAACTAATTGAGCTTGATATCATTAATAAATATAAAAACGTACTTGAATTTGATTCTTCTGTTGATTTTGAGCTTTTGTTATTCATGTCTCATTATTGACATCTAATAACAAGGGCGAATTTATTAAACGCCTATGATTATTAACGTCTCCATCTCTTCTGCAAAAAAAGCTATTTAAACGAAACTCTCTTGATGTATCAATTTTCAAGCGAAACGACTTCGATTGTAATTTATCAACTGGAACGGATGTTGGAGTATAGAATTTTCAATGAGAGTATGTAAATAAATTTCTTCTTCAAAAGTTTGGAGACTGTTTTGCATTTTACATGTGAATGAATGACACGTAACCCCATAATTTCAAAATACGGAGTCAGAGTTATCCAAGTAATAATTTAAACATTAATTTGTATCTAATTTACTTCAGTTCCAATATCGGAAATTTTGCAAGATCAAATGGTTTCGATATTTTCTATTAGCAAATAAAGGTTCACACTATCCACAAAGCATAGGCAAATATTACTGTATATTAATGAAACTTTATATTTATACGGAACGATGTCTAATTAAAATATTCTATGTAACATTTTTGAATAGATCACTAATTTAGAATAGCACCGTTTGCCGAATGTTACTCAGAAATGAATGTATGCATTGGAATGAAACAGAATGAACAGAGCCGATGTGAAATATATTTCATGGAGAACCTAATTATACTAAATTTCTATCAAAAAATCAAATAATTAAAATATACCTAATTATACTATACTACTGTCGGACCCCTTTAGCATGCGGTTCAGCTACACGCAGCTTTACTATGACTCCCTCAAGAGTTATAATTTTTTTTCTTGTTTATGTGATTTCCGGAATAATTGAAAGTGATATTCAAAAAGTTCAAAAACGCAAACAAAAGGCTTTATACGATCGAGGAGAAACTCGATGTTATCGAACGAAATCGAAAAGGGGCAAGACAAGCTGGCATTGCCAGAAAACTTAATTTACCCGAGTCTACACTGCGTAGATGGTATTTCACTTTCGTAGAATTATTTTCTTAGCGGAGAGAGAGACCATTTCCACACGGCGGGAATTACACAACTCCGCCGTTGGATACAGATTATGAGATCATGAGTATAAAAGCAAGAGTAAACAAGAGAGAACGCTTTTTGCTGTGTTTTGAATTATATATCAGGGAAATTTCACTATAAACGTCAGAGACCACGTGGTATGGATGGAAGGGACTTCAAGTTAATCTGAGTGTAGACTTAAAAGTCTGGTGGGATCATCCCTACAAGTCTGTAGCGTGGGAAAAAGCTGAATTTGCAGATTTTTAGAGCGCGTGATTGCATAAATTAAAAAAGAAAAAGGAATAGTATCTGGCAATAATAATAATGAGTATCTTTTAAAGGAGAGAATGGGAAAAATTAGGAAATCAAATTATTGTGAGAAACTAATAGGAATTAAAGTTAAATCATTATATATAATATTATCTATTTGTTGGTAACGTTGGATAATGATAAAAGAATGTTAGGAAAAGGGCTAGGACAGTGGAAAACACGTATCTTGAATAGTATTCTTTTATTAAATATTTTTTGTTACAAGCAATTGACTTACATATTGGGAAAAAAAAAAAGCGTTCACGACCATAAATTTATTAACGCTCGAAATTTAACGAAAAAGTTCATGTCACAGAAAATTCATATCGATGTTGGAACTTATATTATCGTTCAATTGATTTAATACTGTAAGTCGCAGTTCAATTAACCTGCTGTTTAACACTTATGTACTGCGAGTACCGTGTGTTAACGGGCTCAGACTGTATTGTTATATGGAATCTTAAATGGACTCGCAAAATTTTTCTCATTCTTATTTTTTAAAATTATTTTTCTGTCCTATATATACGACGGTGCTGTTATGTAAGAGAGTACTTTTATTTATTCTATATAGATTTAAACAATTTGAATAAATAATTTGATTTGCGTTTCATTTGCCCAGGAAGTCCGTGATATTGTAACTAAAAATAAATCAGTCGACTCTTGAGAAGTGAGGTTTGTAATGAAATGTCTGTGTCAAGGTTGATAGAAATTAGTCCAGAACCTCACGCATGGATGGCTCCGAATTTTAAAAATATAAGAAATGTATGAGATTTCATTTTTTTTTTTTTTTAATGTTTAAATGTGAGGTAATAATAGCTGTACGAAGTCACATCATTTTATGTATCTCCTTTTCTCACAGCTATTATTGTTAATTTTATGGAACTTCTATACATCAAAAACCGCTCGGGGGTCATCTCTTTTAGATGAGTATGGGCATTAAGGACTCGAACGGCCCAGTAATATTTTCCCTCTTCTTCCCAATTCCTCTTACTGGGGGAAGTTGTGCTATGTGTAACTATTGTGTTTGTTCTCCGTGTGGCACATTTTGACGGAATGCTCTGCTTTTAACTATTCGTTTTAAACATTTTAAATCTTTTTCATTTCTTACATGACATTGGTTTTACCCCATTTATTTAATTTCATCAATCTACATTTTATTCTCTACCCTGAGTTTGAATTTTAATTTATTTTAATTACTGTAAAGATTAAATCTTCACCTTGAGTTTGGCACAATACGTCCTATGAGTACTCTGTACCATAAATTTCATCGACAAACCATCCATCCATCAAATACCTTCACTAAAACGAAGGAATCAAAACACCGACATTTATATTTGAATTTTTCGGCAAGTGTTTTGCATTCTTCAAAAAAAAAAAAAAAAAAAAGTTTCATGACAAGCATTTTATTACAAGTTATGTTCTCGTGCTAATTTTATATTGTACCCTTTGTGTGATAAACAACTCTCCACGTTTTTGCAGTAAATTCATGTTAAATTAGTTTCTTTAGTATTTATTTTTGTAGAAAGGAAATTATCACTGTGTAAAAGGGGCATTTTACACAAAATTGTCTGTATTGTGTCTTAGAATTTTGATTCTATAGGATTTACGATCTTTTTGATCAAGAACTTTGTACAATAATGGTAATAATTTTGCGCATAAAGAAGTTTTCAAATGACCAATGTAAATTTTCTACATTTTTTGAAATTTTCGTTATAAATTTATTTTGAAAAATATTCATTCTTATATGTCATCCCAAATAATCTTACTCTTGTTGGAAAAATGTAAGGATTAATTTTTTATTGTTTATCCGACTTTAATAAATTATGTTTAAATGAAGTAATAAAATAGCTGTGAGAAAGAAGTACATGTAATCGAATGTATCTCCTCCTCATGGCTATTGTGAATGCTGAGAAAAATTTATTCATTTCAGGACAATTGGATGGATTCAGGGATATCCTCACTCCTATATATTTCTGTAGATTTTATCTATGTAGTCACATATTAGTTTTTATTTTATAAAACACTAAAACAATATTTTTAAAACCTTTTGTATGTTTATTCGATTATTGAATAACACTGAAATAGAATACTTGAATGTATTCTGTTGGACAGATTCAATTTATAGCGAAACATCTAGAAAGAAATTTTCAAAAGAAACTTAAATAAAATTATTAATGACATAAACTATTAAAATTTTATCATATTTAGTATATTTAAGATTGTAATCCTCGCATTTTACATAGCATTGTATTAATTATATTACCTTAATGTGATCCTAAAAAAAAAAAAAAAATCATGTACTTAAACAAATGATCTATTCCAAATGAATTTGTTTGGCGCACCTTGCGCCGTGAACCCTCATTGTCACTGAAACGAAACAAACGTAAATAAAATTATTAGCGGCACGC
>BMAW01103087.1:946518-965068 GCA_019974015.1 Nephila pilipes
CCCTGGAAATAAATGTAAGGTCTTCGAAGGTTAAATGTAAGGTTAAAATGTAAGGTCTTCGAACCTTTTAACAAATCGAAATCTGTATGAAAAAACCGGCAGAAATATAAATTCACGGGTCGCTTATTTACAGATGATTGATTATAAAGCATCATGTTATACTTGCATATTATTCTGTTATTTTTTTTTTTCTATATTTCTTACACTTCTAAGGTATTACTATAAGTTTTGCATTTTTGTAGTAAATTTATTAAAGTACATATTTTATTAACAGTGTCATATGTGAAAAATTTTTAAGCGCTTGTTAAAATAGGGCTTAAACACATATTTAAACTAGTCTCTTAACTTTTTTAATTTCATTATTCTGATCCTCTTTAAATTAATTGCATGTAATTAAATTTAACCGATTGCAGTGATATATTGTTGTAAAACTACTTATAAATAGGACCATATTATTTGTAAAGCTTGACTTAAGCCTAAGGGTTCATACGAAAATTTGACTCAATTTTACAAATATGAATTGCGAAATTTATAAAGCATGTATTATCTGCTATTGGGTTTGTATTGAAGACAAAATTTCCTTAGTGACTGGTGGATTAACACAGTGTGATATTAATGACCGTCAACTGTTCGAGTCGAGTCTTGGTTTCACCTGAAATTTTCCTGTTTAATACTGGAAACTGCTACACGTTAATTCGATCTGGGTTTCGAAGTCTTTTCGTGAATTTGTGTGTATGAAAAACAAAAATAATAATTTTCTTTATTTTCAGTGATTCCTTCTGCGTAACTCCTGCAGTGTGAATAAAATCCCGCATTACCTTTTCATTATGTATGTAATATATTGTTACGAATTTTTTTTTCCTCTGTGGGCGGGCTCGGGGAGTAAAAATCAAGCTCAACTTGGAGGATAACAACAAATTACGATTTATACGTAAATCTTCAAGTCAACACACGTGTAGCACAATTTGGACTATAACTGATTCGCAACACTTGCACAATTCAATGACACAGATACAGGAACAAACACACATTAAGTAGAGTCATAGTTAGCTCATCAGCTTATTATTCTTCTCTGCGGACAGCCTCCGCAGTAATATTCTGCACTTCCAAAGCAGGCTTCGACGATTCCCAGCAGATACACGTTGCTTCTTCGCAAATTCACCCGGCACGCTCCACTTCAACTGCCGACAACTTTCAATCGATCCCCCTGATCTATTTCCTTAACAGTCTTCAAAGACAGACTCTCCGTAACAGTTCCGCTAGATTCGAGCGGAATCTTTATCATATTCACTCGGCCACGATTCCCCGATCGGTCTACAATGCCGACTCCACAGTGTAGCTCTTGGCCGCCCAGGCGGTACGTCATGTAGGAAAATTTACGAAAAGTCAGCAACTTTCTTCGCGTTCAATTTTTCGCCTAGGTTCCAGCGCCTTCGAGTGCTTTCCATCGCCAGTTGCCAAATACGTCGCCAAGACGAAGGGGTCAGTTCCTAAACTCTCATTTTGCAAACTGGTGACATTTCTTTAAATCCATCTTTTCCTTTATAAGAGAAGCGTTGCAGGGAAGCTTTAATTCACGTTCGTAGCAATCTATATATATATAAGCGAAATACCACTGACTGACTCATCACGATATCTCTAAAACTGTACAACCGATTGACTTGAAATTTGGTATAGTTACTCATTTTGCGATGTAGACGCTCACTAAGAACGGATTTTACGGAATTCTTATCCAAAATGTGATTTTCATCCGTTAATCCTTTCAGTCGCCAAAAATGACATGACTGACGCCAAACGGAATATATATTTTTTTTATATGTATTCTGTGCATTGCTACCAATTAAGTTTACTTGGCGGGATTTGCGCGTGCGAAATGGAAATAATTTAATATTGAGGTGCTGATGGTGGATTGGCAAGAGCGGGATTTTGAAAAATACTAAAATTTCGATTTCTTACGGAGTAGCGCACACCCAAGACAATCCGCTGAATAGGATGCATTGTAGGTTTATCATATATAATGTAAATGTTGAGCCCCGAAATTCCTACATTTAGAGATTTATCGCCAAATATCTTCCACCGCCAAGTCGAAGCATTTCAATGACCTTGCATTGAGAATTTTAAATAGCTATACTATGGTAACCCCAGCTGATTTCTGTCCGTTTTGCTGAGCAAAAGATAATTTGTTATTGTTGTGGAACCTAGATGTAAGTTTCAAATTTATGAGAAAAGTATTTTATTATCAATAATGATTGATAATTTACATTTGTAAATCTAAACGCTATCTTACTAAGTTATTGAAGTTGGCTTTTAACAAATGAATAATAAAGGTATGTTATTCATGTCATTGATAAAAAAAATAAGTAGCTGTCAAAATATTTATTTTGATGTATGCATTAACTGTAACCTAATGTAAATATTACGTAAAAGTTTGTTTCTGTATTTTGACTATTTTTAGTTTTTTGTTTCTAGGAAATAAATGTCTTTGGTTTTTTTAAAATGGCTGGATATTTTATCGTTTTCAGAATACAGAATTATTTTTAATGCTATGATTTTTTAAGAGCTAATTATTCTGTCTTATTCAATTGCAGTTCCAGATATGCTGCTAGCGCAATAGAGTTACCCCTTTGCAAAAAGAATAACGTAATACGGGTGACTTTTTGCTAAAAAATTTTACTATACTTTATTTTTTTGTTAGTATTTTTTGTTGAATTTTTAAATAATTTGATATTTAAAAAATAATTATGGTTATATTTTTTAACTATAGAAGTATTTCATTGTAGGTTAATACAAATTGATTTTTCATATTTACTTTTCAGTTATAATTTTTAATAATGGATGTTGAATATATTTGGATAGATGGAATACCTACTCCTTTCAAAGTTTTTAAAATTCTTGGCAACGGAGCATGTTTATTTTCATCTCTATCTTTGCTGGTGTTTGGTGACATATCGATGGCGTATAAAATGAGAAATATTGTTTCTCACGTGTTTAACAACTGGGATTGGTTTAAATGCTGCATTCAAATGCTATCTGGCGCCTCTTATAGTACTAACGATTTATATTTTACCGAAATGTGTAAACCAAACACATATGGATCTATTTGCAAAATTATGGCAGCGGCAGAGCTATTTCCCTATCAGTTCGAAGTGTATCAAAGTGGCTGCCTTATAGCTTCTGTTCCGGGGAAACAATTCAGGGGGAAAAAAGATTACGTTTTACGGGAAACTGTAATAGTGGTCATTTTGATATTTATATTTAAATAGTTGGATTAACAAATAGAAGTAAAGTTAATCCTGGTTATGATAATGTGAAACAAAATGAAGAAAATGAGTCATCTTTAGTGTTTCAGCCTCAAGAAAATGTGTCTGTGTTAGTAAGACTCAATCAATATCTAACATTGATTTTTCAAGTTCAAGTGAATCAATTATAATAGATGTAATATCTCTTCAACTAAATAAAGGTAAAAAAGAAGAAAAAGATTCACAAATTCAATTAGATATAAACAAGTAAGACAAGCTGCTACAAAATGTACTCAAAGTCCTCCTGAAGAACACAGAGAAGCTGCTTCAAAATATACTAAAAGCCATCCTTAAGTACATAGAGCAGCTGTAAGAAAGTACTTTTCTAATAACCCCCATGTGTATCAGGCAGCTGTAATTAAATACAATGAAAAAAGATCAAAAGTTAAATTAGCGCCATGGACTTCCAAAAATTTGTCTGGTTTTAAATATGAAATATATATTGACTATTCAAATGATAAAATTGTCAGTATCGGAAAACGTTTGCCCTGTTCGAGGTTCCGTGCTTTAAAATGGATAGAAGAACCTCCAGGAATGTGCTGCAGTGGTGGTCAAGTCCAGCTTCCTGCTATTAGATCCTACCCTGAACCTTTGCATGATCTTCTTAGCCGTAACGATCAGCTTTCAGAACATTTTCTTTCTACAATTCGTAAGTATAATGGATGTTTTCAGATGACGTCATTCGGAGCAAAAGAATTGAAGGAGGGAAATTTTATGCCAACATTTAAAGTCCATGGGCAGGTATACCACAGGATAGGTAGCCTATTGGCTGAGCTTCCTCAACAGCCTTCTTTTCTTCAGCTTTGCTTTCTATGTGATGATGAACGTGAAAAACACATTCATTGTGGTATTTTCCTAGGTGTTAAGCCAGAATTAGCCAATTACAAAAGGCGCTACATGAACATAACAAGTATATTCACGATTTCAAAGCTGCTGTTGAGTCAGTTCCTAAAGACCAAAAGGAGTTCAAGGTTATAATTAATGCCGATAAAAAACCATCTGGAGAACACAAGGGTCGTTTCAATGCTCTAATTTTCTTGATATTTTATGTATAGGTTCCAAAATATAATATTATCGTCTGCCCAGCGAAGCGGGCGGGTATCAGCTAGTATTAAGATAAATGTAAATTGTATTCTGTCATCAAGAACGCATATCTTATTAAGATATTAATATTTTATTTAATTATTCTTATTTAAGATAAACTGCATTTGTATAATAATAATTTATTGAGCATACTAAGTTAAAGTAGCATGTATTTTTACAATTTTTTTTAAAAGAATGTTAATCGGTCTTCTATAAAATTAGCTTATTTCCTATGTAATTTATACAAATATTTAATGCTTATGCATAAAGAGTTTTTCTGAGTAAGGTCCTGTGGAGGCCTTCTCCTTATTGGTTAAGGGAACTTTTGCACAAAAAAAAAAAAAAAAATCAAGAATTCCTATTTTAGAATAAAGTGGCGTTATTCATTATCTGTAAATTTCGCTTTTAATATCGAAAGACATGAAGAATGTATTTAATAGAGAGTATTTCATCAGCAAACTGAAATTGCTTTAACTCTTTACGAGCTTTTTCTAAAAGCACCAATCTCAATACTTCAGATTGAAATTCATACTTTGAATAAACGCTGATTGGACTCGTAATTAAAATTCAGCAATTTAGACTTTCATTTAGCAATTCTTTTCACTACATATTCCAGCCTGTTTTCGTGGCCTCGGTAGCCTAGTGGTCATGGTTTCGGATTCGTGGCCGGCGGTTTTCGTTCAGTCGCGGGGTTCGATGCTTGGCCTCTAAAGACCCGCCTTGTAGCCGAGGCTGATGCTCGTTAAATCTGTCGGGGCCTAAAGTCCTCCCGAGGCGTGGTGTGGAAGTTAGGAGAGAGGGTGCTGCTAGCTCAGGGGGTCGTCCTCGTCACTTGACAGAGGCTCAAAATTATAAGGTCCGTCGCCAATAGCCCTCGTGTTGCTTCTAGTGAAACATTAATAAAAACTAAACTAAATTTTAGTCAACAATAAAAGTACCAATGAAATCTTGATATGCGATTTTCTCAAAACAGGGATCATCATTATATGTTGGAGAACCGACTTTATTCGTATACTTTTCTAATTTATATAATTTTCTAAATCAAGAACAATTTTCCTCAGATCCGTTTATTTTCAGCGAATAATTTTTTATATATAAAATTGTTAATTCAAGGATGGATGTTTTTAAATGAATTTTTAATATAGGATTTACAAGTATATCGATGTTAAGATTTTTAAAAAACGATTATATTTTTTTGCATATATTTGCTTTCCTTAAAAATATTTTTATCCTTTTCGTTCTGCACAAAGTGGGAATCACTTATGTAAAAGGTTTTTGGAGCTATACGTTGAAGAAATTTAAATTTTGAAATCAACCATCGCCAACATTTCAATGAAACTGATCTTCATTTGTGCATAATACTAGGAGTCAAGTAAAAAAACTTCCCGTTGTGACAATAAATCGGTAACGAGTATTAAAATTGTAGTAATTTTGTGAGATAATATATTTTTTTATTTATTCATTTATTCTTTCTTTTAACGGCATTTTAATTTTTTTTTTGACATATCATTAAAAATTCTTATAGGAACCATTCACATGCCAAATTGATTATATCTACTATTAGACTTAAACAAAATAATTGGCTTATGTATACAGCAGTCCGATATCTTCTCAATCATTCTGTTAGTGGATATCGAATCAATGCTTGAATCGTTTTGTGGATAAATTCTTTAATTTCCTTGAATTTTCTTGTGTGTATATATTATATATATATGTATGTGTAATGATTTCCTTTAAATCTAATTAATTTCCTAATTTATCCTATACTTTAACTATATCGTAGAAATACGTTCATCTTTATTTCGTTATCCCATTTCTTTTGATTTATGCGATTTTAAAAAATGCTCAGATAAGCATTTCCCCCTCTCTGAACTAATAGAGATATTCCCTATCAGACACTCATACTCCAGGTAAAATACATAAAGATCCCTACATATTTTCCCATGTTATCTGCGTAATCCTTAATTAAAATTACCTGGAGAAACAAACAGGGAAATTTTTCTGTTACTTCTCAGCGAATTATCAACGTGGGTAGACGTGTGCTGTGTCCGCCCCTAATCCCGATGTACGAGGGCCATTCAATAAGTCCTTAGAAATTGAAATGGTGCTCGTAGCATCGAAAATGGTTTGTTTTTAGAAAACATCATGACTCATTAGACAGCGGTTTTAAGTCTCAGTTTATTCGGGTTAGTCAGCGGTTTTATTCGCATTCGTAATCATGACGCCTATCGCGCCACAAAAATTCTTCGCCATAGCTTTTCCGGCCGATGAAACTGTCTTCGACTTTTTTGGAAAAAGATTCACCGGAAGCAACCAAACGTTTTGATTTTTGCTTGATTTCCGGTGCATAATGATGAATCCAGGTCTCACCGATGGTGACAACTCGACTTGGCAGCATTCAAATTTTGATTTGGCAGCAAATTACTACCAATCAAAAATAACTTATGAATCAATGTCAGATTTGTTTCGTCTCTGTTTAACAGATGGTAGCATCTAGTGGTAACAACAATACACCTTAATGATGCCATCTGTCTTCAAATACAAGTACTTTTTGAACCACCCTTGTATCTACCTCCCTCTCGTGAAAAAATACATATACACATACAAGGTTATTCAAAATGATTCATCCGGTTTCAAAATTCCATGTTTTCAATAATAAACGGCATACAATGATAAGTAATGCATGAATACAAGGGGAAACTGTGGAAGTTTTGTATTATGGAAAATAGATGGTCCTCGATTGTTCTTTGTAAAGCTGTTTTACAAGCTTTCACGGTGCTACTCGTACCTCGTAGTTGTATTGGTCGTATTGGACTAGGTATCTTGATGTTACCTGATATGGTCCCATGCAATTTCTTCCTTTAAGGGTTTGTAAAAAGTTAGTGTACGCGCCACCAATGCCTACAAATTTATGCGAATTTAAACAACGGATTTCTGTTGTTGTACAAAATTAAACACTTTACAACGTTTTTGCCTGAAATTTACTTATCGAATTCACATTATACGTGTAACTAAATGAAGTTATATCGAATAGTTGTAAAAACTTTTAAATTTTCCCTTTGCATTCATGTATTACTTGTCAATTAGTGTCAATTTTTTTATGAAAATGTTGCATTTTGAAATTGGATTATTCATTTTGAATAAATCTGTATATTGTTCTATAACTTTTCTTTCCTATTTGCTTATAAGCGTTAACTTATTTGGTCAATTAATAGCTATATATTTTTTTTAAAAAATCTCTCTATAGGGGTGGGAAAAAATGTTACCTACATTATCCTAAAAGATAAATACATTATTTCCTTTCTCTAACTATTCGCTGTAGTGAAATTGTTACGTGATTAATTCTATAATGATTAATTGTACTTTGTAATGTATCAATATCTGATAGAATTATATAAAGTGTTCGCACTTCTATACGATGGGCAAAATACTTTACTCTCCGTAACAGGCAAACAAATTTAAGAAGATTAATAAATAGACAAATTAGCATAACTCTTAATATCAATGAGCTTTATGTCACAATTCTTAAAACTTGTTTTTATTAAATCTTGTCTTTTGAAATTCTGAGAACTTTAATCTGAGTCTTACGTTTAATAATCTTTAAATTGGGGTTTTAATTCCTTAATATACACACTCTTTCCCGCCTTTTAATTTGGGGCCGCGGTAGCCTAGTGGTCAAGGTCGTGGATAGCGGCTGGCGGTTTTCGTTCAGTCGCGGGTTCGATCCTTGGCCGCCAAAGACCCGCCGTGTAGCCGGGGCTGATGCACGTTAAATCTGTTCGGGGCCCAAAGTCCTCCCGTTGACGTGGTGTGGATGTTAGGAGAGGGGGGTGCCAGCTCAGGTGTCGTCCTCGTCACTTGACCGTGGTTCAAAATTACGAGGTCCGTCGCCAATAGCCCTCGTGTTGCTTCTAGTGCAACGTTAATAAAAACTAAACTAAACCGCCTTTTAATTTGAAAAAAAAAAAAAAATGTAATTATTTTACTTTGAAATTCAAACTATTGTTTTTATCAGACTTGATTCCGGTCGAATCAGGGCAAGAGGGATCATGAATTTGTTTTAGTGCCATTGCCCTTGGTCGTCCGAATTCCTTTTTACACATTGCGAGACACGTGTATAAATCTTTTCTTTAGACGCAATCCTTGGTGTTTTGTTGCTATTTATCTGTTTTTCTTTTTTCTACAGTAGTTCGTTTCGAAGTCTATCGAAACAATTTCATTCAATCATTTTGATGTGTTATTGAGGTAACGAACTATTACCTTTGTTTATGCTTATCGTTTAATTGAGTCTATTTATTACGGTTAGTCATGCAATCGCTTAGCCTTTTTTATTAACCTGTAAAGCACATTTTGCGGCTTTGATGGTGCTTACGATAAATTTCTCAAGCAGGTTATTAGTATCAAACATGGCTCCGTATTTTGGGAAAATCTTTCACGTGATTTTTTTTTAAATTAGTAATTATAGTACTGTGGTACGCTTATCACCAGAAATGCATGAATGTCTTGTTGGATGTATTGTAGTTGCTATAATAAGAAATGGTGTGAGTCTGTTCTTAGAAACAATCTTGGAAATTTAACTATTTATTCTACAAACAAAGTAGAAACGATTAATTTATGTGAAATCAGTAAATATGGTAGTGACTATCTTTCTCTAGTTACAAAAGCAGTTACTTTTCAAATTCTTGATGAATATTATTTGAGAAATTTACTTTAAGATTATGGCTGTCTTTGTTATTCGAAGTTTGAAATCACAATTTTTTTTTTTTTTTTTTTTCCTTTTTTCTCATAAGGGACTCTTAACATGCAAACGAAACGAATTTTCAAGAAAAAAAATTTGGAAGAGAGCATTCTTAAAAACAGTTCGTTAATTGGTCTTGCAAAATTTCTTTAATATTTTATAATTTTGAATATAAACTCTGGAATTTATTTGTTACCTACATTAATTTTTTTTTTTAAAAAAAAAGATGTAGTTACAGTGAAAGTTACAATAAGGTGACCTTGGTAGCTTAGTGATCATGGTCGCAGATTCGCGGCCGGCGTTGTTTTCCTGGAGTCGTGAGTTCGAGCTCTGATGCCACTAACAACCCGCCTTGTAGCAGTGCTGATTCACTTTAATTCTGTAGATGTTTGGAGAGGAAAGTGCCAACTCAGGTATCGTTCACAAGAGGGAGGGGGGAAGAACCATTTCGTTATAAACAAATATATGGTGTATTTTCTTCGTCTGAGCGATTCTATGATGGCACTGAATGGTTGTCTATCGCAAAAGCTTTTGACTTCACTCATCTTTTGGGGAGGTGTGGATCCGTATTATCATCTTTAAATGTCGGATGATTTCGTTTCGGGACTTGATAATTTCGAAGACCGTATCGCAGTTATGTAATGGAGCTTTAAAATTCTTACATGAAGCGGTGTGGAAATTTAAAGCATTTCAACGTAACCAGCTATCATCCTTGTCACTAGATACTAATTATATTCAATGAAATGAAAATTTCTGATTCTTTTGCCTAATTTGAAAATTTAACTTTCATCACTGATAGTTAAAAGAGAGAGATTTTGTCTGTGGAACCTTAAAAGTGCCATGCTTTGTATCTGATAAATCAAAGTGTATTTGCTGTTCGTGTTTCCTTTTTACGTTATTTCAGCTTGTCTGGTTCTGTGTTTACTACATATAAATCAATAACAGATTCAACCTATTAAATACGTTTTGAATCAAGTCTCTAAATGAACATTTGAGGGCAATTTTGTCTTCAATGGAGATAGACTTTTTAATGTGTTTCGTTAATTTGAAATTTCACATTGATCGAAACATTCAGTGGATTCAGGTGGCAAAAATTATGTCGCCTGTTAGTGATCAACCGAAGTAGACTTTTTTCGAATCATGGACATAATTTAATTCTTAGGTGTTTTCTTAGACTCGGTATATTTTCTTTGGGGTGCCCGAACCCAATTTGGAATACATTTTCAGATAGAAATATGTTCCAATTTTCTTATAAATTTTTTGACATTATAACTTTATACATTTGTTTGTTGTACTATCTCCTTAAAATTTAGAAAAATTCCGCAAAAACGCAAATTTTTACCGTAACATGTGAAGTTAAAATAGACCCATTTAACATTACAGTATTGAAGACGATATCTGAAAAATATTCGTATCAGAAAAAATTTATTTAGTCAGTTAAAAAAAAAAAAGTTGCAATTGAAAAAAAATTCAAAGGGTTATGACGTTGGGCTATTCAGTTTTTTCTTCAGTAACATTGAGGACTTTAAGTAGTTTGAATTGCATAAAATTCCAGCTCCTCTTGCTAATCAAATGAAACGTGATAAGGAAAATTAGATAAGAAATGTAATGAATTCAATCGGGGAAAAGTAATGTATAAACGAAATGGAATTGAATGGAATAAGAAAAAAGACTTTGATGACGCGAGAAGTTCATAGATGGTTGTATGTCAAATGAAGTGAATTAACAGTTTGTAGTAAAATTAATCAGATGTGATTCTGGGTTAGAATAATAGGAGTTGTATCTACCATACGCAAGAAATGTCCCACTTGGTACGAGTGAATAGGTAAGTTATGCTGTTTAAATATGAGATAGGATTAAAGTGAGGTAAGAAAGACTCGCAGGAGAACGACCTTAAATATTCTGTGAAGAAGTTAATAAACTGTTTAATCCTCTTTCGGAAGTCTCTTAAATTGGATTTGTGAACTTATTGGCTATTTAATTAAACTTAAAGATATAAGGGGAATTTAGTAATGAAGGGCAGCCGGTACAGTGTCACTGTGTGGCACACTTCATTCTTTTACCTCTACTCTCGTGCTCGCGTGCCCCGATTTGTATCCGCGTGAGCCACAATGAGCCCGTCAGATTTATTAAGCGCGATAATTTCATTTTTCCGTCTCTTTTCCTTCAGTTTGTACATGGAGTTATTCTGTTATGAGGGATCGGGTGAAAACAGGTACACGGAGTAAACTGTCAAATCCCGTAGCAACAATCTCCTTTGCAACACATAGAAACGGCCTTGATTTCTCTTTGGTTCGCTAACTCATCTAGGGCTAGCGTACGAAATGCATTATGAATGGAAAAAATATATATCTCATTTTTTTTCACCCTCCTTACGAATGGAAATTGTATGTTTAAATTCTCCCAGTTGTCATTTCTGGATATTAATTTGAGTTTCTTTTGTGAGGATTGTTTTTATCTGCTTGACGTTAGTTAACCGTCGAATCGGTTTAACTGTAATGCATGGTTTCTGTATGTAGGAGAAAAAAATATTTTTTGAATGTATTTTTGTTCTGCTTTAGGAGTAAAAATAGAAATTTGTTCTATAAAAAGGACACAAATCTGCGAAAAATTTAAAATTATATTGGAAATATTTATTCATTGGCTTATAGCTGTAGAAATATTTATTGTATGTTTTTGATTATATTAGAAATATTTTTAAATGTATAAGTGTTGGGGAAGTAATGGATATAGAATTTCTATTTGTGGCGTTTCTCTGTATTCTATTAAGTAAAATTATTTACTTATTGTCTAATTTCTTTTGCTATCTTGTGGTTTAATATTTATAAAAGTGCCGGAGAGCTGTGAAGCTTTGTAATATATGTTCTGGGGGGGGGGAATTACTTATATAACACAATTATAGCATTATATTGAGTGAAAGCGATTGCCTGCACGACATAGTTGGAAGTTTGGAATTCAAAACTGGATTCCGCCGGTGACCGTTATGTAAAGTAATAGAGGCTGTCGCATGTTGAATTTAATTGAACTATTTTGTGTTGATACAGAAACTCACTAAATTTTTTTGAGCTTAATTCCTGATATCAATTCGGGTATTGGACTTAAGTTCAAAATAAAAAAGGTATAAGCAATGTTAATGCGAAACATTTAATACAACTTCATATAAGAAAATGGGTAGTCCTTAAAAATGTTACTCGGTGGGATTCGAACCCACGTAGGGATAACCCCCCAGACGGTAAAGAAGAATCTCGTCTGTCGCCTTAACCACTCAGCTGCAACTACCGAGAGACTTATGTGCAAATAGACTTAAGAAAGCAAGTTTCAAGTGACATTGTGATGATTTGATTCTTATTTACTTATCAAGTGTTTATTACATCTAATTAAGAAACTATTTATATATATATTCTGTTTTAATAATCAATGATGTATGTAAGGTTTTTGTGGGTAGTAATTTTATTTAATGTTAACTTTTGAATATTAATGGAAGTACAAGTAACAAATATGTTAGAGAAAGATTCCTCTAATTTTCTATTCGCGTTAGAACTTTTGAAACGCCGTGTAATACAGCGTTAACATTATATATACGTGTGTGTATTGTTTTAGATATATGGATTATTTTTGCCACATTTTTTGGGCCATGGATAAAATCCGAAACATCCGGGTTGTAATTCTGGTGCCGCCCTCTATATATGGTATGAGAAAATAAGAGAATACTTTTCTGCAGTACCTGTGTGTAGACATCATAAAAAACAAAGACGTCAAATTATGATGTAAGAAAATCTACACATAATGGCAATTTGCGGATCCTTTACGAGAATCGGCGCTTATAATTAGTACTGGCTCTCACCATGTTTCTACAATCTTGTATTTATTCATATTGTACGTTACATTTATCCTTTGTAATTCTTTAATTTCTGCACTTCGCGTCTGTAAGATTTGACCTTTTCATCGATAGCGATATATTTTTCCTTACATTATTTGAAAATAATACTAAATCTACTTTTAGGTATGTTACATTATAAAAATTTCAACATTTTAATGTTCAAAAGGATTACTAAATAAACATGTATATAGATAATAATTAATTACAAAAACTGTAGTAAGTAAACTAGTCATATTTAAAATGTTAAATTAAAGCTAGTAAAAAATTGTTTTCCCCAAATTAAAATATAAATTTATCGAAACATGCATAGCTTAATTCAATAAAAGTAATGAAATTCGTGTAGTTATACAACAACAACGGAAAAAAAAAAAAGAAATTAAGTAGTCTAAATGTGTCACAGACTGTGGGATGGATTATACTAGTGTTATGGATCGAACTCATTCCACTCAGCATAATTACTTAATAACAAAATGGTAAAAACTAAATACAAACAAAAGTCCATATTCAAGCAATTAAACCAAAGAAATGAGAGAAAGAAAAATAATCCAATAGAATCAAGTGTATTAATATGTGTGATATTATTATTATATGAAAAATATAAATTATAGAATAGCGATGATCGAAAAAGTAGAACTATAGATACGGATATATTTTTCCTTTGTAAAATGTATTCCGATAGATTTATTCAATACATTCGTTTTTGCATTTTTGATTACTTGAATTAATCAGTACTTAAATTCCCTCCATGTGTGAGCTTACATTGGAACAAAAGTTGGAATTTATAAATTTATTAAATCTCAGTTATTCTAATTTTATTGACGAAATTGTATTTATTTTTATTCATACTCTTGCGCACACCGAAAGGAAAATATTTTATTTCATAATGAAAGATATGTATCTGATTTTCTTTCTTTCGAATTTGTGGAAAAGTAAAAAGAAAACCCAGACTTGTCTCAAATCTGTTTATACATTTTATTAATCCTTCAGATTTTCAACTTTTCTGTAGGTTTAATTGATTTCATTTACGCATGTCTGCTCGAAATTTATGCAGCATTGATTCAGTTGTTTTATTTCAAATTTTAAATTATTTCCTTTTTAAAATACGTTCCTTTCAAAAAAAAAAAAAAAAAAAAAAAAAAAAAAAAAAACTCTTCTGGGGGGAAAAAAAACTCATTTGGGATTTGATTGTTTTGATTTGAGAATGTATTTTGTTTTGATTCCGTTCAAAACAAACAATCGATTGACTTAAATCGAAAAAGATCCATCAGTAGTCCCAGTACCGATTGGTAATACCGATCGGCGATAAATGCAAAATAATATGATAATATAATTGTCTAGTTTTCATAAAGTTATCTTAAATAACTTTAAAGACAACTTGCACGAAATGATGAAACATCAAATTTTGAGAAACCGAGTATAAAATGATCCGTTTAGCAAAGTAATCATGCACCTTTTAAATCATAACTCAGGGAATAATTAGAAAATTAGAATGTATAAGTTTGTTTTAAAGAATTCAAGAAAATCTGTATTTTATTATATATAACACAGCAATCAATAACTCCCGAGACTAACCCAGAGATGGCGCTCGTAGTAAACCAGTAACCAGGTCTTTCTAGAGTACGAACCTTTGCTTGAAACGTGTCAAAATTTTAAGTCGATCGGACCAGAAACAGCTGAGTTATCGAGGTTGGAGTAAAGTCGTTTTGTAGTTTGTTTAAAAAATGGAAAAAACCGAGTTTCGTGTTCTGATAAAATATTGTTTTTTAATGGGTAAAAACACCGTGCAAGCGAAACAATGGATTGAAAAACGTTACCCGGACTCTTGTCCATCAAAAGCAACGATTTGTCGGTGGTTTGCCGAGTTTAAACGTGGTCGTACCGACACAAATGACGCGGAACGCTCGGGTAGACCTGTGGAAGCCGTTACACCGGAAAATGTGAGTGAAGTGACAAAAATTATAATGAAAGATCGTAAAGTGAAGCTCCGTGAGATTGCTGAGATGACACAGATATCATATGGAAGTGTATTTACTATCCTTCATGAAAAATTGAGCATGAAAAAGGTTTTTTCCAAGTGGGTGCCGCGATTGCTTTCGATGGAACAAAAACAGCAACGAGTCGATGATTCAGAAAGCTGTTTATCGCAATTTACTCGAAAAAAAAAAAAACCTTGGGGGAAAAAAAAAAAAAAAATTTTTTTTTTGGGAAAAAAAAAGATTTGGAAAAGCGTTGGAACGATTGTATCACCCTAAAAGGTGATTAACAAAAGGTGTTATGTTGATGAATAAAAAAAAATTTTGCAAAAAAAATGTTGTTTTCAATGTTAGTCTCGGGAGTTATTGATTGATGTGTTCTGTAAAAAAAAAGTGTTCGAAATATATGTGCTGTTTTTAATTTTAGCTTTAAAATCATTTGAAAACCGTTTTCGTCGTAACTTGTACACTTCAGATCTTTGCTTATGGGTACCTGTTCTCTAGATTTACTCAATAAATAATCAATCAAAATAAGAGCTAATAATCTTTACTTTCTTATAATTTGAAAGTTTTCGCTGAACTTGTTGGTTTCCATTTGAAAAGGTAATTTGTGTTACATGCAAAAGAAGAATCGGTAATTGAGTGAAAACACGTCTCTTTTTATTTATGCTTCATGGACACGATAGTTCTGATTTTCGTGTTAAAAAAATTTGTGTGTGTGGAAATAATCTTATTTATCTCTAATTATAGCCTGTATTGTTTTAAAATTGCTCTTAACTTTCTCTTTGTATTTCGATTTGCTTTTTTGTCTTAAACGATAAGAAATTCACCGATTAACATTCTTTTTGAACATTTATTTTATTCACAGCTACTTGTCATTTTTTAAAATTTCCGATCCCAATTCTTTCTTGTTTTGCTTTCTAAGAGGAAAAAAAAAAAAAAAAAATACAACTGTTTTTCTACAGCTGTTTAACTAACATCTGCCAGCGAAAAACTGGGGACGTATTATTTTATCCTTTCAATTTTGATGCGTATATTTATAAAGTAATTGCTTGTTCATCCGTTTTCTGTTTCCTTACGAACAAAGATTTGGAAAATTAAATCTCTTCGAGTTCTTACGGAACTATTCTATTGAGGCAATAGTTATTTTTTCTTACGTCTCATACTTTAACTCCATTACTGATTTCCCTTGGGCATTGTCGTGGAGAGCGGCGATGACACTTATTTTCCAAGTACACTCTGCAGAAAAGACTGTCAACTTTTTAAGTTTAGTATGCACCAAATTAAACTAGGAAAATGCGTTTTTCAGGTTACAGTTACGCAAACTTATTTTTATATCGTTTTGTTTTTATTTTATAAAAAGCAAACGACATCTAATTAGATTTACTCGTGTTTCCAATATTCAAATTTTTCACTCTTTCTAGCTTTCAAATCTAGGTTTTAGTAAAATTTAAAAAATAACCTCAGCATTAATAAGTTGACATAAATAAAGATAAACCTTGGGGGAGGGGGAGGGAAATGGATTAAACAAAATAAATGAAAAAAAGAAAAAGGAATGATGTGATTCAACCTTATCACTTGAAGGATTTTTTTAACGTGTTTTGGAAAATTCTAAATTATAAAATTCTCGGTAGAAAGTTATTTTGTGAATAATGTATATTTGCTTCATTTCTTGTCGATTACAGATATCGACCCACACTTTAAATTTTGTATGTGTCAACTTTTATTGAAATACAGTAAAGCATATATAATTAAGAATAGCAATTAGAACTGTATGACGAACCGCCCTAATTTAGAACAATCTTGTTTTAGAGTTTTTAAAAAAGAAATTCAGACTCTTTTTAACAAAACTTTGAATTTCTTGTTATGAAAATCTGCTCCAAATTTTAATTCTTCAAGCTTTTTCAGTTTGATAATAATCATTTTTAGGGTTTTAGGTTAGATCATTAGTGGGGGAAATAGTGTGGATCGGGAAAGCATTGCTTTCAATATGTTTGCTGCATTACATAATTCTTCAAATCCTATTAAATTCTTGCATTTTTTTAAAAAAAATTTTATTAATTATTCATATCATCGTGATGTTTTAGTATAAAATGTTATGATAATTGTTAATTAACGATTTGTCGTAAAAATTCAATACTTAACATGAATCGGACATAAGAGCATTGAGCAGAATAGTTTTATCTTAAAATCTTAGTCAGTCGGTATAAGTGATATTTATAATACAAGGCTGTTCAAAATGATTCATCGGATTTCAAAATTCCGTATTTTCATAAATAAATACACAAAATGATTAATGATACATAAATAAATGCAAAGGGAAAATATCGGAAGGTTTTTTTTTTCATAAGTGTTCGATATTACTTGTATAATGTCAATTCAATATGTAAATTCCTGCTCAACAAGTTGTAAAGTGTCAGTGGTAATTGATTGTACAGCACCAAAAATACATTGTTTAATTTCACATAAATTGTGGGTAGTGGAGGAGCATAGTTTTTAATTTTTACAAACCCTCAAAGGAAGAAAACGTTATCTGGTATCAGGTGATTAGACATAACAATTGACTTAAGTGGTCATCTGTAACATCAAGTAATCTGGTCCTCTGCGACCGATCCAACTGCGAGGTAGCTCCGTGAAAGCTTCTAAAACAGCTTTCCTGAAGTAGCTCCACGAAGAACACTCGATGATCTTCTAGTTTTCACAATATAAAATCAACTGTTTTCCTTTATATTCATGTATTATTATCTGCCAGCGTATCGTTTCGTTTTGAAAATATGGAGTTTTGAAATCGGATGAATCATATTGAATAACACTGTATATATTATAATATATTATATATATATTTCCTTTAAGGTTATACGCAAATTTCACTCGCTATGCCGTACCATTAATTGTAATGTAACATCATTTTTCTTGAAGGAAGAGTAATGATTTTCTCATGTCAAGAGTGTAGAGATTGAAATTTCGTAAGTAAAATTTCCTTGTTCACCAGTCGTATAAATGAAAGGAATTGAATTCATAGATAATTTCATGAACACGACTTTTAAGAACTCATTACCGATTTCTAATTGCAAAATTCTCATCCTTTGATCAGTTACTGTCGCTACGTCTCACTTTTTTAGAAGCAAATGGGAAGTAATGTGGGTCGCGCTTTTTTTCTTTACTGATTCGAATCCTTCTTACTTCTCCGGTTTCGCTTCTCTCGGGGCTTTGAGCCATCGCAACTCTATAAAGGTTCACGCAGGAAAGAATCAGTAGAGAAAAACTAACTCATTTATATTCAATTTTTGAAGTGATCCATATATTAATGGTTCTTGAACATTCGGGGGAAATATAAGGGACCGAATTTAAAACTCCTCTCTCTCTCTCTCTGAACTATCTCTCTCTCTCTCTCTCTATATATATATATATATATCTGAAATAGAAAACTATTTTGAGCTGATTTACTGCATAGAAAAACATGTAGATAGACATTTTTAATGTAAACCTTTTTTTTTTATAATTATTAATATCGCAAAGTTTTTCTAATTTTGTTACATAACCAAATTTTAATATAGTGAGAAAAAAAAAAAAAAAA
>BMAW01103087.1:965078-979954 GCA_019974015.1 Nephila pilipes
ATATTTTTGCTTTTATTCTATTAAATATATTGAAAAAAATTGGTAGTTGGTGGGATTCGAACCCACGCGGGGAAATTCCCCCAGACGGTGAGGAGAAGAGCCCATCTGTGCGCCTTGACCACTCGGCCACGACTACCGAAAGACTTCACCCTCAATAGTGATGTCATGATTGAACACTATCATATATTTAGTCTCTCTGTTTTAAAACAGAGATTAAACATGACTCTGAGGAATTTTTTTTATCTTGTATATATTTCTTTTAATAATCACTTTATTAAATGTTAATTAGCGTTCTTGGACTTTCGGGGGAAATATAAGGGACCGAATTTAAAACTCCTTATTATTGTAATATATGTGTTGTAAAATTGTTAGTAGAGCTTTTATTTTTTGTGTGTGCCTAATAATGATATTTTAATCATTCTATAGAACTGAAAAAACAGTTTTTTAGTCTAAAAGTTTTTTTCTTATTTGAATACGGACACGAATTTTGGGATATATTTGTATTTGAATACCACTTTTGAAAAAGTATTTTTAAATATGCAAAATATTCTTCTCCTCATATATCAAACAATGCACTTACACACAAAAGCAAATCTACTTTTTGAATAATTTTACTGTATGTATTTCATTAAAAAAATTATAGAACTTAATAATTTTAAAAATTTAATTATTTTTCTTTTGATTGTATAAAATTGTTTTTTAAACGTTAGTTTATTACTTAAAAAAAAATAATTTTGATTCACTATATGCATTAGTATCCTTATTAGACACATAAAAAAAATTTGGAAACATAGAGTGTAATATCCCCCCCCTCCCTAAATTGTATATAAATGCAAATATGTCTCAAAAATCATGTTCATATTTAATTAAAAAGGAAATAATCATTTTTGTCTAAAAAAAATTACTTCAAATGCTTAAAATATCATTATTAGGCAAAAAAAAAAAAAAAACCTAATCTCTACTAATAATTTCATAAGATATATCTCACAAAAACAAGGAGTCTTTTTTTGGTATTTTCCTTATTCCTTCACGTGTCCTCGAGCAAAGATTTTCAGAAAAATTTACTCACCTTCAATAGTCTTAAAGGTGGATCCGAGTTGGAAACGAATCCAAATTCAATCTCAGCAAACCGACTATCGTAAAATCTTTCCACACTAAATGTTGTGTGCCAAGTTGCCTTATCCAAGTTGCCCAAGTCCCTTGTCAGCATAAAAACACGTCCGACCTCGCTATCCTAACTTTCCGATATTTCTCTTATTCCTCCTACCACCTCTTTGCTTATAAACCTTTTCCCATCTCGTTGTCTGATCCTTCTCATTTACTACGTTTCGATACATCGATTCTAATTTACCTAAGTCACAATGCAATCACAAGTAGAGGTTCTCTAATCAAATAACGTCTTGTAGATTGGGATGGGGATTGACAGAACGACCTGTTCGTTCGAACCAGTTCATTTAAAAGAGCGAGAACACCCGAGTCAGAAGTCCACCAGAAATCTCTTCTGAATTATTCAAAGTCTATTTTCTCTTTTTACCTTCCCAAGTGTTAAACCTTCTATAACACTACGTGTTACGGATGGCTATATATTGCTGGAGAAGTCCGAAGATATTGCTGACACCCCTCCCCCCCCATTTAGTATTGATTTAATTAAAAACGTAATATATTTTTTTCTCCAAAAATTTAACGGGTTTGATTTTTTTTTCTAAATAGTGTGAGTTAATCATATGTAGGAATTTTATAGTTTTAAAATAATCAGAATATCTTTGAGATTTTATTCGAGGATTAAACATATTAAAGAACGAACATATTAAAGAACAGTTCTTTTAAAATGAACAAGAACAGGTATGAATAGATCATCCAAAAAAGAATAGAAGTTCCTATCTTTACTTATAGAGTCCCGAAAGGGTAGTTGAAGGGAACACTGCATTACATCTGTAACAATAATTCCTGTTTCTCCATTAACGAATTTAACTATTGATTTCTCTGGTGCTGCGTATTTAGACTCGGGTATGAGTCATTAAGTTCTAATATAAAGATCTTAAGCGTTAAGTGCTTACAACTTAGGTATCAGATCTTTGATGTGGAGTCAATGAATCTATTTTAAGGCTTGTATTTACAAACCACTCTATATCTTATCTTCTTGTTCCATGTACGGGGGAAATCTTCCGGATAGATTTCTCTCCCCACCTAAATTTTGTTTTAATCATCTAGTTTTATTAATTAGTGAAGCTATAATAGTATTAGTAATTTATTCTGCAATAATTTAATTTTTAATATATTTTTAAAACTTTAACTTTTCAAAGCTATTGCAATGTAACTTTAACTTATCTTATTATTAATAACTCATTAACTCCTGGGCAAGTGTAAAAACCAAAGTTCAGTTCACCAAATATTTATAGACAATTCACAGGGGATAGAAGCCCGAAAGGGTTAAGTTCCCCGATATATTAGTAGTCGCTAATCTCCCCCCCCCCCCGCCTCTTTTATTCAAATTCTCCTCAAATCGTTGATAATTAATTCGATGTGCTTTTATACCACAACAAAGTGCTTTCTATTTTGAAAAATAAATTTTCCTTATCTCTGTGTGTTTTGTGTAGCGTTGTTTTACTTAATTTAAAGTTTCATTTTTTCTCCCACCCTCAAGGGCTTACTTTCTTCAGGCGAGTGCTGGCATCTCTTACCCGAGACATCATAGTGACCTTTTTCCTTTTCAATGGGGGTTTTCTGTCTCCAGTAAACATGGGTGACGCACCCCCGGGATACCCTAGCGATCCGTCTCTATTTTCCTTTTTGTCAACATTTTTCTTTTTAATTTTTTTTCAATCGTCTTGATCACTGTTGCACCTTGTTTGGCCTGGCCTAGCCTAGCCTAGCCATATCAGGCTGTTTCTCCATTAAACTTCACTGTCACTCACTCATCCCTCCCCCGCTACATTCTATTTTGAGTTTATAAAAAGTAATTTAATGTCTTTGCTTTTTTGTATGACCTGCTAGTTTAATAATAATCGTAGTTTTTTTTTTTTTTTTTTTGAATGTTTAGCGAGACATAGTTATTTACTAAGCTCTGTACGAAATAAAGTATTCTTTTTAACATTAATTCTGATTTAAACGAAAATGAAGTTCCTGTATACATTTTATTTGTTGCGAAGTTATATTCTTTTAATTCTTAATATGCAGCAGAAGTCGATGTTATTTATTATGTAATTAAATCATCTGAATGCTTAAATTATCTCCTCCCTCTTCATTTCCATATTAAGAAACAAATGAATAAACACCCGTGCATAAATAATGTAGCGTTACAAAATTCTCAGTTCCAATGAAATTTCTTTCTCTGTTTTTTATACTCTTTAGAACGGAGTTAGTGTACCAGAATTATTATTTTTTTCTTTGGAAGTTTATTTTAAAAGAAGCTGTTGTGTTTTTGAGGTTGAGCCATTTTGTATTTTTCATCTCTGCAAATAAATTTAAAACATTGGCTAATTTATTGAATCGCATGAAATATGGAAATCTGGTGGTTGATATTTTAATCATGACGTTTGCGTACAGTATCTGAAAGCTAAGAAATCAAGAAAATTGTTTTTAAAAAATCAGAAGCTTTTTATGCATTGGACTGCTTTCTAAGTTAAATTCAAATTTAAAAAAATCATATCTTAAGTAATTGAAATGTGTGTGTGTATATATATATATATATATATATATATATATATATATATATATAAAATTTGACTAACGAAATTCTAAGTGACTTCAATTACGTCCTTCGCCTGAAAACTTACAGTTTGGGCTACCAATTCTATCCTATTTAGGTTACTGTAAAACCGCACCTTTATTTTATCTAATTTGGGTAAACTACTTAAGTATTAAGAATAATTGGACCTCATTAATTCACGGTTATATCTTGGCTCCCTTTTCATAAAATTCGGATTTATCTTTTTTCAAATGACGTCAGGACTTCCTGTTCAGAGCAGACATTAATACCTTGTTTTTCTTTCTATTTTATATATGGTGGGATAAATCTTCCATGTTGGTGCTTCCGCACCTGAAAAATGGGGCTTCAAAAATTGCAGGGTTAGAGTAGAAATCTTTTACAAAACCAGAATCCTCTAGTTTCCTGATCGTAAACAGCAGACCGTGACTTTCGTCACAAAAGAGAAAAGATAAAAATCCGACAAAGCTGAGATGAATAAAAGGTCATTTTTGAAATGCATCCTTTGAAAGTTTGGAGAAAAGAGAGGGGCGATCATTTTAATACTTGTTATTATTATTTTGGACTTGGAACGTTTGGATTAGATATGAATCACCATTTCTTGGAAAGTGAAATATTCTAGTTTAGATATTTTTGCAAAAAATAATTTCAAGATCTTGTGATCTGTGATATTAGCTGTTCGTTCAACCATTTCTTATTCATCAAATTTTAGTAGTTAAAAAAGATTTTTTTTCTTTTGTAAGGGATTTCTGTAATAATTAAAAACAATGCCAAAAGAGTGTAAAAGAAAGACTCAACCAGAAAGACTACAACCAGTTAAAAGGGAACTACTATCAATGTTACGTGAAGTCTGTGTTGTAAAGATTAAAATATATCTTCGCACATGATGTTCAGTGACTTAGAAATTGACCGAGTAGAAAATTTTTATTATTCACCTTTTTTTTTTTTTAAAAAAAATATCATTTGATTTTCGTTTGTTTATATATTTGTATAGTTATTGGTTGTTGGATAATGTATTGTTTAACTATGTTTGGCATAATGCTCCCAGCCGACGGTTCTATCAAACTATTCTCAATCAATAGTTTAAAATTATATTATTAGCTGTTAAGCCTCTTAGGCGCCCTTTTGTTAATGGCGTTTGCAGGTTACTAAATCTTCTCCGAAAAGTTGAAACGAGGAATTTTCTCGGAAACATATGCTAGATGCTCTTGGAAATATTTTAATGTACAATTTCTTCGAAATATGTACTGAAATTTACTAATGGGTTATTAACAACACCAAGAGGGGAGCTGCTAGCTCAGGTGTCATCCTCATTACTTGACCGATGCTTAAAATTACGAGGTCCGTCTCCAGTAGCCCTCGTGTTGCTTTTAGTGCGACGTTAATAAAATCAGGAAAGCTATATAAAGTCAACATAAACTGAGAAACTTGCATTACGGCAACTTTAATCGAATAAGGACGCATTAATTCCAACGCTATTCCATTAAAGCCTCGGTTAAAATTTTAGTAAGATCGTATTTTAAAAATCTTTAAAATAATGCTTATATATTATTTTGTTAAGGTTGTCTTTGCCTGATGATAGAAACAGCATCCAGACGCTGAACACATTTTTTCGGATTTAAAAAAAATATCCTAATATGTTATAAAAATTCATGTGGTAATAAAACGTTTTTATTGTATAATGCGTTCTTCAAGTTTAGAGATGTATAATAATTCCGCATTTTTCATTTTATATGTAAAAGTTAAAAATAATGGTCACATTGATGTATAGGAAGCGAATTATATATATGAGAAAGAGATTAAATGATAAAGAAAAGAGGAGTCCAATATTCCTTCTATAATCCGGCATTTTTACCTAGAATAGGGTTGTACAACCAGTGGCCTTCCCGCCGCATGCGGCCTAGAGTTCGCAGCATTACAGTCCAAGAGGGGAGTGGGGAAAGAAGTGTCAATAGCCACTGCAAGAAAATGTAACTTAATTCAAAAGTCCTTGTGCTAAACTGCCTGGATTAAAAAAATATAAATATCCTAGTACTGTTGTGAAAATGAGCATGTTTATGAACCGTCTTTATCATATAATGCGTGGCGCAGCATGGGCTCCTTCGGCGCTTGCGCCATAAAACCTTACAGTCACTCACTGTCATATAATGCGACCTTCAAATTTTGAAGCGGACTCGCGGCCGGCGGTTTCGTCGAGCCGTGTGTTCGTGACTTGATGCCACTGAAGACCATCCGTGTAGCGTGGCTGATGCAAGTTAAATCTATCGAGGCTCAAAATCCTCCCGCTGTCGTAGCGGGGAAATTAAGAGAGGGAGCTGCTAGCTCAGGTGTCATCCTCATCACTTGACCGATGCTTAAAATTACGAGGTCCGTCTCCAGTAGCCCTCGTGTTGCTTTTAGTGCGACGTTAATAAAATCAGTTAATCAAATTTAGAAGTGTATAATAACTACTCTTTTCATTTTATATGTAACAGTTAAAAATAATGTTCTCATTGATGTATAGGATGCGAAATATGTGTGGCATATAGTATGTGAAAGAGTTTTAAATGATAAGGAAAAGAGAAATCCAGTGCTCCCCCTATAATCCGGCACTTCACCTGTAATCCGACGTTTTTATGTAGATTAGGAATGTCCGATCGGTGGCCCGCAAGTCGTATGCGGCCTTGAGCACGCAGCATGGCATCTCAAAAGGCGAGTGCGTAGCGAAAGAAATATCAATACCCATTGCACGAAAATATAATTCAATAAAATAAATTCAGGAGTAATTATGCTAAATTTCCTCTTTCGAGGCAAGCCTTCCCGTTGGTACAGGAATATGAAAATAAATTTCATGATTTTCCGAAAAAAAAAAAGAATTTTTTTTTTTTTTTTTTTTTAAATTTTGTGACTCCATTCGCAATCGGAAGTGTACATACTGCCTGCAAATTTTCAAATGGAATGCATGAAGTTGCAATCTGACATCCAGTTTTAAGAGAAATTTTATAAAGTTTCTTTTATTGTATACTTTTATAAAAATCATACTTGTCCTAAGACATATATCCCTCGCTTTCGTTTGTGAGCAATTATTTTCGAGAGAAAAAACCATTTTAAAAGAAAAATTAGAACCAAAATAAAGGATGAATACTTTGAGAACTTCATGAGAAGGACCACCGCTTCAATCGAAACACGGGTATCGATGCATTACTTTCGAAAATTCAATGCCAAATATCACAGTTTTATGATTTCTAGCTATTTTTATTCTTATAAAATTATTATGTCTTATATATAAAATATCATGTTAAGATTATAAAAGTGTCGATCTAATTGTGTTTTTTGCTTCCTTTATATTACAAAAGTCAAAATTTATTAAGTTTAAATTTCTTAAATGCGTTAACATTGAAGTAATTTAAAGTTTCTTTTACATTTTTTTCCCCATGAGCTATTGTTAGTGTTTTAGAGTTAAATTTATTTTGTGGCGACCCCAAACACCTGGGCCTTGGGAAGCATTCCCCTTCCTCTTTTGCGGCCTTTGGAAACAAAAAGGTTGAACACCCCTAACATAGGCTAACAATTCGTAGAAAATTATTTTATTCCTCCTAATAATGTTTCTAGTGTAATATTTTCCGCTTTTCATCATACAAAAATTCAAATGATTTCTTTTGTAGTCAGTCTTACGGCAGAACTATTGATGTTTTACAGTTATTTTTTCAAAAATGTATGCTCTTAATATCTTTTTTATGCTTCGGATAATTTTGAGTGGTAGTGTTTGGGAATAGTGAGTGAGATTAACGAAAATATGAATTTTAAAGTTAATTCTAACAAAATAAAAGTAAATAAATAAATAAAAAAAAAATATAACTCAATGTTTATTTTTAATAAAATATTCAACCATTTTCTTTAAGAGAAAAATCTTTAATAATAAGAAAACTTGAAATTTTTTTTTTTAATGAGATAAGTTTTAAAATTTGATAACCACACAGTTCCTCGAATCTCATGAAAGTATTTCTTATTCGCGTGTTTCTATATCTATCCATTATCAATGATTTATTTCAATATCTTTATGTTAAAAGAATTATTGTAAGAATCAGTCTTAAGAATTCATTTCAGACATACTGTTGGATAATATTAATTAAAAAAAATAATAATTTAGAAAAAAAAAAAAAGCTATTGCAATTAATTTAAATATAATTATGATTGTTATCTTGAAATAGATCAGTAGTTTTAAAGTACTTCTTAATATTCAACGTAATATTATATTTAGCGGTAGATTATTTCGTTCTTTCGAATTGTCTTAATAACAAGAGTACGTGAATTTTTCTTTCCTTGTCAAATAAATCGATAAAATACACTCTTTCATATAAAAGGAAGTATCTTTCTTCTACTTTATGGCACATTCGATTTTCGTGCAGTTTGGGATCATCATACTTTGAAAAAGCTCATTTGAACAAGTATTGCAATACTTCTCAGTTAAATCTTTTGGACGAAATGATTTTAAAATTTAGTTACAAAGGAAAAATTCATGCTGTCGTAAACTGTTCATTATTTCCTGAACTTCTTTAATTTTTAACGAAGGAAATGTTTATTGATTAGATGACTCACGCATATTTTAACTACGCGAAATAGACAATTATTTCAATTATTTAATTGTTTTTTCGTTTACTTTAATCCATGTAACAAGAAAGGTGTGGGGGGGGCTTCTATTTATAGGACAAACCATAGTTCTTTTACGTAACGTAAAAATATTCTGATTTGCTAAAAACTAACCAGGAATATTGGTGAATGAGTTATTGTTTTTTATTAATTTAATGGTTTGGTTCCGTAAAATTCAAAAATTTTAGGTTTGATGAACATTTTTACGAATACTTATTTTTACCGAAACTATTAAGTCACCCATTCTCCAATTGCGTATAAATAACTGAAGTAATGGTTCAAATAAGAAATAGAATGATCTTTATATGCTGTTTAGTATTTATCTACGAAATAACAAAGTCTATGATAAAATTAAATTTAAAACAGCCAATTTTATTCACTTTATAAAGTTAATGTTAAAAATACGTCAATTCCAATTTCTTTTTCGAAACTAAACAACATGCATTCTAAAAAAACCCGCAATCTTGTACTGAAATCATTCATTTTAAATAGTTTTCTTGCCTGTATCGAGACTTCGCGGCCACTATTAGCGTTGTTTATGTTGTTTTTATTTACTTCAATAAATATAACTTTCGAGATGTTTGTAAAGATTTATTTACGCACTGTTGAGCCAACAGAAATATTTTTATACTTGCAACTTTTTCATGCAAATCGTCCGTTGTCATTTCGTGCCGTTTGCCTTAAAAAAAATATTTCTTTTTTTTATTGTGTATTTTTGTTTGGAAGAATCAAAGTTACGGAATTTATTCATTGTGATTTATTTGGCCTAAAAGTGAAACAACGGTATTTATATTTTGATTCTATGTGGCAGTTATCTTCTAGCATAGCATTTTGAAGTTGAAACTTATTTTTGGAAATATTTTATTCGGTTCTTCCAATTTTCTCGTTGGCATTGCAGTTTTTCTTTTGTCGTGGTTTCCCTTTTCTCGGGAGATATTTTTAAATTTATTAAAAAGAGAGATAAAACATGACTATTTTATATTCAATTTTGTTTTGTTATTGAATTATAGATAAAGAATCTGTTTAAATATATGAAACTTTAAACTACTTTCTTTCATTTTATTACTTTTTTAAATTTAACATAGAAAATCCTTTTTATGGAGAGGGGGATAGACAATTATTGAGTGATTTAATACTTATAAAATTTAATTCCTTATAAAAATGTTAATATTTTGTCCATTACCTGTATATCATTTTCTATCAAATCGCACAAATTTATTTTAAGGCAATTTGATGTATAACTTACTGTCATACGGAAGTTATATGTCGTCTGAGTTTAGATAGACCTTCACTATTATATCCTTTGTATTAGTTACTGTAGTCTTTTGATAACCAACAGATATGGTTTCTAAGATTTATGAGCGTGTTCGTTTTCCGATTGAAATTGGTATAGTAGTTCATTATCATTTCGACTAACAGAATAAATGGGAGAGGAAGGGTTCAGTGTCGGTCATTGACTTGCTTACGGCGTGCAAGGCCAAATATTACTTAAACATTTTAGTTATGTTGTATTTTATTGTCAATATCTACAGTGAGAAAGACTGAATGATTATGAATCTATACATATATTAATAATCATAAAAATAACCGTAATACGATCTTAGGCGATACTGATAAATTGAATTGTGTAATTAACTGCTTATTTCAACAGATTCGTCATTATTTTTCAAATTACCTTGTATTACGAGTGTGCTACTGTAGTTTTACTCACAAATTCTACTTATACACAAATAGAAATTTTTTCGAAATCTTTCCTCAGTGGCTTTTTTTATGATCTAGACTACCTTAGAAAAATTAAATGAAGCGAAACTGTTAATTTAGGAAGGAAAGTAATTAGCACCGTAAAACTATCCTTAAAATGCTATCTGTTTGGTACTTTTTCCTTGTTCTTTTATTAATGAAATAGTATTAAAATATTTAAAAATATCTGCGCACTGTCATGGAACATTGAGGAAGAAATAGAATGTATATATATATTAAAAACTAAAACATAATTTTATTTCGAATTTTGTATATTTTCTTCGTGACATTTATTTCTTCAGCTATCAAAAATTTGTATGTTAATGTGCCTGCTTTATTCATAAAAGATAAAGTATAATAATTTTGCGAAAATGTATAAAAGAAGAGTTCAAAAGCATTATATATGCTAAGGTTTTTTTTCCCCTTACAAAGAAATATTGTCCTGTTTCTCTAATATTGTTTCAGCGATTTAAATTTCATTTACTTCTACAATAAAAATGACTGTAATTCTGGCGAAATAAATTGCAAATAAATTTCTCAGAATAATCTGTACATATCCAGTGGCGTAGTTATGGGGGACATCTGTCCTCTGGCGCAGCATCTGGTGGTGGGGGGAGCGCCAATTTGATGTTTCTAAAATTTTAAATGAAACGTTTTCCATCCTTAATCGCTTTAAAAAATAATAAACTTTCGCATATTCGGTCCATCACTCCATCAATATGAAGTTTTTTTTCAATGATTTTTGTCTCATTCTAATTTCGAATCTCTTATTAATTCTAAATAATAGAGACAATAATTTATTCCCTGCATATTAACCGTTCGGGCGACTTCTTTATATTAACTTCATTTTCAGGTTATTATATTAATTACCATATTCAACGTAAAGCAATGTTATATTTCAATGCAATGGGCTTTTTTGCAATGTTATATTTGAATAATATTTTAAAATAATTATATTTTCAAACTACCATTGTCATCTTCATTATTTTACTTGTTTTATCTTTACAAATTTAGAGAAATCTTGAAAATATGCGCATAAAAGTCCTTTAAATATTTAAAACTATTTAAAATAAAAAACGCAGATTTTTCTTTTATCAGAATGCTATTATTTTAAACACATTTTTAAAATTTTTCTTTCCATTTCCCGTTGCATTTTGACAAACAAGAGGGGCGCAAAATCTCCAGTTTTTCCCCGGGCGCTGAAAACTCTAGCTACACCACTTTACATCTTTGTTATTTGTTTCTATTAATAGACGACTTCCTATTGGTGGAGATTTTCTGTCAAATATTTTGGTTTGTCCAACCAATTATTCGAGGCTTCCGGGATTAAAATTAAGAGACTCCTGTTCGTCGAATTCGCCATCCGTCATCTGAAGGCGCTGTCGTCGTTTTCCACGATCTCTCTCCGTCGTCCAACCCCATCGCATTCCGAAAGAAGATATCGAATACGGTACTTCATTCCGTTTTTCGGTTTCTGATTCGCATGCGCTCTTGCATGATTGTTGTAAATCTTGATCGCCAGTAGGGCTTTCACACTATTGGGGTTGCAATACGGTCAGTCTTTCTTGTATTTAATTCTCATTTTGTACTAAATTGGACTTTGCTGATTATTTTGGGCAATTACTTGGACTTCTTATTGTATTGTTGTGTTATTTAAAACAAAGCCTCGCGGCTTTGTTGCGCGGACAGGCAGGTGGTTCTTTAGTTCAGACGATATACTTAAATTATTGTATAAATTTGGTAAGCTCGATAAGGGACGAACAAATGTGGTTGATTTTGGAGCAATTATGCGCTTGAAGGACGCATCATCGTTGTCTTTCTTTTTAGTTATCATTTACATGTGACAGAGATTAATTCACCGTCCCATATAAGCAGGCTTATACACCATTCCGTCTCAATTATTTGTCCATTGATGCTTTTTTTCATTCTTGGACATGCTGCACCTCTTGCAGTCAATTGAGCTTACAATAGCTAGCTGTCAAAGTTAATTGTACGGATCTCTGATGGACCGTCCACCGCTCCGTATTCCTGCGATCCAAGACACCAGCTTTATCGAAGATGCCATCCTCAATATTCCACCTCCGCCGATTTTTTACCAGACTGGCGTAAGGGACTGCTATCTTCATCCTGGTTGTAATTGTTTCAATCCATATTACGAGCCTCCAGAGGAGCCCATTATAACTTTCAAGTCAGTTTTGTTGTTTATCATTGCTGTCTGTATAATCAGCTTTATAGTATTCTCTCCTCTGATCCATTACTACATGTGATTCCTCATGGATCCACCGAAAAATCATTCTGGTAAACAGGGTCCACCAAAAAATCATTCTGGTAAACAGGGTCCACCGAAAAATCATTCTGGTAAACAGGGTCCACCGAAAAACCAATCTGGCAAACAGGGTCCTCTTATGAACAGGTAAGAATATTCTGATTTCAAGTTTACTTCTGTTTATTTCAGTTTGTAAAACACTTCAGTAGCTTGTTGTATTGAAGCATTTCCGTTCAACCCATTAAAAAAAAAATAACTACTGTAATAACTTATTGGTTGGAAAATTATTTTAGAATGTTATTCCAGACTTATTCTTATTATATATTGTCAATGTATGATTTAGTTTTCACCATAAAAATACTTTATCAAATGAAATGTGAAATTTATGATGTATACTTTTGCAAAGCTTATTTGCAACATATAATTATGATCTAGGTTAATGTGAATTTAGTTTTAATGAAAGTGTATTCGTAAATAAAATTGAAGGTAAAATTATATATGTATGACTGTATTAATATTAATTTTATATATTATCTGAAATGTTTTATATTTTAAAAATTTACGCATTATTGTTTTTAAAATTAAAAAATATGCACATTATAGGTTTTTTAAAAAATGGAATTATATAACTAGTAGTCAATAAGAATATTTTGTTGATTGAGCTTTGAATTTATCTGAATTATATATTTAAATCCTAATTAAATTGAGACAAGTAACCATTATTTAACCATTCTATTCTTGTCCGATTTTATTGGGAAGTTTGGCTAAATTTTGAATCAACTTCATTTTTATCAGTAGACTATTCTGAAAACATTAAAAAAAAAAAAACTTTTTCAAACATTAGAATTTCGATAAATCTGCATTTTAGTGAAACTTGTCATTTTATTAGTTTTTCTTTGATTATTATGTTTCGAACAATATCTCAGTACATTAGCTTGAAGTTCAGTCACAGGCAAATTGATTTGCATATTAATTTTTAAATGAACTTGTAAATACGTTGCTCTCTAATATTTGTTACGTTGTGTTATTTTCATCTGCATGTGCTGGAGATTAGTTATATTAATAGATGAAACGCTGAAGTAAATTAGAGCCTAGGTTTATACATGACTTATCAATTTGGTCTCATATATATAACATTAAGTGACTACTAGACCATATCTTTCTTACCAGATGACTTTTCCTAAGCACAGTGCTCGATCGTTGATTTGATTATTCAATAGGGCAACGATCTCAATCTGAAACTGACCAACAAAGAGATCCAAAAATAATTATTTTTAATTATTTAAGAAATTCTTGAGATTTAAATCCGAGCAGTAATGAAGACTAAGTGCTTTATTTTTAGAAATATTCCAGATTTTCACTTCTTTAAGATGAAAAAAGTTAATTAATTTGCCGAATCCGAAGACCCGCCGCGTAGCAGGGCTGATATGGCGGAGATCCCAAGTCTTCCCGTGGGCGGGATGTGGAAGTTTGGAGAGGGGGTATCCGCTCGGGTGTCATCCTCGTCATTTGATCGAGGTCCATCGCCAAACAGCCTTCGTGTTGCTTGTCAGTGCGACGAAGAAAAATAATCACTATCATTAACTATCTGAATCTCCATTAGGTACCTCCGTATGAGAGATGTATATATTTGCGCTATTGGAATGTTCTTCTACCTCAAGGGTGACTTGTGTTTTCTATCTTCATTTCATTAACGTTTTGTTATTTAAGGAAAGAATAGCTGTTATATTTCTGAAATAGATTCTTGTTAAGGCTTTTGAAAGAATGTTTGTCTTAGCGAATGGTTCTTAATCTATGTATTTCACTTGTTCCTTTGAGATATGTAGGAAACTGATATTATTTGTATAGTTAAAGGCGATAGTTGTATAACAATGGAAATAACTAATTATATCCGTTACTGGTATGTGATATACATATATATAGAAATTACATAGTTATCGTATTATCTCTCTGGTTTATTGATAAAAAAAGAATCGTTAAGAGAAATACGTTAAATCACGAGCAATGCCACCTAACTTTGGCTTCGATAATCTTTCCTCTATGAGTTGAAGATCAGGTAATTAGTGTTCAAAAATGTGATATTAATGTGTATCATAAATTCTAACTCTGGCATTTTTTCTCTGTTCTTTACAAACTTTATGATGACGTGATGTATAAATTTGAAGTAGGAAATGCTAATTAAGTCATTTTTTCCATGTAAATGTGGATCAGAATTGTCAAGTTAACTTTCCAGTAATTCATTTCAGTGATTTTAACTTGAAATGGGTCTATTTTAGCTTAACTAATAACATGTAAATATACTTTATAATTAGAATTTCTAACTACCGATATATAACTGCAAAGTATCGTAATGGTAACCATTGAGAAGTTTTGATACATTTATTTTATTTTTTTGGACATGTTTCTTGCAACTGAGACAAGATTCATCTGTGCGAACTCAAAATTTAAATGCGTTCTATTCACGATACCCTCCATTCAGGGAGTCGAGTCATGTAGATACTCAATCCAAAAGGAATGTATGAGCAAATTCTAAGA
>BMAW01103087.1:984954-1003683 GCA_019974015.1 Nephila pilipes
CGCAAGAAATCTTTTTTGTTGCGAGTAAATAGCGATAAACAGCTTTCTGAATCATCGACTCGTTGCTGTTTTTGTTCCATCGAAAGCAATCGCGGCACCCACTTGGAAAAAACCTTTTTCACTTCACTTCAAAAAACCTTTTTCCTGGTCCGATCGACTTAAAATTTTGACACGTTTCAAGCAAAGGTTAGTACTCTAGAAAGACCTGGTTACTGGTTTACTACGAGCGCCATCTCTGGGTTAGTCTCGGGAGTTATTGATCGATGTGTTATATATATATAATTATTTTAAAGTAAAATCTATAACTGTTATGTGAAATAATTTGTACATCTGTACTTTCTAAATTTCCAAAATGCAGTTATTAGAAGATTTGTGTTGCATTTGCACCTTTATAATGTCTTTTAATTCCATTTCTCTAGCCGCTTTTTCAATAAGTGTTAGTACTGAAATTGGAAATCCATCTTCAATGACATGGCGAATAAAATAGTTTACTAAATATGCAAATGTAGATTTCAAATCTTCAAACCTTTCTTTCATGAGTATGCAACATTCTTCGAATTTTTCTGCATTTTAGTTTAAATGTTCTTCGATAATTAAATTTTCTTTAACTCGTGGAAATTGATTAAATACTTTGTTCTTAAGATGGTATGTAAAATGCCAAAATTTAGCTTTAAAACCAACTAAAGATCGTATGTGACAGATCAAATCACACAATATCCCCTCTTCCTCCCATTCCTTGTGAAGCCGAATTAAATGATTGCAAATGTGTTAGCATATTGGTTAAGAACATTAAGTCCTAAAGCCAAGTTTCATTTTCTAATTCCTGGTATTTTTTTTTTTCTTTTGTAAATCTTATAGGGGTTTTATGAGTTGCACAAGCAGCTCAAAACATTATGAGTTGACAGCCATCTTACAGCAACTTTTAGCGATAAATCACTTGGAAATTCATCTGTTTCGTCATTCTTTCGCTATTTTTCTAAAAAGTTCATGAATTGACAATGTTTTTTTTTATTTGTTCTAATTAAATTCACAATGTGCGAAACTATCTACCGACCATTTTCGTATTTGAAGTACTTCGTTGTGAGATGCTCACGGTGAATTCTGCAATAAAAAGGTAAAAAAAGTGGAAATTTAGGATTGTTGTGTAAGAGACTTGCTATATTTCTACGATCACAAGTAAATAATTTCGTTTGTTGCGCCCCTTACATTCTGACACAAACGACGGTTAAAGCGCAGATTCAATCCTCGAGAAAGATTTGGCGAAATTTCGCAGCTCATGAACTTTTAGGTTAACCAAGAGACTTCATTTTGGGAATTTTTATGAGCATAGTAATACATTTGTATTTGAAGCATTCTTCGAGAATTTTAAATGAAGAATTTTTGGAAAATACCATTTGTGATTAATTTTAATTGATCGTCTCTTTCTGTCCGCTCCGTTTTCTCATGAATTATTCTACTATTAACTAGCACTCGTGGAAACTGTTAGTTCAATTGATTTGAATAGTTATTATTTTTTTTTAACTGCAGTAATTCTATTTTTGTTTCCTTTTTTCCTGTAAAAGTTAGAATGTTTTCGAATATGAATTTTGATTTAGAATTTTAAGACAGAACAGATTTTGCTGCTTTTTAAAGTTGTAAAATTTACGAGGAAATGTTACGAATTCTGTTTTGTCTGAGTATTTTCGAAAGTTAGCGCACTGCGCTTAAAGGATGAAAATATTTTATCGTGAGGATTTTATTAAATTGAGAATCGTTTGTGCTCCCACTGTATAGAATTTATTTTCAGGATAAATGGAAGTAATATTAAATGAATAAAATATATTTCATATAATCCAATCTTCATATTAGTTTTAGTTTGATACTTAGTGATTGAAAATTTTTGAAGAAAACTTTTTAAAAACCACAAAATATTGGGGATTCTTTCATTAATGTATTGATTTTTTTTTTTACTAGACAGTATTCGTAGACCAAAAAGAATTATCAAACTTTTTTTTTTAATTATTTTTTTATTATTTTTTATTACTTTAAGATTCTTATAAATATGCAGATATTATGAGATTCTTTTTTTTTTTTTTTTTTTTTTTTATATTGCTAGTGAGAAATGCATTCGGATTCTATATATCTCTATTTTTATCCGTTATACTCATTTAAGATTTTTAAGCCTTTTAATTCATTTTTCCGAGTTGTATTTTAGCACTCACTATGCTATGATATTCTGTGCCACAAACTCGTAACAAGAAAATATATATGTTTTCTTCGATTTCTTATTTGCTCTTTTCGATTTCTTCGGCTTTGTTTTTCACTTCGTGCATGTTCGTCTCTTTTCTTTATACGATGTTTTTTTCCTGATTCTCCTAAGGTCTATTAATTTACTGTTCAAATTTTGGCTACGGATTCTTTGCTTCAATTTTTTTTTCTTTGTAAAATATGTGTATATGTAATATTTAAATTAAGACTGTTAATTTAGTTATTTCATGATTTTTGTTCGTATTCATCACATATTTTCAATCAATTATAATATTTTGGTATTAATTAAAGCAGTTAAGTTTAAAAGTGGTTTTATTTACTTATTTATTATTATTTTACATTTTCCATTATTTTTCTTGTTCATCAATTGCAATTAATACCATGAAAAGTGTGCTCTGTTATTAAAAATATGTTTTGAAATTATATGGAAATGCTATTACTTTTAAGAAAAACGTGTAGCTAATAATATAAAATATTTTAAGTTAATTGAAGCTTATAATATATTTTTTTTCTTCAGAGTTATAAACTCTGAAAAAGGGTTTTTCTCATTTTGTGTTTTTTCAATACATCAGTGCATTTAAAATGCTACTCATTCGGCAAATATTTATCAATCATTTCCATTTTTTTTTCTGTGTTTGTTATATATAATACATGTAGCAAAATTATTGACCCATTTTGCAAAAAAGTGAATACTTTAAAAAAAATAAAATGCTGGAGATATCGGTGTTTTTACTTAATTTCAGGATACATATCAACATTTTTTATTATTTTTTCCCTCCAATATTAAATAGGTTATTCCAAAATGAACCCCTGAAGTTGTTTAAAACATCCTTGATAATATTACAAAAAAAAAAAAAAAAAAATTCATTCTAAAATATTAATAAACACAAGAGGAGTAGAGTTAAGAAAATTTTCAAATTTTCTTAAAAAAAATTTTAATTTTTAAAATTGTGTCAATGATGCATTTAGATTTTCATGTGAAATAATTTTTTAGAATAGAAATGCCACATGGATTATTTTTCTAAAACCTAGTTTTTAAATGCATAAATAAAAAAGAATTGTTCAAATTGTACCGGGGTCCCCTTAATGTAATTTAATTCTATATGTATTATTTTCACAGAAAGAAACTATAATACAAATATTGTAAAAACATTTTTTTTTTTAAATAAACTGTCAATGTCGGGTTTATAAAATATGTTTATATAAAACGGGTTTGGAATTATAGTGGTAAATTTTTGTAACCCATGAAAGTCTCATCAGCAAAAATCTGAGAATTGTTAAAATAACCCGGTATTTTTCTAATGTATTTTAATTGTTTTAATTTATCTGAAAAATCGTTTATTTTTTCTCATTTTACATTATTTTTTAATTTTCATTTTATAATGCATAAATTTGAAACATTTGAGTTATTAACGTTACATTGCAATATTATTATACCTTTTTTTTACCGAGTTTTGAAATCGTTTATTTTGCAGCTTTACTTTCAGAATAACTAGTTATTCTTAGGCACTCTACTAGCAGGAAATGATAACATTTCTTAGTCGAATTTACCTAATTTAATTCTCGTTATTTTCGCATTAAATGTGAGAACATTTTGAATCTCATCCATTCGGCATCCACTAAGAAAAAACCATTTCCATCTAATATGCATTCCACGTGGAGGGATATTCAATTACCAATGTCATCTCTCCTTCCGTACACCAACGGTTGCTCTGCTTTATGACAACCTTAACAGAAGAGCCTTGCCTTTTTGTTATGCAAAACATGAGTTGCATTTAAATATTTTACCCATATCCGCGCAAATTTCTGCATGTATTTTTATTGTTTGGGCATTCCTCTGTTGCGTGACGCGGGTAGAGAGGATTATCAGCTCTCATAACTTTTTTCAAGGTCTTTTTGGTACAATTATATCTTCTAGGGGGAATAATTTTGGCAATTATGTGTGAAAAATGTTGGTCTGTTTGGCGAGATTTATGAATAATCTCGTTTTTGACCGTGGCTCACGAACTGCTAGTCAATTGCGCCAAAAACAGAACTAAGGAAGTAAGACAATGTTAGTAGTTTTCATGTTTCCCGCTCCCTATTTTTTTTATGTAATTCATGATGTAATGTTACTATTGCGATACACCTATTTTTTATAGATAAAGATAAGCTAAGACTTAATGGAAGTGATCAGTAGAGAAATAAAAATATTGTGTTGACTGCGTGTGATTGTTAGTGTAATGAATGGCGTAGAAAATAAAAGCAAGTTAAAGGTTTGCTGGTTGTAGTTTTTGTTGATGAGGTATTGATTATAGATAAACTATGTATTTATTTTCGTGTATCAGTTTGTATAGATAAGTTTGATTTCTTTGGAGTTTATGCTGTGAATTTTGTTTCTTGCGAAGTACTTATTAGTGAAACTTTGAACACAGTACTCACTCAAACGCTGAATGTATTGAAAGTAGTATGAATTTGATAAAAAAAATTTTCAAACGTTGATTTTTGGTTTTTCTTCATTCACATATCTTTGATACGAGAAAAATGAACTGTTCAAAATACGTTTTTAAAATATATATGATCCTTTCCCTCTTTTTTTTTTTTTTTTTTTTTTGACAAGGTAAAAAAAAAACCGAATGGCGATTATATAATGTATATAAATAATTATTCTATTGCATTGTATATAGGTAATTTTATGTTGCTGTTATACATTATAACACTTTTTTTTTGAATGTTTGGTAATATTTTAACTGAAATGGTTTGGTTTTTTGTTTGTTTGTTTGTTTTTTCTTAACATTTGTTTTAATTCTTTCTGTAATATTTGAAATTTAATAGTTCTAATATTTTTATTTTATTTTTGGTTTTTGATTAGTTTTAATTTGTAATTTATAATTATTTTATATACATGCTAAACTTGTGTCTATTTAATCAGGCTATTCAAAATGAATAATCTGATCTCAAAATTCCATATTTTCTAAAATAAACGACACAGAATGAAAAGTAGTACTTGATTACAAAAGAAAAATGTGGAAGTTTTATATTGTGAATATTAGATGACCCTCATGTGTTTATCGTGAATTTATTTCACGAAAACTGTTTTAGAAGCTTTCACGGAGCTACTTCGCAGTTGGATCGGTCTTAGTGGATCAGATGACTCGATGTCACACAGCTGGTTACCTAAGTCACCTGATATGGCCCTGTGTGATTTTTTTTCCTTTGAAGGTTTGTAAAAGTTAAAAAGTATACGCCTCCACTACCCACAATTTATGTGGACTTGAACAACGGATTTCTGTTGCTGTACAATCAATTACCATTGACACTTTACATGGTTTGTTTGGAATTTATATGTCGAATTGACATTATATGTGCAACTAAAGGAACACTTTATATATATATAAATAATTTGAATACAGATTAACTACTGTAGTACTAGAGCTGGTCCTTCTTACAGTATACTTTGGATTTGTTTATATTTTTTACTATTAGATTTAAAGTAATTTTCTTTAAGAACTTGTGAAATTAATGAATTGAATCTATCATAAATAAGTGGTAATTTTATTTAAATCAGTTTACTTGTGAATATTATTGAAAGTACTTTTATCAGATTTTTAAAATCATAAGCTGAGTAAATATTTTCCTTTTTTTATGTGTTTAATCATATATGTACTGCTTTTGATACTAGCTGTCTTATTGAGTTTATTGATAGTTGTTTTGTGTGTGTATGTAGAATAGATTGTAACATGTTGCCAATTTTTGTTATGTATATAACCATATGTAACAGTTCTAAATGTAGTTGGATTTTTATGAAATTTAGGTGTGAAAAGTATAACGGGATAATTAATTTATTTTATAGAAACTAATTAGTTTATTATTAATTCGATTATAAGGAATTTTATTTTAAAGAAAAGCATTATTTGTTTTTCAATATATGTATATTAAGCATTTTATTGAAGTAAAATTTGCAAAAAATAACATAATTGCCAGGATTCTTAGCTACATATCCTATTGTAAAACCTTTTTGTTGGTCGATGGATGGACTTTTTAACAACATTAATTGGCTGCTGTCTAGTTTTGAAATTTACGTTCATAATATGTTTATAGATACTGTATGTAAATTCATTGAAAGCGCCTCCAAAGATTTTATCCCATATTTGATATCTATAGCATTAATAAAGCTCTCTAAATCGTTACTCTAATTTGTTTCCTAATTCAGGTTATTATTTTAACTCATTAATCTATATCCTGTGTGTACACTTATACATGGTATTTCTGAATACATTGTCTTTGAGTATTTTCAAATCCACTAAATTACATATTGGTGATTATCATTAATATAATTTAAGGGGAGTTTAAAATTTTAAGCGCATCCTATATGTTAGTTAATTTTTTCAAGTTTGAACAACCGCGGTGCAGCCAAACCGGTAGCATGCTTGCTTGCAAATCGGCTAGTCAGAGTTTGATAGTTTCATACCCCCTTTCCCCTTCTTCAATTATTTAAAAAATTATAACAATTTTAAGTAATATTAATGACGTAAATATATTGTCAATAAAATCATTTTATTTTTTTTTTTACTCGTACGACAATTGTTGGCGCTAATGAAACTTAAGTTAAAATTTATAAAATGAATTTTAATGTTTTGTTAATGAAGCCTTCGAGGGCTTACCGTCTTTAGGTAAATACGGGCTTCACTCACCCGAGGCCCCCTAGTGATCTTTTTCCTTTCTTATGGGGTTTACTGTCTTTGGTAACACGGATGACGCACAGGATATCCTAGGTAACAGAATATCCTTTGGTAACAGGATTTCCTAGCGATCCTTCTCTAATTTCGATCCTCCTTCTTGTCAACCAATTTTTACCCCCCCCCCCCCCCTTTTTTTTTTTCTTCTAACGTCTAGATCAGTTACATCTTGTTTGGCGCAGCATAGCCATATCTGGCTCTTGCGCCGTTTAACTTCACCATCACTCACGCTTTGTTGCAGAAGGAAAATTAAAATTTCAATTACTACTTTCAAATATTTTCTGGTATGATTTCGTTTCTGTATGGATTTTAAAAATATTTTTGATGGACAATTTTTATTGTTGCTTTATAAATGTGTTTTATTACATATGTTTTATAAATACACGTGTTGCCTTTTACTTCTGATTAAAGGAAGGGTATTCAAATCTTAAGCTATTGGTTATGGACATTATGATGAATTCTTTTTTAACCCTTCTTTACATGATGATGGAAAGTTCCATTATAACATTTAGTGAACAAAAAATTGTTCTCAAAATAGGTGTACTTTAAATTGATTGTTGCTGACAATTCCCCCCCCCCTCGAATAATGTGGCATAAACAGGGCGGAGGTCACAAAAAAAAAAAAAAAAAATCAGATGTCCCAATAATTATAGCGGATTTGAAAATTTTTTTATTACTAATCTGAGTTTTTTTTATTTCACACATAAAGAGAACAAATCAATCAAAGAAGGGCTAATTGATTAATTTCTCTCTCTTTCGTCTTATTAATCTCTTGTAAAAAAATAAATCTATTGTTTATAGTTTCCCTACACTCAGATGTAATAATTAATGTATTCTACGAAAAATATACGTTTTTAAAACTCCATATTAGATTTTGTTTTTATTTTGTTTCCGAGTTTATTCCGTGCAATGTCTGAGGGAAATGTACACTTTTTTTTTTTTTTTTTTTGTATATTAAATAAAATTATTTGTGATAATTTTTAACCTCTAGTTATTTCTTCGAAGTCAGAAATTGTGTTTTGGGAACATGTTTTTATATCCTTTATGGTGTAAATTTAAAGGTGATAATGATTGTTAATGATGTTTATCAGTCATATTGTGTACATTTATGATTTACATTTATGTAAATTCTGTGTGAAAAATATGTATAAAATATCGCTTCCCCCCCCCTTCTATAATTCATTTTATAAAATTCCTGAGCAAAAAAAAAATAGCCTATGTCCGAAAATAATTTTGCGATCGAAACAAGTAAAAGCTTTGAATTAATTATTTAATTTTTTTAATATACTCTTAATAAGGATAATACTCTGATTTCGACATGCGTGTAATGGGAAATGAAAAGAAAACATAATTATTTTTTCTCTAAACTAATTAGTTTTGCTTAATATATCTATTTAAGAACCTATAGAAACTCGAAGGAAATATGACGGCACATTTTATGTAAAAGTTGCCATTTAAACAGAAGACTTATGTAGAAGGATCGAAGTGTAGGAAGAAAAATAAGTCGGTTCTTCCACCTTATAGTTTTGAACATAAAAGCCATTCTAAATATTCAGAAATCGCAAAATTTTGTTTTTTAAATAACATAATGTGTCTTCCGAATTTTTGAAAAATGCATGAGTGTATTCTTATTTTCTTCTAAGTATTGAAATTCAAAGCATGTTTTCGATTATAATACATGAGACGCTTAGATATACGAAGAATTTTTCATTTGTTAGTTTTCTTCAATACTATATTTTTTCTCTGTGGATTTTTTTTCTTCCTTCCTTTCTATAAATATGTAAAATTAAGATGGTAGTGTATAAACAAAATTGGGAAAAAAAAAAAAAAAGTCTTGACTTAGCGACTTGGTTGGATTTGGAAGGGGAGGAGGCATTTATTTTTCCATGTATGGTTTATATCTTGTATGTTTACTTTTTTTTTTATTTCTACTTTGATTTTTGATGGTCCTTTTTAAACATGCGATTCAATAACGGGAGTCATAGCTATTGGACGGTCTCAAATTGTAGACTCATTTATTATGAATTGTCATTAAGGGGTTCTCTATAATATTACATTTAATACCCTTGAAGTCTTCATGTGACGTTCACGGAAGATAGAAATTTGAAATTCCATCTCAAGTCACTTCCTCTGCATCAAACAGTGGTTTCAAAATTGTGTTATCAATAACCGATTTAGGACATTGGGAATCCCAGTGGTAAATATCACAAATTTCATGGCGGACGGCATTCGAGTCAATTCATGGATTCGAGCCCTGATTCTAAGAATACCATCGTGCGAAATAAAGGTGATTGCTGCGATTTAAATGCAACAGAGACTCTACTGGCATTGTCTAGAAGTTGGAAAAGTGCTGCTGTTTGGTTTCGATTTTCTCTTCTGGTCATTCGGAACTACGAGAATTTTTGCCATTGCCTCTTATGTTGAACTCAAGAGCGTTGTTAACTCAAACCTAAACCGCGCATATGTGAAAAATAAAATTCTGCAACTCTGCATTAGAGAAAATAATTATCCAACAGCGATAATAGCGCCATGTGTCAACCGAAGAAACCAAATAAAAAGATATATAGGCTACTGTCTTTTTCTGTCTTTTTATTTATAATTATTCTATTTGAGCATTAATATGTTGAAAATATAACCTATTTATGCGTATTTTAAGTTTAATACTTAGAAATAAAATTAATTTTTTTTTGAAATCCATATTGCCTGAATAATATTTTCCTCGAAATTGGCAGTTATATTGTGACGTTGGACTATTCTCGATTTTCTCTTCACTAACCTTGGGGACTTTAATTGAGATTCATTGCTGAAAATAACAATGACGGTATATAAGGAAAGGGAAATCTAGAGGATAGAGGACGAGGGGGATTATCTCCGAATGTAAGTGATCAAGAAGTGTTGCTGGTGGTAACTGTCGCTGAGGATTTAGTAAATGAACTTTCTCGACTGGAAAGGTTTTGGTAAGAGCGTATTATTGTAATAATGAATAGGTAGATTAATCCAAGAGAGTCATAAGAGAACGAATGTTCCTCAGACATTATATTACAAAAATTCATAAATAAATAGTTGTGTTAGACTTGACAAGTGTATCCTTGCATAGGTTATTGACTTTTAGAGTTAGTACTATTTGCCTGAGTTATAGCACAAGAGCCGGGTAGAAGTAGTGATTCGCCACAATATAAATTAAAAATATAATGTTCATGCAAATGTGTTCTTTGAAATCACGTTTTATTTAATATTTTGTTTAATTCTGTTTTAAAAAAAATATGGGGAAAAAAGGTGACTTGTAGAATCCTGCAGAAGCATATAAATTTATTAATATTCAGATGACATCAGAATAGAAATAAATCATAAAAAGTGTACAACAAGTATACTACCTTGCCTGCATTTGATGTATCGAATTACTACTTCAAATGAGTGAGGAAAATCATATTAAAACCTTCAAATTCAGTTGGGGTGTTGTAAAAATTAATGACCACGAGTTAAAGTTATTTTTAGAGTCGTCGTCTGCTATAAATCGACATTGGTTGTGAAATAATTTTTTGGCAAATTCCCTAAACGATCTCTATTTTTGCGATGTGTGAACAATGTATTAAAAAAGTGTGAAGAAGCGGGAAACTTTTTTCTCCTTTCTCTTTTAAGGTTATCCTAAATTACTGCTTTGATGAATTACAATGCGAGCGGCTTAATGAGTTTCTTTTTCTAACACTTTTGATTATTTTTCTATTAATTGACATTATTTTACAAAAATATTTTCTGTTAAGGTGAGAATGTAGGGTAACGATCGCATATGAATATGCGATTGCTCTACACATCAAGAAATGAGAATGGAATTAGTTAATAATATTTTTTGGAAAAGAAAAAATGGGACTAAGAAATTTATATTTCGAACAGAGATGGTAAACTGAACAAAACTTTTTCTGGTTTCAAAATACATTTCCTGAATGTTCCTTATTCCATTTTTATGTAATATGAACAAAATTTAAGCACAAAGAATCTCATTTTATAAATTTGTTTCTTTAAAATTATTAGATTGATGAATGCGATCGTGTCAGGGGCTTTTATTGTGATTAAGCGTTTCGAACATCAATGTTAGTTTGATATTTTCAGGCCGGCCAGGCAATTATTCTGATAGTGTGGAAATGACATTCATCGGAATCGACCGTGTTGAAAATGATATTACTCATAAGTTGTGAACTAGGGTTTTTCGTTTGTCCTATGTAATACGTGTGTAATTTGAAAGATGTCCCTTCTTTCGATGGGCATTCGTGTCATTTCGACTCTGGCTGTTTCCATTTTATAAATGTTGTCGTTGGCACGTGTGTTTCGGTTTGTACGTGATTTACGCGGTATTTTGAGTTGAAAAAGTCCAAAAATAGGATCCCCCTTCCCCATGAATCGAAGGGATTCTTTACCATTTTAAAACTAGTTACATTTTTTTTAAACCTATTTTGAGCAAAATTATAGTTCTGCTGAAAATTTGGGAAAATGTATGTTAATTTAATTGTAATGTTTTACTAGCATTATACATAGCCTGCAAACGCGTGCAAGATGTAAAGAAATGAAATATCGAAAATTAAATGCTTTTTGAAATGTTCATTAACTTCCATATCATAGAGGCGTATTCAGGGGGAGGTTGCAAAGAGACATAGCCCCCCCCCCCAAGAATTTTTCTGGAAATTGAAATATTTCATATTGAATATAATTATATTATTATACTTCTATTGATGTTCTATACTTGAAAAATAAATAAAATAAAATACCCCCCCCCCTTCTCATGCTTAATTTTTTCATCTGTAAGAGAAAAAATTATTCCATCGAAACCAGTGTTTCCCATCTTTTTTTTTTGCTATGCTCCACCTAAGCCTTTCTAAAATTCTTATGCCCCCTCTCCAAACATATCCATGATTTTTAATATTCAAAAATTGAAATGTTCAATATAGAAACTTCAATGTTAGGTTTTAAAAAGAAATCTCTGGGAAATTATTGAGCAAACACAGTAAGTCAATTTTCAAAAACATATTAAGGAGAGCTTAAATTCAAATACAAAATAATTTTAATGAAATATTTTTCTATGTTGTTTTAATTATTAGTAATTATTTATTATTTAAATTTATAGAGGTCCTTATGCTTTATACTTACTGCAAACAGATTTTATGTCAGGTTTCAATTTAGTTAACTTCAGGCTCAAGTCCGGTTTTGTTATATCCAACCTATTTCTTTTTTCTTTAATTTTTATTTTTTATTTTTAACAGCAAATCATTTATTGCACTAAATCCTCATTCAGTTAAATACGAAGATGGAAATGGTAACATTTTTGTTATCTTGCACATTTGGAAATTTGATTTTGATATCCTTCCAAAGCCATGCCATCTCTCCTTTTATAGTAAATCATCATTTTGCATTTTTGCGAGTTCTTGATATTGCATAGTTGAAATATGAGAGAAATAGACTAACATTGGCTGAATCATTCAAATTGGGGTATGAATCATTTTCAAATCAGAAAATTTTACTTTTAAATCAGCCGATGAAATTTTCAGATGATCGACAATAACATGTATAACGGTATCAGTCTCTTCACTTTTTTTGGAGCCAGTGAATTTTTTCAAAATTTTTGTTGTAAATATGTTACAACAAAAAAAATTTCCTAACAGTTTTTTTAATACATGAAGTTTACCTTACCATAGACCATTAACAGATTTTTCATTTCGGGTTTGTCGCTTAAAAATCACTAAGAGCATAAAATAGTTCAGTAAATCTTTTCAAGTTCCCTTTCAAGAGCCATCTTACTTCAGTGTGAAGTGTAAGTCTCACATGGTCTTCAATTTGTTCATCACAAAATAATTTGAAGATACGTTCACATTTGACACTAGCTTTAATAGCATTGATACACTTTACAATTGAATTTAGTAAGTCTTTTAGAACAGGCGAATTGTTTTTATGTTAGCTACCAGGTTTTCTCTGTGAATAACACAATGCACAAGAAGCATTTTCGGATTCTCATCTTTCATCAACTTCAAACAACCATTTTTCTTCCCCATCATATTGAGAGCATCATCTACAGCACAAGATGTTATATTTTTCATTGTTTGATTATTGTCATTCAAGTAATTTTTTTAGCATACTATATATATCTTTGTAGTTAGTGGTGTTTTCTAATGATTTACAGTACATTTGTTCAGCAAAATCAGTTTTACGAATATATCTTACGTAAGTTACAATTACGACTTCACTGTCTCTCAAAGTTGATTCGCCCATTTGTGCTGAGAATTTTCTTGTTTTCCGCTTTTCAGCCAGTTGTAATTCAATATCCTCACTCATTTAGTCTGCTATTATTCTGCTAACTGTATTGTTACTTAGTGGCGTCTTTGTTATCTTTTTCCAGAACCGTTTTAAGAAATGCTGATATTGATGGTTTGATTAAATCCTCCCCTATAATGACTTTTACCAGATTTAGCGATGAGTAATGAAATTTGATAACTGGCCTGAAGAGTACAATTGATAGTTGCATTATAAGCAGTAAATAGAGACTTTAATGTTACTTTTTTTGCAAAAATTTTCTTTAAAGTTTGAAAGTAATTCAAATCTGAATTAATATGAAAATATTATGTTTTGCCTTCAAATATGCCTTAAGACTACCTCGTTTCATTGGTTCGTTGGTCAGTCATTGTTGGCATAAAAGACAAAAAATAAAAGTGACCTTTCATCATAGACAGCGGATGTGAAACCAAATTTTTAATATTCCTCCGGATACTAACGAATTGTTATTGTTGGTTGCACCATTCATTTCACTATGTGCTGAAAGAAAGAAATATAAAATAAATTAAAAACTTTAAAAAAAAAAAATCTATTTCGAGACTGAAAATGTATATTTGGATATGTATGGCACATTTACCCCACCGCAAAAAACATACTTTTTCATTTGACCTAATTTTCTGGAAAATGATGCTTATAAATCTGAAAATAATAAAAAAAATACCTATTGAATTTACATGCCATTTATATATCACTTATATTTATACAATGTGTATATATTTTTTTAAACAACGCGAGTTTTACAATTTAACAGTCGCTTATTTTAAATTAACACTAACGGTGGATTCTGAGTTTTACTGCGAAACATTGCAGAAACTGAGATCCCGCCACTAAGCGTTTCGTACCATTCGGAAATAATAGCTCAAAATACTTAGTGCAGTCCCAGTTTAACCAGTAGTTCAACTCTAACGTCTAACAATGAAATCTCTACTACTGACACGACGGACAGAAGTTATTTATACTGGAGGTTTACCCAGCTCAAGTGGGGATTGAGAGTCGTCATACGGTTAACTTAAACTCTAGATAAGTTTATTTTCGAATTGCTCCCCTTAACAATTGATTTGCCCCTACGTTGGGAAGCTCTGCTATAGAAGGTTTCCCCCGCCCGCTTAGCAGTTTCCTGGGGAAGGAATACAATAGGCACTCTTTTCTTCCAGGCAATGATCTGTGAGCGCCATATACAGGACTTCGGAAATGTCCGTCTCACATCTTTCTCTTCACAAAACAGTTGAGTTCATCAAAACTTTTAACCGCAGACAGACCTCATGTCTTCGGATGAAACTAAATTAGAAATACTTAAGCATATTCTTCAGATTTATCAGATTGAAGTATTAGTATTTTACCTGCAGAATGTGGAAAAAGAACTTATTAGTACAACTGACTAGATTAACTTCTATAGAAGTAAAACTTCTGCAGGAAAATATCTATGCTTCATTCTCTTGTATAGATATTTTCCAGAATATCAATAAACTTCAAAAAATATTTGTCTCCTGTTACAACATGTACGTCGAAAGAACGTTTTCAACCATGAATTATTTAAAAAGAACTACATAAGAAACACTTACTTTGAAATGCGTTTAAATGAAACTAATATATATATATATATATATATATATATATATATATATCTGTTGTACTTCGTTCAGTTACGTACTGTTTCTTTCTAACACTTTGATTATTTTTCTATTAATTGACATTATTTTACAAAAATATTTCTGTTAAGGTGAATGTAGAGTAACGATCATATGAATATGCATTGCTCTACAATAAAAATGAGAATGGAATTAGTGTAATATATTTTTTGGAAAAAGAAAAAATGCAGGACTAAGAAATTTATATTTCGAACAGAGATGTCAAACTAGACAAAACTTTTCTGGTTTTCGAAATACGTTTTCCTGAATGTTCTTCCTTATTCCATTTTATGTAATATGAACAAAATTTAAGCACAAAGAATCTCATTTTATAAATTTGTTTCTTTAAAATTATTAGATTGATGAATGCGATCGTGTCAGGGGCTTTATTGTGATTAAGCGTTTCAAGAACATCAATGAGTTTGATATTTCAGGCCGGCCAGGCAATTATTCTGATGGTGTGAAATGGCATTCATCGGAGATCGATGATAATGATATTACTCATAAGTTGTGAACTAAAGGTTTTTTCGTTTGTCCTACTATGTAATACATTAATAATTTGAAGATGTCCCTTCTTTTCGATGGGCATTCGTAATCATTTCGACTCTGGCTGTTTCCATTTTATAAATGTTGTCGTTGGCACGTGTTTCGGTTGGCAATGATTTACGTTATTTTGAGTTGAAAAAGTCAAAGCGGATCCCCTTCCCCATAGATCGAGAGGATTCTTTACCATTTAAACTAGTTACATTTTTTTTTAAACCTATTTTGAGCAAAATTCATAGTTCTGCACAATTTGATGTATATTAGTTAATTGTAATGTTTTTACTAACATTATACATAATACTGCAAAACGCATGCAAGATCTTAAAGAAATGAAATATCAGAAAATTCATGCTTTTTTGAAATGTTCATTAACTACATATCATAGAAACATTATTCAGGAGGTTGCAAAAGATTTAAAATTTTTCTGGAAGTGAAATATTTCCTGTGGATATAATTATTATTATAAAACTTCTATTGATGTTTCTATGCTTGAAAAAATAAATAAAATAAAATACCCCCTTCTCATGCTTAATTTTTCATCTGTAAGAGAAAATTATTCCATCTAGGCTCAGTGTTCCCATCTTTTTTTTTTGCTAATATGCTCCACTAAACCTTTCTAAATTCTTATGCCCCTCTCCAAACATATCCATGAGTTTTAATATTCAAAAATTGAAATGTTAATATAGAAACCTAATGTGGGTTTAAAAGAAAATCTCTAGGAAGTGTGAATAACCCACAAGTAGATAATTTTTCAAAAAAAATTACTATTAAAGAGCTTAAATTCAAATACAAATAATTTTAATGAAATATTTTTTCTATGTTGTTTTAATTATTAGTAATTATTTATTATTTAAATTTAGAGGTCCTTATGCTTTGCTCTTACTGCAACAGATTTATGTCAGGTTTCAATTTAGTTAACTTCAGGCTCAAGTCGGTTTATATCAACCTATTTTTTCCTTTAGTACTATTTTTTTATTTTTAACAGCCAATCATTGTGCATAATCTCATTCAGTTAATGCACGAAGATGGAAATGACCTTTTTTGTTATCTTGCACATTTTGGAATTTGATTTTGATATCCCAAAGCCATTGCCATCTCTCGCTTTATAGTAAATCATCATTTTGCATTTTTTTGCGAGTCTTGATATTGCATAGTTGAAATAGCAGAGAGAAATAGACTAACATTGGCTGAATCTGTTCAAGGTGGGGTATGAATCATTTTCCAGAATCAGAGAATTTTACTTTTTTAAATCAGCCGATGAAATTTTCAGATGATCGTATGCTGCTGTATAGCAGTATCAATCTTCACTTTTTTTTAGGTATTAATTTTTTCCAAAATTTTTGTTGTAATATGTTACAACAAAAAAAATTTCTAACAGTTTTTTAATACATAGGTTTACCTTACCATAGACCATTAACAGATTTTTTCATTTTCGGTTTGTCGCTTAAAAATCACCCTAGAGCAAAATAGTTCAGTAAATCTTTTCAAGTTTCCCTTTCAAGAACCATCTTACTTCAGTGTGAAGTGTAGTCTCACATGGTCTTCAATTTGTTCATCACAAAATAGATTTGAATACGTTCACATTGACACTAAAAAGCTTTAATAGCATTGATGCACTTTACAATTTGTTAAGCTGATCTTTAGAACAAGCGGAGTGTTTTATGTTAACTACCAGGTTTTTCTCTGTAGAATAACACAATGCACAAGAAGCATTTTCGGATTCTCATCTTTATCAACTTCAAACAACCATTTTTTCTTCCCATCATATTGAGCATCATCTACAACAAGGAATGTTATATTTTTTCATTGTTTGATTATTGTCATTCAAGTAATTTTTTAGCATATATATATATCTTGTAGTTAGTGGTGTTTTTTCTAATGATTTACAGTACATTTGTTCAACCAAATCAGTTTACAGATATAATCTTACGTAAGTGGAATTACGACTTCACTGGCTCTCAAAGTTGGTTCGCCCATTTTGTGCTGAGAAATTTTCTTGTTTCCGCTTTTCAATAAGTTGTAATTCAAAATATCCTCACTCATTTAGTCTGCTATTATTCTTATAACTGTATTGTTACTTAGTGGCGTCTTTGTTATCTTTTCCAGAACCGTTTTAGAAATATATGCTGATATTGATGGCGTTTGATTAAATCCTCCTATATTATTTTACCAGATTTAGCGGTGAGTAATGGGGAATTTGATAACTGGCCTGAAATTACAATTGATAGTTGCATTATAAGCGGTAAATGAGAGACTTTAATGTTACTTTTTTTGCAAAAATTTTCTTTAAATTTGAAAAGTAATTAAATCTGAATTAATATGAAAATATTATCTTTGCCTTCAAATATGCCTTAAGACTACCTCGTTTATTGGTTCGTTGGTCAGTCATTGGCCAACAAGACAAAAATAGTGACCTTTCATCATAGACAGCGGATGTAACCAAATTTTTAATATTCCTCGGATACTAACGAATTGTTATTGTTGGTTGCACCATTGTTTCACTATTATGAAAGAAAAGCAAATAGAGGAATTACTAAAAGGCTTTTAATCTATTTCGGGCGAAAATGTATATTTGGATATGTATGGCATTTACCCCACCAAAAAACATACTGTTTGACCTAATTTCACAGAAGAAATGATGCTTATAAATCTGAAAATAAAAAAAATACCTATTGAATTTACATGCCATTTTATATATCCTTATATTTATACAATGTGTATATATTTTTTAAATAACGCGAGTTTTACAATTTAACAGTCGCTTATTTTAAATGCTACTAACGAGGGTGGATTCTGAGTTTTACTGCGAAACATTGCGAAACTGAGATCCCGCCACTAAGCGTTTCGTACCATTGGAAATAATAGCTCAAAATACTTGGGTACATTGGTTGCACAACAGTAGTTCCATCTAACGTCTAACACAATGAAATCTACTACTGGCGACGGACAGAAGTTTATTTATACTGGAGGTTACCCAGCTCAGTAGAGGAGTTGAAGTCGTCATACGAGTTAGCAAACTCTAGATAAGTTTATTTTCAGGAATTGCTCCCTTAACAGTTGGTTGCCCCACCGTTTGGGAGCTCTCGCTATAGAAGGTTTCCCCGCCCGCTTAACGGTTTCCTGGGAAGGAATACAATGAGCACTCTTTTTTCTTCCAGGCAATGATCTGTGAGCGCCATATGCAGGACTTCAGAAATGTCGTCATCTTTCTTCACAAAACAGTTGAGTTCATCCAAAACTTTAACCGCAGACAGACTCATGTCTTCGGATGAAACTGC
>BMAW01103087.1:1013144-1047252 GCA_019974015.1 Nephila pilipes
TTGTTATGCAGATTGTTACGTATTACTGTTCCATCATCTACAACCCTTTCGGATCAAAATATTTCATTTTAATAAATGCACCTTCCAGCGTGATAAGGACTGAAGAATTATTCAAGCAACCTCTTTTTGGTTACCAAAGCGCTGGGTCTGACTCTTTTAATCATTGATAAATGATGCACAAATATTATTCAAATACCTACACACTTTACTGATGAGGATCAACACAGACACGGACATCTCTTATATCACGTCAGTAATTCGGAAATTAATATTCATTATTAAGTTCCCTGAAATAGGGATTTCTTTTATAATAGTTGCGATAGAAGTTTGGAAATCATAAAGAAAAAATAATATTTTAAGCAATAACTGTTTAAATTTGTCCAGTATTATTAGTTTTCAGGGACTTTATATCAAAGGGAGGGCAAAACCAGTTTTACAAACAATGAAAGAAACTTTTTAAACTTCCCTGAGATTTGTTTTCTGGGAATATATTTTCCCAGGAAAACAAATTTAGAGCACTCAAATACAAGTATTGATTCATCGTGAGATTAAATCCTCAAAATGTTTCAAATATGTCCTTTGGAAATCTATTTATACGGGTAGCATTCAAGATCAAAAGCAACCTCAGCATTTCTGGAAGATGGGATAAAATGTAGTAAACGCTATCTATTCATCGCATTACCGCGAACACGAGCTATTGATGAGAAAAATAGTTGAGAGCAAAACATTTGAATTTCAAAATTCACTACAGAATGCATACAAAATAGTGATGTAGGTTACTAGAATATATTTTCTTGATTATATCTCTCCTTTCATCAGCAAATCACCTTACTATATTGAATCTCGTTAGCATATATATATATATATATATATATATATATATATATATATAGTGTAATAATATTAAATATACTATATAGATTTCAAATAATTATACATATTTATTTAAAAACACAAAATTAACCGATTTCAACGCAAAAACCCATTGATTTGATCACAAAATTTCTCGAATTCGGCACACGATTCGTCACCATATTGGACAATGTCTCTATCTATTTTCGACACACCCATCACTGAAATTTAAAAATTAATCAATAGATTGAAAAAGTTTGGACAATGTCATTGCCTCTACCTACTCAGAGACAAACGGTAACCTAATACAAGAAGTAACCATATATATATATTTTTTCCGGTCTAACGAGAATAAAATGTAAAAAAAAATTGGATCGGAGAAGTGAAATCTCTCCGTGTTGAGCGATTTTTATTTCGTGCTAACCGATTTTTTTACGTTAAGCATTTTCGTGTTAAAAGTTTTTTTTACTGTATTTATGCACTAAAGAACAGAATCAAACAATCTAGCTACGGCATTTAGTTTTAACATAAGATAAGGTTTTAAAAGAAATCTATCAATTTCCACCATACCGCCTGTTTTCTGTCTGGAACAAAAATACTTTCATCTTCAATTATGCTAGTTCCAGAGGTTGTTGTATAAATCTTAATGTTTTTTCATCTAGTATTTTAATTCGTTTAATTTCATATTCCAGGTGCCTTGGCTTTGAAGTGATACTAAATGATGATATTAAGAACGATATTAAATCCATTTTGCAGTCATGCATTTGCTTATCGCATTAGTCACATATGATCGATGCATTCTCGCTGAACTTGGACTTTTATCGACTAACTTATTTAGAAATGCACGGCTGGTGTTCCTGTTTTCACGCCCTGCAGCCGTCAAACTGAATTATTTTAATAACCGCGGGCCCAGTCATTTTTCTCAAGTTTGGTGCCAATTTCGTTGTCTCATTATTAGAGGCTCGAATCACTAATTACTTGACGCTATCCGATTATTGCATTTGGAGTTTCAAATATTTTGATTGAGGTTCTCGAAACATCGTGTATTTTTCCTTTCATACACATTGCCATATTTTCTTCTCCAATGGGAACGCAAGATGCATAGATTTCTTAGAAAATAGTTTTGTATCTTTTAATCAGTCAAGGAGGATGGGTTTCCATTAGCTTGCATCTTACAAATTGGGTATTTTAGCTGTGTGAAAGTTTATATAATTTGCATCTCCGATTTTCAGCTTTGACAAACTAGTTTATTTTATAGAATATCTTCAATTTTTAAAGTCAGTAAGCTCAATTATGTTTTAAACACTTAGGAACATAGTTTTTAATTTTGGATTTTAAAATTTTTCATGTGGAATGTACATATAGTATGGATTGATAACATAAGATTTTACTGGTAAAATAAATGGAACGTTATTTATGTTAAATACATAATTTTAAATTAAAAGACTTTAGTAGAATTTTATAAAAATAAATCTTGTTTAATAGATTTTTAAACCATTGTTATAATGTTTACGCCTACAAAACAAGAAAACGTTTATCTTGTGGAAACTTTGGTGGTAGGGAGAATTTTTTAGTCCAGAAGACCGCCAGAATGAAAAGACAATTACGCGTAAATGTAATAATCGATTTTAAGGTACAGATTTATTTCAAATATCGTCGCAGTGGTATCCTAAACACTCCAAAATGTTGTTAAAATTGTTTAATAATTTTTAGACAATTTCTGCTGAAAAACTGAGAGATTTTTAATTTGTGAAGGAATAAAGATTTCTTTTCCCATTTGTTAAATTATATCGACATCTCATGTTCATAAAAATCTATTATTTCAATTACTTTTTAAATCGTTATTTGATGAAATAAATATGTTTTAACAACGATTTTTTAAAATTTTTTATTAATATATATATGTTTTTAATTTAATTTTTTAATCGACAATGATGAGCAGCTCGGATGTTTTTTAGTAACCTAAAAAAAGTTGCTATATTTAACATTTTATGTGTCGTAAGTTTTCATTTGTCTTCGTAAATGTTTCTAATTCTGTGGCCAAGCTAAGAGAAGGATGAATGTTTTATGCATTTTTAGAACTAAGTTTTAGAATAGAGAATAAGGTTAGCTTCGCCGCGCTTGTGTTCTCATTTTCAAAACAAGGAGTCATCTGTCTGCTTTCCTTTGAATTGCTTGGCGCTTCTTAGCCAAAAATGGCTCTTGCGCCATAAAAATCAACTATTCATCCGCCCTAGGAGTTGTATCTGACTGACGTGACATTTTCATTTCAAATGCATGGAGACTTTATAAAGTAGGAATATAAACTGAAATTTTGACATTTAGCTGTAAAAAAGAAGAAAAAAAAAACATAGCTGATTTTTTGTGAGCAAGTGTTATCGAGCAAAAAGTTCTCGCTAATCGAAGTGGGACTTCCGTTACCATCTTAAAAATATTTCGAAAATCGGGCGATTTATTTACATCTGACATCGTTAAATGCAAAAGGTGAGCTATGTAAATCTAAATGCTGTATTTATTTCCATTTTATAGCCGGGGGCTCTGACTGCGTGAAAAGCACGTATTCGGAAACTTCACTCACTGACTACGGTGGATGCAGCTATCTTTCGAGTGTGGGTGGTTAATACGTTTCTTTTACATATAAAGTTTTGTTACTTCTTTCGCATATTTCTGCGTGTTTATCAAAGCTTTTAAAATACTTAAAATGCATTTATGTAACGCATTATGTAAACCCTTTTGAATATACTTTAACCGTATTCTCTTGCCATTTTTACGCAAAATAAACTTTTGTACAGATGCTGATATTTTAAATTACAGTTTAACTTGTTCAAACTTTTCTATGTTGAAACTATTTTCGTCCTCCTTTTGAAATTAAGAATTACTTCTAAAAATTATATATGCAGTATGCAAATCTGTTTTTACACCAACGAGTAACACAGCTTTGCCTTTCTAGTTTTTTTTTTTTTCTTTTCCCCATTCTCTCCTTTGATTTCGATCAATAAAGTGATGATATGAGTATATTTTTACTTAGAACCTAAATTTTTATTTCGAACTGTTGAATATTTCTTTTTTATTTAACTAGAATTAATTATTAATAAATCTTAACTCTTTATTTCTTTATCGCAATTAAATTCCAGTATTCTGGTTAGTTTTTTCAATGACAAAAGTGATTATAGTGTTCTATGTTGGTTCACGTTTTTTTTTTTTTTTTTTTTTGTTTTTTGTTTGCTTTGTTTTCATAATACACTTTTATTCAATATGATTCATCTGATTTCAAAATTCTATGTTTTTATAAATAAACGACTCGGAATGATAAGTAATACATGAATGCAAAGGGAAAATATGAAAGTGTTTTTACGAATGTTCGATACAATTTCCTTTTGTTACACGTTGTAAAGTGTCAGTGGTAATTAATTGCATAGCAGCAAAAATCCGTTGTTCATGAAAAAAGTTCACATTAAGTTGTGGATATTGGTGTCGCATACACTGTATCTTTTACAAACCATTAAAGGAAGGCTTGAGGCCATACCAGGCGACTTAGATGGCCAGGTGTGCAACATATAGCCATATGGTCTACTATGACCGATCCAACTGCGAGGTAGCTCCTTGAAAGCTTCTAAACCTGTTTTCTTGAAATAGCTTAACGAAGAACCCACGAGGGCCATCTGTTATTCACTTTATAAAGTTTCATCAGTTTTTCTTTGTATTCATGTATTGTATATCATTTGCGTCATTTTTTTTTTTAAATATGGAATTTTGTAATCGGATGATTCATTTTGAATAACTCTATATATTAAGAACTTTTTTCTTAAGCCGTTCCCCCAAAAAATAAAACATATTATGCTGAAATCACAATGAAATTGTATTATGAAGAAAATCTTCGAAGAATATCCATTCCGATACCTGATTAAGTGTCTAGAAATTTCATTATAGAGGTAAAACCACAAATATAAAATATTTACGTCATAATGAAAGCTATTTATTGATCTTAAAGCATCGTGCTATTATGTGTTCAACAAACAGTCGGAGATCGTGTAGTGAGAATCTCGATGTGAGTATTGGTGTACTTATTGCTAGGATATTTTTATCATTTTCTTTATGATAATATGTTTAAAACACAAAGTAAACAATAATCTTGTACTATACTTCAATCTAATATATTAATCAAAAGCTACCAAACTCCAGTTGAAGACACGCAAGAACGAAACAGATTCTTTATTTATCGATGTAGAATATCTAAGGTGATTCTCTCTAGGATCTCAACGTAACTCACTATCTTAATTTATGATTTAATTAATAAACCTATCTTACCTGTCCACTCGTTCTTAATTACACAACTTTTTTTGACAGTGATTACGTAGCTTAATACTTTTAGTGGAAGTCTCTTATATCCTGAAAACTAACTGAAGAATTTCAATCTGAATAATAATTCTCTAACCGTAAGTCCTTATCCTCTATCTCACTTCATTTTCCATGAATTCATATAATTAATGTATAATTATATCTGAATCATTTATTTTCTATCTTCATCTAATTTACCTAATCTCGTTTCATTTGGGTTGTGAAGAAATTTAATTTATGCAATTCACCCCCACACACAAATCGATAAAAATCCCCGAGTTTAGTGAAGAGAAAATCGCGAATAGCCCAACATCGCAAAGTGAAAATCAATCAGTCCTTATATTTTGTATTAGATTTTTTTTTTTTTTCTTCCTAAATCCACTCTCACACACTGGGACAATAAATGCTTTCAAGTTCACGATGGAAATTGTGAAAACATTTATCAGGTTTGTCCGCCGCTTTTGTTATTTGGAAGTATTGCTGTTACAATTAATGGGTAGTTTAAAAAAGTTTATATCCTTGCTCCGAATAAAATAGGCGTTACCCATTTATTTCTATCACTCTTCATTCGTAACTTACAAAAAGCCTGCTCTCTCTCTGTGTTAAAATATTTTAATGGATTGTTCTGGTAATCTCAATAGGAAATTAAACAGTGAAGAAATTGCATTGCGTGATATTTGCTCTTGGTTTAAAATTAAATACCGTGATGTTATTCTCATAATTAAAACTAACAGATACAAAATGTGTTTAGACATACTTAAATTCGATTCAAGGTGACGTATGTGTGAACTGCCTTTTTGCCTAATTGCGCCTACTGAATATGTCATTGTCACTCAATTTTTTATGTGGTAATAAACTAGAAATTTTTTTTAACTAGATAGGGAAAAAAATTCGTTTATAGAAAAGTATAAATAAATATTTATGGTGTTTGTTTTACTCTCTATATGATTTTTTTTACTTATTTGTGAACTTCATTGTACCTTATCTTGTTTAAATTTAACTGCATAAATTCCAATGCATTGCTAAATAGTAAAATTGTGTATATTCTTGGTTACAGTTATTAGTTTCTTGCGTATTTTTTGTTAAAAAATTATTGTAACAAATGGTTTTTCTTAAAGAAATCATGTAAAATTCGTTTTAAAAATTATGTTTATAACACATCGATCAATAACTCCCGAGACTAACCCAGAGATGACGCTCGTAGTAAACCAGTAACCAGGTCTTTCTAGAGTACTAACCTTTGCTTGAAACGTGTCAAAATTTTAAGTTGATCGGACCAGGAAAAATGTTTTTTGAAGTGAAGTGAAAAAGGTTTTTTCCAAGTGGGTGCCGCGATTGCTTTCGATGGAACAAAAACAGCAAGGAGTCGATGATTCAGAAAGCTGTTTATCGCTATTTACTCGCAACAAAAAAGATTTCTTGCGGGGGAAAAAATGGGGGGGGACAAAAAAAAGATTTGGAAAAGCGTTGGAACGATTGTATCACCCTAAAAGGTGATTAACAAAAGGTGTTATGTTGATGAATAAAAAAAAATTTTGCAAAAAAAATGTTGTTTTTCAATTTTAGACTCGGGAGTTATTGATCGATGTGTTATGTGTGATTTTTTTACCTCTAAAATTTTAAGTCAAGTTTTAAAAGAATATTTTAACGAATTGTGCAAACTTGAATACATTGTGTGAATTTATGTTATGGTTTTATTTTCACATTTTTTTGGATATGAAAGGAGATGCTTTTAAATGTTCTGTTTTTAATATTACATATTGTTCCCCCTATTTTATGAAGCAGAGTTGCTCTTTATATTTTAAATATAATTCATATATTGCTTTTTAATTTGTTGCCGTTCTATTACCTGGACAAGCTTATAAGAAAAATATGAAGCGAAAAGAATTTACGAGAGTGCATTACTTGTTTCATCAAATCACTGTTGTTTAAACCGAGTGTTTAAGGTACTGAGAACTTACTTGCAATAAAAGTACAATAATATATTTCTGTTACTCTTTTCTTTCCTTTTTTTTTTTTTTTTTTTTTTTTTCCTTTCGACGTTTTGGCTATTTTTATTTTATGACCTTTCTATATTTAAATCCCATTTCACTCCATAATCAATACGTACGGCTGCCAGACTAAGTTTTAATGTATTGTAGATTGAAGTTGATAAACGGTAGTGAAATCTCGGAATGGGAACTTTTTCTGTTTAGATTCCGAAAAGAATGTTAAAAATAGTCGTTTTCTAGATACGAAAATGGGAAAGGGAATTACACTAGGGATTTTATTTCATTCATCTTTCCTCGATATTTTAGAAATGTTTTCCGAAAGATTGTTTTTTAAGAAGGCTCCTTTATAGCAACTTTTTTCCTGGTGCTTTACGTTGATTTTTTAGAATTTAGATATTCCTAACTGGAAAAAAAAAAAAAATTATAACTACTTTCTGGGGCAGTTTTATGCATGTTGTGTGTATTGGTTATCGCTTTTTAATCAAATATTCTAATTCTTTGTGAAAACGGAATACATTTCTTCTTGAATGGGGAGACTGAATAAGCTGCAATATTTTGCAACTAAAAATTAGACTATTTAGGAATTTTTTACGTTAAATTTTACACAATGGAAATTTTAGTGAATTTTTGCATAAATTATTATAAACTCCAAAAGCTCATTAAAAGTTCACTTAATGTAACCCAGCTTCCTTGCGCACGCGCACTCAAATAAGTTGAAATTATTAATTACAAATAATTTGCAATGTTTCCTATAGATGGCGCTATGCCATATTAAAAAAATGTAAACTAAAATTGATATTCTGCCTTGCACATTTCTTAGACATCAAATAATTGATTTAGTTTGTAGTTATCCAGAGTGGTTGTAGCTGTTCGCCTTGATTTTCATAAAATTTAAGCCATCGAGCTATAAAAGTACAGAATATACTAAAAAGAACCATCTTTTTTTATAAAACTTTACAAGATACAATTATATAATAGATTCCGTACTTTTCCCCAACATTTTTGGATTATTTGACATCGATACTCTCGTCTATTTGATGTGATTTTCTGCAATTGGAGACAACATTGCAGGTGTTAGACAGGCATTGTTACATGCATCATATTAAGGCGCACACACAACTAATGTCCATATTATGGTTATTAACTCATGTCGCCCTCTGTAAGAAAACAGTTAAACTAAAAGTTACTAAACTAAGTTACTATCGCATTTTTCCTCCTTCAGAACAAATAATTTGCAATGTTTCCTATCGATGGCGCTATGTTATATTTAAAAAGTTAACTAGAGTGACTATTCGGCTGTAAGAGGTATGGGGGTGCTGACCAGCATCATTCCTTAGCCCCCCAACACTGGATTATTTGCCATTACTGATGTTCTCATCTACTTGATGTAATTTTGATGAGGAGGACAACATTGTACACGTTAGGCATTGTTACATGCATAATATATGTGCCCCTCCTCCAAATGTCATTATGACTATTAACTCATGTCGCCCTCTATAAGAAAACAGTTAAACTAAAAGTTACTAAACTAAGTTACTATCGTATTTTTCCTCCTTCTGAACAAATAATTTGCAATGTATCCTATAGATGGCGCTATGTTATATTTAAAAAGTTAACTAGAGTGACTATTAGGCAGTAAGAGGGATGAGGATGCTGACCAGCATCATTCCTTAGACATCTCGTACTTTCCCCCCAACACTGGATTATTTGCCATTACTGATGTTCTCATATACTTGATGATGTAATTTTGATGAGGAGGACAACATTGTACACGTTAGGTGTTGTTATATGCATAATATATGTGCCCCTCCTCCAAATGTCATTATGACTATTAACTCATGTCGCCCTCTATAGGAAAACAGTTAAACTAAAAGGTACTATCGAATTCCCCCCTCCCTTCTGGATTCTGTTATCAACAAATTCACTTATTGCTGATGTAAATTTGTTGGTCTCGAATCTATCAGATTAGGAAGTCTTAACGGCCTTTCGTCACAGGCGTGCTCAATTTGTTTGGAAAAGGTTAATTTTGAGTCCAGAATGCACCCCTGGTTGATCGAAAATTTTGTTTAACTTGTTCATTTCTTTCTGAGTATCAGAATACAGTTTTTGGGATATAGTTGTTTTTATACATTTGTTTGTTTTTTGTGGTAGAATTACGGCTCTGTTTCGAATGAATCATTTAATGATGACATCCGACGAGTAACTGAACTTTATCTACTATTAAACAATATTTTCCGGTCCAAATTTTTACAAAGTATGTGTGATAATGATAATCCTTATATTCAAAACATCATTACTTTATTCCTAATATCCGAAGATCTCGAAACTCACGTTTTCTACCCTTTTTCGTTCCTCCGTAGTATACTATGTGTGTGTGGTATCATATTTAGAGTATCCACATCCAAATGTACTGACTAGTGTTCAATTAACGTCCTCTTATTTAGCCTACTGTCCACCTATTTTTTCTTCTGTCATTAATTAAAAACTTATCTTTAATTTATTTTCTGGAATTCATAATTTTTCTAAAAAAATTATTTTCTTAATGTTTTTTTTTTTTTTTTAAAAAAATCTCTTAATAACGTTAAACATTTTTTTGGTTATACTTTGCAACCTAAAACTTTTGAACGATACGTCGTAAGATTACAATTTTGGCACCTCCTGAGATATCTAGTCTGACTAATTTTATCACGAGTGTGAAAATTAAATAACCGACTATTGGCGAATATTTTAAATAGTTCCATCCTGGAATTTGTCAATCCAAATAATACGGTATTCATATGGTATATGCAATGAACATTTCGCTCTCCTTTTAAAACGGAACGGGGGGAAATATCTATTTGTGCATTTTATACAAAATTTTAATTGCACAACTTTGAGCGACTTCAGCCTTTTCGTTCTTTCCCCTCGCTGTTTCCAAGTTTCCCGCTCTGTTATACAGAGCTCTGGCGCGTTTTCAGTCAAATTGCGTCATGGTCTATGCTTGTGACAATTTATCATTCTTTAAAGATTTTTTCGGGGATCGTTATATATTCATTTGTTTGCCGTCATCAAAAATTATACTAAATTATTTTTGTAAAATGTTTCTAGGGTTATATTTTAAATATTCGCTTGTTCTTTTTCTCTTTCGCACTGATACTTCAGCTAGTAATAATATAAAAAAGATTTTTTTTTTTTTGAAGTACGTCTGTTTTCCCAATGCTCCCCATGAAATTATAACTTAAGACATTTGTTATGCAAAAGATCAATATATGCATCTTATTCTAATGAAGTAGTTTTTTTTAAACGATCGATAGAATCCCTAACATATAAGTAAATCGATTGAACTTGATTCCAATGTACTTGAGAGAGCTTCATGACAATAATAGTACATAAAGTATGGACGCTAAAATTAGCTATAGTACTTAATTCCACTGACTTGAAAAATATAATTTTGTAATATTTTAGCGTTATTGTCTGCTTAAGGATGTAAGAGATCGCTATTAGGAAATGAAGTATATTTTTAGTGAAAGTATTGTAAATAATAACGTTTTTAAAGAAAACGTTGCGAATTTTGGGTGAAAATTTATGGAGAATTCGTATGTTAGTAAATGTGTTAAAGGACACTAAAAAGAACATTTTTGTGTTTAAATTATTGGAACATTTATTTAATATTGAAAATAAGCCAGTTTTTTAAAGAATACTAATTCCAATCAAATTTGCAAATTTCGTTACATCAAAAATTTTTATCGTCGGAGAGTTGCTAAAATCTTGAGGATGTTGGACTATTTTCGTCCGAAGCTTTTGCAATGTCTTATGTGTAGAAAGTTTCTTAATATACTCCACGAATGATAAATTATTTGAGTACAAGTTTGAGGAGCTGCCTTATATTGTTATCCAGTAAAATTTTAAATATATAATTCAAGATTATAATAAAGAAATAATGGGAAGGATATAATATTAAAAATCTTGTTTTTCAGTCTGAAAAATACTTGAATCTGAATAGAATTCTCTTGACCAATGTCTAAGTACTAAACCGTATGAATTTAGGATTTTCCCGCTTTTCATATTTTGTTTATTGTTAAGACTTAATTTAAGTTTTTAATGTCTTGCATTTAGCATATGAGTAATTCCATATTTTTTTTTAAATGTTTGAATGCACTTCAACGTATTTTATTATGCTTTCAGACTGGTTTTCTGATCCCATGCATTAATTTTTATATTACAAATGTAACCCTTTTCTAGTGAAAAATATTAGATTTGTATGTTAAAAAAAATACTGATTATCCTTTAAAAAATGCATTTAAGAATAAACATTCGAAAAGAATTGATAGTAACAAAATCTAAGGAGTTATCTATGGTTTCTCCTTGTCTCTTCTCACAATTTCTTCTCGTGCTGTTTGAAATATTTCAAAACAATATCTTGTTTTGCCTTTTATAACAAATGCACTTACTTAAATAATTTTTTTTTTTTTTTTTTTTTTTTTTTGTGGGGAGAGGTATCTTCTACGAGTACTTATGGCTTTAATGTAAGTGTCGTACCTTCGGAACGTGCTGAAATTTTTTTTAGCTGGCCGTCAACTGTTATTCAGGGCACAGTTATCTTCGCCATCAGCAGCTTTAATCTTTTTTTTTTTTTTTTCCCTATGTAGAGGAATGAGAGGTACTTCCTAACTGTAGGAAAATAACTTTGCAAGATTCATTCCTTCGAACTTTCTGTTCCACAATTTCATTTTTTTGCTTCTCCTCTCTTCCCCCCACCTAAATCCTATCACATTTTTTCTCTTTCTAAAATAATTTCCAAATGCTATATTTTGAAAGCAATCCATGTGAATCATTTTTGTAAAGGTTTCAGAAATTTTAAAATGGAGTATAGTGTTTTTCTTGATTGGCGCTGTATTCTAAGAAACTTTTTTTTTTTTAAATGGCTTGTGAAAAGTTGAGTGTATGACGGATGTCTTTATCATCACAATTTTTTCTATTTAAATACTCATAAAAAACGTTCACATAATTACATGTTTTAGAGCATCAACATTTCATGAAGGATAGGGCGCAAAATACAGAAGAACTTGACTGAAATAATATCTTAACAGCCCAGCCAACATAATATACACTTTACTAAAAATATCGTAGCGATTTTTTTAAAAAATTCTACTTATTTCCAGTTATGGTTAACGAGTCATAACATTCACCAATGAATTATTACCAGTCGTGTTGAAATTGGTGGAGTACCATTTTCGCCACCAATAACTGCAAATATTTTAGCAGGCGAAAATAAAAAAGCATACCTACCAAACCGCTTAGTAAGTAACCAAACCTTACTTAGTGTGCCTAACATTAAGTATTCCTGTTTCATAAAACAAGAAAAATAAGTTTAATTACGCTTATTAATTTGTGAAGTTATTCTGTGTCTTATAAGTTAATGTTCAAGAAAAATTGTTGTTTTTTATTAAAATTTTTATTATTATGTATTTATGTTTACACTCGCATGAATTTTAGGCATTCAGTCTTTATGGAAATCAAGCAGTAACAATCAAGCGAAATCAAGCAATCAAAAATTAAACGAAAAACTGGTGTAACGGAGAGACAAGAAAATAGGGAATTTGAGTACTTTTTTGCTGTGACCAAAAATACATAATAATTTATGTAATATGTAATAATGCTATTAGAGTACCAAAGTTTTACAATATAAAACATTATTATGAATAACATAAGCATTATGATACAAATGATAAGGAACAGTACTTCTATCACGAAAGTAAATTAAGAGTACTAGGACACGTGGGGGAAATAAAATACCAAATTTAAGACACTTTCTTTTTTTGTGATATTTATGTTTAAATAATTCGTAGATTTTAAGTTTTAAAATTAGGTTTGTGCATGTGTGTGTCTTATATTGATATTTAATCATTTTATGGAACTATAAAAATATTTTTTAGACAAAAAGTTCTTTTTTCCCCCTTTGAGTTGAATATGGACGTGATTTTTCAGATATATTTGCATTTAGGTACAATTTTTATTAATAATTTTCCATATATATACACGATATTTACTTAGTTACTTCTTGTACATAAAACAGTGCACAAAAAATAGTGAACCAACTATTTTAATTATATTTAAGTATATTTTCTCTGAAAAAGATTATAGAACTTTGTAATGTTGTATTCTTTCTTTTTTTCCATATAAAAATTATTTCGTAAAATTTAGGTATTACTTAGAGAAAAAAAAAATTTTGGTTCACTGTATGCATGAGTATTCTTTATAGGAACATAAAAATAAAAAAAAAATTGGAACCATATTTGTGTAATAATCTTCTTTAAAATGGTTCATAAATATAAATATATCTCACAAATCATGCCCACCCTCCCCCCCCCGGGGGGGGGGGCGAGACTTTCTTGACAAAAAAAAATTACTTTTATAGTTCTTTAGAATAATTAAAACATCATTATTAAGGGCATAAAAAAAAAAATCTAAGCTCTTCGAATAATATAAAAAAGATATACTCCACAAAAACAGGAGCTTTAGATGAAGTATTCCGCAATTCCTCCCATGCCCTGATACCCGAAAGGAAAAGAAAATCTAACACCTTAATCCCATAAGTGTGGCTGTTAGAAATCGCCCTGGTTAGAAAAGATTTTCGACATTCATGTACTAATGGCTTCTTCTTAAAAATAAGTACCCGCTTTCTGTTTGTGAGCTCTGGACTAATCATCTGAATTCCGATACCTGTTATCGTATCTTAGATGTAGAAAAGTGAAACTTGAGAATGCTGTTTTGAAATGAAAAGGATTTCTTGTTTCGAAATCCTTTTCATCTCTCTTTAAGTTTGGAAATATTTTATTTCGGAACTCTTCTAGGATTAATAGATTTCTTGGAGGCTTCTATTGAGAAATGTTAGTTTCTCTTCTGTGCTTTTTGTTTTGCTCTTCATTTTAAAGGAATGGCTTTTCAAAAATTTTCGAGGATAAGGTTTTGAAATAAAATCAAATTTTGTCTCACTAATTCGCGTGTATTTTCGATGTATTTCCTTCTAAGAAAGCTTAATTGAAATGACTGCGTCCGTTTTCTTGGGAAAGAATTATTGCATTTCTCATTTTCTTTGGTTATTCCTTCACATTTTAACCTTTAAACTAACGTAATGAAGAACGTTGATAAATCTTCGAATTCATAAGATCTGAGTGCTTGATTCTGTAGTCATTATTAATTCTTTGGATCAAAGTAATGGAATTTTTCTAACTTTGAATAATTAAATAATATTTATTAATTTTGATCAGAAAAACAAACGTTTCATATGCAATCCGTTCTAGTTGTTTTTCATTCCGTTATAATACACTATAAGGTACTTCATGTTCAAAGTGGATGTTTGATTATCGTATAGAATGAATCACTCGATTCGGTTTACAAGTTAACCAAAAATACAGTTTAAGATGATTTTGTTGGTTTGCTTGATTAATTTGGGTTTTATACTTATATTTATAATATTTTTAATTGTTGTATAGTAAAAATGTCCATTGCAGCAATCAAGTAAAATTTTTTTAAAAAAATCATTAAAAATTTTGCGTACATTCGGATTAATTTGATGATAATAACTGAGAATTTCTTAACGAGGTTTTAAAATCTATTTTCAATTCCACGAGATAAAGAGACGTATTACTTCTCCCTTTGCGTTGAAAATGATGCTTTTATAGTTTTGTAAACTACATACTCTTTTGAAGTTCAAGAAATTATCACACACACTTATCGGATATGATTATCTAACCGAAAATGAGCTCGCTTAAGTACCACACTAACTGCTTTTATGGTAGTTGAAATCTTTGTATAATAAGGAGTTAAAGTTTTATTGATTTCTATTTGAAGCGATTTTTTTTTTATTATTATTAAACCATTTTTCATTTTAATAAAATCTGTTGAGGTCTTAATAGGCTTCATACATTTGATGAAACTATTGTATAAATTTGAATATCTCTGCCTCATCGATTTTTTTAATCGATTTTAACAAGTGTTTGGCGTAGCATGGTTTACTTTGGCTCTTGCGCCATTAAACTCTACAGTCACTCACTCAATTCCTCATTGATTTAGAAATTTAAATTAACGATTTGATGCTGCTATCTAAACAATGTTTCTTCTTTCAAAATTGTTCATGATAATTCAAAAATTTTGGGACAAATTTTAAGAGGTGGTACTATACAACAACCTCGTTGGTGTAGGAATGTTTGGGCACAAGTGATGCGTTTAGACACAAAAGTCAGAAAAGAAATAGATATGAAAGGAAGCATAAACTGTTTACTTACTGCATCATTATTAAGTGATTCTTAACAGAAATGTGTACAATAATAGCATTGCAAAAAAATTGCCTCCACCAATAGTGTCAACATTTGAAAATGATTGACGTACAGCCTCAAAGATGTCATGTATTTCTCGCTTATGTGCTGCCGCAGTAATATTCGAGCAACTTAAGTCCTTAACAGCGTCAGCTAGATCCTTGTCAGCAAGAACCTTTAGATGTCCTCATAAAAAGTAATCGAGTTTAGATAGTTGTCGGGTTAATTAAGAAAACAATTTGTCTTCTGGTATGCCAATTATCGTGTTTATGATAAAACGCATAGGCCGCGGTAGCCTAGTGGTCATGGCATCGGATTCGTGACCGACGGTTTTCGTTCAGTCGCAGGCTCAATCCTTGGCCGCCAAAGACCCGCGTGTAGCCGGGGCTGATGTTCGCTAAAACTGTCGAATCTCCAAGTCCTGTCGTTGGTGTAGAAGTTTGGAGAGGAAGGTGCTAGCTCAGGTGTCGTCCTCGTCACTTCTCCGTGATTCAAAATTACGTGGTCTTTCGCCAATAGCCTTCGTGTTGCTTGTAGTGCGACGTTAATATAAACTAAACTAAACTAACTAAACTAAATGATAAAACGCATCATACTTAGTCTATGCATTTCCTTACAAGAAAAATAGGTTTGTTGCGGTGTACTTTAAAGTTTTCCTCGTGAGTTTTAAGTCCCCTTGTACATACATTCGATAATCATATTTTGGGGGGTCTCTTTTACCACAAAAGTATTTGAATATTTGTTTTACAGTTCATGATAGTGAAGAAAGCAGTTGTATGGTTCTTGTATTCAAAAGTATGTGTACAGCGAGAAGCACCCCCCCCCCATCGTAAAGTACAATCAGAACATATTGCTTGTCATATGTTGCAATTAAGACACTCTTTAACTTTGTCACTTCATCAAATTAAAGGGAAATTAATGGGGGAATGAGAAGAGCGTGCTCTTTTCAAAAATTCATTACCCCTTTCTCATTTGTTCTCTTCTCTAGCAAGTCTTTAGCTTAAGAGCAAGCTCCGTCGCTAAAAGTTCCATTTATCTCAGCTTAACGGGAGTTGTCACTTGGCAGCGGTTCGTGTTATCTTGTCATTTAGTCTTTTCTAACTTTGCCCCAGGATCTTAATTTTAGGTCTTTCTGTACATACGTATATATTATTTGAGCCTTGTTTAAATATTTTTCTCTTTTTTTAAAATAATCATTTCCGTATCAGAATAAAGTTATTTGTACTAAAATTCTTTCTTTTCAGTTAAACAACAGATTTATGTAAATGTTTCGCCAGAGCAACTGCTGTTTAGTTTTATTTCCCTCCCATTGTCCGCTTCTACAGACTATAACATGCTTTCTCTTGTAGAGGAAGTGTTTCAATTAATCTTCTGTTTTACCTTCATATTCTTAACCTTTAGAATATGCAAACATTAGCAAAGAATGAAAACAATTCGCTGCAAAGTGACATGATTTTACATTGTATGCTATTAGTTCAATGTCTTATGAAATTATTCAAGAATTACAAAATCGTGATTGATATGAATTCTAATCCAGAGGAGAATTTCATGGATAACAGCATACTCGCTGTAGGTATGCAGAGTTCTGTATTGATTGGACTGTTTTCGATTATTAGTTCTTTCATTTCAAGATCAAGCCATGTTTCTCAGATATTTAAAAGTTTTTTTTTTCTCCATTTTTTCGTTGAAGTTAATATTGTAATTGTTCCATCCCCCCCCCCGTTTTAAACTTTATAAAAATGACAGATATTTGCAACCCATGGGGTTTTTAAGGAGGACGATGCATTTTAAAAAAAGATTTTATTTTTTAAAAAAAAAAAAAAAATCGAAACTGTTTATATTATTCATCATTGTGGAATCAAAGAAATGATTTTCTCTGTGAGATATTTAAAAAATGTTTTGCACAACAATCAAAATCTGTGTGTGTTACACAATTTTTTTGAATTTTTAATTGTTGTTTCGGAAAGACACTATCGATAGTTGTGGCTGAGTGGTCAAGGTGACAGATGGGAATCCCCTCTAAGCTGTGGGTTCGAGCCCTTCCAAGTGTCACCTTTTGAGGGTTATTATTATTATTTTTAAAACTAATTCATCTCTGATATGCAGTTTCATTTGATTTTGAGCTGTGGTCATTCCACGAGAATAACACCTGAAATGAATCTTTACCTTCAAACTTCCGCATCACTTTCAAGAAAGAACTTAAAAAAAGTCAAATAAACCGAAACTACCGCTTCTTAAAAACTATTGCATAAGGAAAATGTACTAGAATTATGTCGACTTTACTTTAGTGTTGTGTAATGTAAAATTAAAACAAATATTTATTTATGTAATCGAAACGAATTTAACTGAAAGCAACTTAAAAGTGTCAAAAGGGAGCCGCAATTATTTACTTTATTTTATAACGCCCTTTGCTCCTTTTTTAAAATTTTTACTCCATTTAGCTGAAATATAGGAGAAAACATGAGCTGTATTATGGATAGATCATAGTATACATATTAATGGAGCTTAATCTTATGCCAATTGCAGTTCCCTTTGACTAAATGCACACACACTTGGTGTTAGTATTTCTCATTAAAGTGTGCCCGATTCTTTGCCTTGAATATTTATTATATAGGGTGTTGAATTCGTGTTCCATATCGATCTGTAATTAACGCCTTCGCTGATTATACTATCTTTGAAGGAACTGTTATCGCTAAAGAACTTTCTGTATTATACAAGGAGAAATACACAGCCTGTCGATAACAAACTGAGCAATAAATTGGATGTACCAATTTCTGTTTTCGAATTAATCCTGTCGTATTTAAAGTGAATAGATGGCCAAAAGGACTGTGAGGTAAAAATTAGTTTAATTAATGATTGATTAAAATATTTTCGAAGAATTCTGCTCTTAAACTCCCATGTTTATTTTTATTAATCTTTTTTATGATAAATGTTTGAAAGTTAAGTTCGTTGCTGCCAGCGGAAATTTTTGTGTTGTCTCTATGCTCTTGTACATTTGTTAAACACTTAATCAAAATATTCATTTACACTAAATGTATTGAAAACTTTTTGTTTTGTCTTGATGTGGAGTAAATTAATTTAAGAGTAAAAATTCAAGGGGCAAACATGTGTTCAAAAATGTGCATTTTTGAAAAGCTTTAATTGTATACTTTGTGATAGATCAATTAAGTTGGCGACGTTTCTGCGACGCTTCTCAGTTTTAAATACAAGGTTATTCAAAATGAATAGGCCGATTTCAAAATTTGATATTTTCAAAAATAAACGCCACAGAATGATAAGTAATATATGAATACAAAAAAGAAACTGTGGAAGTTTTATACTGTGAAAAAAAAATGGCCCTTGTGTGTTCTTCGTTAAGCTATTTCACGAAAACTGTTTTAGAAGCTTTTACGGAGCTATCTGGCAGTTGGATCAGTCGCAGTGAAGCAGATGACTTGATGTTACACAGCTGACAACCTAAGTCACCTGATACTGGCCGCCCCATGCGATTTCCTCCCTGAGGGGTTTGTAAGAAATAAAGTGCCTGCGCCACCATTACCCACAAATTTATGGAAACTTAACAAAGAATTTCTGCTGCTGTACAATCAATTACCACTGACACTTTACAACGTGTTTGGCGGGAATTGACATTTTACATGTCAGGAAAGGAAGTTATACTTAACACTTGTAAAAAATTTAATAAAAAAAAACTTTATTTCCTTTGCATTCATGTATTACTTATCATTCCGTGTCGTTTTTTTAAACAAAAATATAGCATTTTGAAATTGGATTACTCATTTGAATAATCCTGTATATTGCAGTTTCACAAAGATTTGTTATGGGCATGAATGAAAATTGGGTGTAATTTTACTTTTTTGCGTATAATATTTTCTAAACTTTCTTGCACTTTTGAGATTTTATCGAAGTTTTTGAGTGCAACAACTAAGAAACGTTCTGAAAATGGCCTTTTAAAATTTATCGAAATTTACTCTGTAGGGAACTACTGCATAATTCAAATATGCTAAATGTTTTTTTTTTCTCTTTAGTTTGCATACTTTTTATTGGGGGGAAAAAAACTAAAATTAAGCATGAGGTAGTAAAAATGACTTTCTTTATACAACTTAACTAGGGATAAAGTCATGAACGTCCCAAACTTCAAAAAACATAGCTAATATATATATTTTTAATGTTCTGACTATAATCATAAATAAAAAGTATACTTTTAAACATTTTTGTAAATAAATTTAGTTTCCTTGTACGTAGGGGTATCATCCAAGTTTAATTACTATGGAATAATTGAAATATCTGGTTAAAATTTATTCTGCGTATTAATTGAACCTTACGGGCATAGTGTCGTAAATTATTCTTGTTGATTCGTTTGGTTTCATTTAGCTATAGATTGAAGTAACTTGCCGTATGGAGAAAATAAAGTTCAACCCTTAAGTTCTACAATGATGGGTGAAGAAACACTGAGAGAAGTATATAACTCTGGATAGTAACTATGTAAAGAAGTCTTAAAAAATAATAATAATTTAAGTTTTCATCTCGATTTTTTAGTAATAAAAATGTTACAATACTGAGGGTTACTTCAATCTACGACTTGGGGCCGCGGTAGCCTAGTGGTCAAGGTCGTGGATAGCGGCTGGCGGTTTTCGTTCAGTCGCGGGTTCGATCCTTGGCCACCAAAGACCCGCCGTGTAGCCGGGGCTGATGCACGTTAAATCTGTTCGGGGCCCAAAGTCCTCCCGTTGGCGTGGTGTGGATGTTAGGAGAGGGGGGTGCCAGCTCAGGTGTCGTCCTCGTCACTTGACCGTGGTTCAAAATTACGAGGTCCGTCGCCAATAGCCCTCGTGTTGCTTCTAGTGCGACGTTAATAAAAACTAAACTAAACTCAATCTACGACTTCCTGAAACCAAACAAATGAACATTAATAATTGTAATTATAACATTATGTATATAAGGATCAATTAATATGCAGAATAATTTTTATCACATTATTTAGGACGTTTTTTAGAAATAATTAAAACTTGATGGTACCCCCGCGTTTGTACAATTTAACTTAACATGCAGTATTTATTAACTGCTTTTATTTGAATCATTGTCTGTTGTTTAAAAGATTAGTGCAAGATTGTGTAACTGATTTGCCCTGATGTGGGTCCATGAGATTTATGAAGAATTAATTACGTTATTCCTAAGGTTTTCGAATTTTGTAGAAACTCTTTCCTTGAATAAAATATTCTTGTTTATCGTTAATTTGGCAACAAAATGTTATTTGATTGTCAGTTATAATTAAAAATTATGACACTTACCACTCTAATGCATTAACTTCCTCGAAAGGGGGCGAATTTTCTACCATCCAAAGCTGATTAGTTCCGCAAAATTCTAAAATTAAGTGTGCAAATTTTCAGCTATTCGTCTATCTTTTGAAAGAAAGTCCTCCTCCCACTTTAAACTTATTCTTATTCTAGAAATACATTAACTTCCTAATTTGACTTGTACGCCCAATTTTCATTTTCAAAACTTTTCTACTTGTAGAAAGTAGGTATATTGTTAGAATTTTACTGTATGGATATTGATGAGATTTTAGAAGTTAATGTACATTTTTTTATTTGTATTTAAAAGAAGTTTCTTGAAAAATACCTTATTTCCTTACACATAAAAGTAGTAGCTGCAGCGGAAAAGGCTTTTCGGGGTTCTTAATCATTTCGGGCTTTAATATCCGATCTGGATGGTGGAAATGTATTGTGAGACTGAACTTGGAAATCTACACTTACCGAGGAGTTTAAGTAGATCATGGATGTTTGAAAAAAATTGCAAAAGTAACGAGTAAGACGAGCTGTAGCTTAAAAAATTTGAATAATTACTTGAAAGATTAAAATTTAAGAGAGTTAAAATTTAATACTTGTTGTTGTGAAAGTAAACTAATATAACTCGGTACTTTGCTGTCTAAATACAGAGCTCTGTTACTATTTTGTTCTATTTAGGAGAAAGAATTTTCTCTATTGTAATGAAACATTCATGGAAAAAGTTACTTTCTTAAAATTTAGGTACACTTTCAAACATACAATTTTTTTTTTTTTATCTAGATGTCGATTTTTGGTCTCATAATAAAATTCAATTTTTTAACTTTAAAAATCTATTTGAATTTTGTTTCTATCTTATTTAGAAGCTAAGTTAGAGCTGTTTTAATATATATTACTTGATCATGGATTTCTCTGACCGGAAAGGCTCTAAAACGACGATTTTAATTACTGTAAAAAGTTTTTTTTTAATTTTATTTTATTGCAATAAAGTGAAAATTACAATGACTTTTAAAGAAATTTTCAGTGTTCAGAACTCGAACTTTCTTAGCTTCTTACTTAAAGGCTATTTTATCAAAATGATAATCTATTCCCTAGATATGGTTATATTGTGTGTTATTCTATGTACAAAATGTCACTATAGAATTTTCTTTTGAGTTATGTTTTGCGGAAAAATGTTGTAATTTTTGCTTATATTTATATAAAATGTCTTTTTGCCAGAAAAATATACATTAACAAAGCTTTTGTTTTCTAATTTTGAAATCCCATAAGGTCATAAATATACATTTGTGTAGGCAAAATTACATTGATGCGAAAGATTTTCTTCGAAGGTGTACTGTTACCGTGTGAAAAGATAGACAGATGTCATGGTGGTTGCGGGAGATGGAGACCGGGTTCGATTGTCCAATCTGGTGAGGAGCAGATTTTTTCTTGATATTTTAGAGGAACAGAGTAGGTTGCTCTCCTCGGTTAAGCCGAGAGAGCTTGTTCGGGTTGGCCAATAGGAGAGGTTCCTGTTGGCCAATCGGCCGGGATGGCGAGACTCCTACTAGCCAATCGGCTAGAGGCTTGTTATTTTATCAGAATATCCCTCGCTTGTTTTTAATACATTTTCAAATACAGTAGGATCGGTTATGGCGATTTCGAAATTCACAATGTTCCAATCATTTTCTTTTTTATTTATTTGTTCCAAGAGTTCAAGCATTTCATCAGAATCATTATCTTCCACCGAAAAATCCAAAATTGATTCTGTTTTCGCTATTAATTTAGTTACATTTCCGCGCAAAGCGGATCTTTTAATTTTCATTTTTTCAAAAGTATTCATCGTGTTTCCGAAATCGATTTTAAAGACATGCAAATTATATTTAAAGATTTACCTTTAATTGGCTACGTAGATTCCTGTCGGGTTCCTCTGCTGTGGCTTTAGTAAAAAATGTGGAAGAGGGATGAGAGAAGGTAATTATATCCTGTAAAATTTCTCAGGGCTTATGATTTCTGTATTCTATTTTTCTATGTTTCGTAAGGTTCTATTTGTGGAATTATTTATTTTATTCAAGAATATACATTTAATAGAGAGGTTTTTTTTAATAAAGGTTCTAAGGAATGGGCATTGTATCGAATTTCTGATGTCACAATTTCTCATGTACTAGAAGGCTTTTATAATTTGTCTTAGAATAATATTTGGAGAATTTTCTAGTAGCTCCATGGTGGTTTCTGCAGAATGCGTGCAAATTGGGCAAGCGTAGGTCAGGACTGTTTCATAAAAGTAGGGTAACTTTTTACTTTGCAAATAATCTGATGCTTCCTTGCAATGTAAAAAAATTTCCCTACCTCTGGGTTAGTGTTAGATTTAAACTCGGCTGTCATTTGTGTATATTTATCGATTGTGTTTTAAATTCTGATTTTTTTTCTTTATTTAAATCAGTATTAAACTTTGCTGAATAAATATAATTATTTTGAAAAAATGTGGTTATTTAAAATATCTTTTGCCGCTTTTTTTTATAACGATTTCTCTTTAAAATGTGATTTTTTTTTTAATATAATAACGTATAAAAATTTATTACATATGTTTTACATAATGAAATTCATATTTACTCCTGAAGAGCAAACATAAAAAACCGTAGGATCTTTTTGGGATTACTATTCATTGTTTTGGAACTCGAAAACAGGACTATATGAGAGCGAGTGAAATATATTTCTCTGAGAGAACTTCTGAAAAACTAACTTCTCTCGGTACTTCTATCAAATACTTGCTTCCAAACTGTAGCTGTGCGAAAAAAGTATTTTAATTTCTTACTATATCGATTAAAAATGAGCTTAAACAAAAATAGTGAGGTGTTAAAGAAATTCCATTTTAGATCGTAAGGTACATGATTTGTAATGGAATCGAGGTAATCATAAATAATTAAAGAATAATAAATATGCACATTAATTTTCTGACAAATCTCAAATTTGTTGCTTTTGTACTATATTCCTTGAAAGGTGGAGGAAGTACGAAATGTTATGAATACCATTTATTTTTTAGGTGAGATCATATTACAGTTGACTAAAATGCAAATTTTGCTTCCGTAAACGCATTTTAATTGAAGCTATTTAGAGAATTCTGGTATCAGTAGCTCTCGGGGCCTCACCTTCTTCAGGTAGATATTTGCATCACCCACCCGAGGCACTCTAAAACTGTTTTTGCCTTCCTATGGGGTTTACTGCCTGAAGTACACACGGATAACGCTCCTCCAGTATACCCTAATGATCCTCCTCTATTTTCGACCATTCTTTTTTGCAGCAAGTTTTTATATTTTTTTCCAATTCTTTCAAGCGTCTGATTCAAAATAACACCTTTTTTGACACAGTATAACCATATCTGGCTCTTGCGCCATTAAACTTCACCTTCACTCACTCTCACTTTGATATCAGTAACGCATTTATAAGAGAAATGATAAATCGAAGTTACTTTAAAATGTAGCGATTGGTCAGAAACTGCTTTTGAATTTATATATTTTGTTGACATTTGTATATATTTTTATCAGAATACTTGTATTGTTATCGATAAGTAGTCTGTTGTCGATATTAAGTTGCATAATTTCGATAATGGGAATTCATAGCAGTTCTTTTTAAACAGACGAAAGTAAAACTTATTCATTCGAAAGCTGTGCTCGAAATTTTTTTTTTATTTCAACCCACCTTCTCGTGTCCTTATTATATTCTTTTAATAAATGCTTTCGATAGAAATGGGCGTGATCCATTATCACGGGAAATTTCTCAATAATTCTATGCGAGAAATCTTGAACTTGATAATTGGGGAGTTTTTATGTATTTCTTATGTAATCATTCACAGTAGTACTAGGTTTGTGGCCGATAACCTATTATGTTTTTGTGGAGCGCTATGTTTATTTTTGCAAAATTAAATCAAAAGATGTAGATGTAGATGTAGTAGCTGGTATGAATCGTAAAACCATTCCACTCTACTTTAAAGTTAACATCTCCACAATAAGCAATTCTAGTGAACTTACTTTAATCCTCTATTTAACAGAACTTGTACAGTTTGTATTTTCTTATAGTGTATTGAAAAATTCATCCTAACGATTATCTCACTAAATAAACTTTTTCCTGACGTCGTAATGCATAGGACTGGATATACTTTGATGATACTGGAAATGCGGTAACACTTTGCACTGTAGGAAGTGGTAACCTAGGGCACATGGTCGCAGACGCGCGGCCGGCGGTTTTCGTCGAGTCGCAGGTTCGAGCCTTGATGCCAATAAAGGCGCGCCGTGTAGCTTGGCTGATACGCGTTAAATCTGGTTTTGGGTCCGAAGTCTTCCCATTGGCGTGCGGGTTCGATCCTTAGCCGCCAAAGACCCGCCGTGTAGTCGGGGCTGATGCACGTTAAATCTGTCGGGGCCCAAAGTCCTCCCGTTGGTGTGGTGTGGGTGTTAGGAGAAGGGGTGCCAGCTCAGGTGTCGTCCTCGTCACTTGATCGTGGTTCAAAATTTCGAGGTCCGTCGCCAATAGCCCTCGTGTTGCTTCTAGTGCGATGTTAATAAAAACTAAACTAAAACCTTCCATTGGCTTGGTGTGGAAGTTTGGAGAGGGAAATGCCAGCTCTGATGTCGTCCTCGTCTCTTGACTGAGGTTCGAGATAACGTGGTCCGTCACAAAAAAGCCCTCGTGTTGCTTCTTAGTGCGACGTTAGTAAACGATCATCAGCACTGTTGGAATCTTATGGCGGAAAAACCGGAACAAATTATGGAAGTACGTTATTCGATCAGTTATAGTCACCGTGAACGATTATCTGTGAATTCGTTAGAAATTATATTAGAGAACGATCGATTTAGAATTAAATTCCTAATGACTATATTTCACTAAACCGTACTTTTGTATTTTTTCACAATGATTAATTATGTTCATTTATTGTTTTTAAGTTATTATCGCCGCTACATGTTACTCTGATGTTGAATAGAGTAAATTGGGATTCTTTAGAAACAGGGAACCAACTCATTGAAGCTTATGCGTTATAAATCATGTATATCAATTCATCTTTGGAAATAACGATGTTGAGTGATGGATTGGGAATGTCATAAACAGTAAGATACAAGCTGAAGCAAGGTCTGCCGGCAATATTCTCCTTTTGAAAAATGAACGCATTCCTCTGTATTTCTCTTCCTAATGATTTTTTGAGGGTTGAAGAGAAGGAGGGATTTTCCCTGATGCTTTCCCAATTATATATAAAAATTTACGCTTGCTTCCTCCCTTTCTTCCCATACTTAAGTTTTGTATAATTAGCTAAAGAATTTGGAATCCTTTAAGTTGAAGTTTTTTCCCCTTTCCTTCCCCCCTTTATTAGTTTATTATAGCATTTCGCCGACGGATATCAGCCAAAAAAAATTGGTGAGGGGAAAAAAAAAGAGCTTAGTTGCCCTTCGACCTTTAAAGCGACGGCGCGTTGTTTTCTTTTGTTGTCTTGGTAAATGTGCTTAAAAATTGTGCAATCTATTTTAAAGAAAGAACTGCTGTTTTCATGATTGTGCAACCATGAAATAGTGATGAACACAGCCGCATCACCATCTTTTTTAAATTGAAATAATTAAAGGTGTATAAGAATTGAGCGTCTCATCTCAAACTAAATAAGTGGCTCTTCTGAAAATTTCGTCTGGTATTCATTTATTATTTCAAAGCAGCTTATGAGAAACTATGTGTTTGGACGGCTTATTATCGGTGCGCCTCTTTCATCTTAAATTTTGTTCTCGTTAAATTTCTAGAAATGATTTAGTAACTAACACGCGCCCTCGCAGATATATATTTAATTCAAGAAAAAAAAAAAATGTTGTAATGTGGTGAAGTTAAACTTGTTTTGCAAGTCTCTATTTTATTTGACTCTTAAATATTTCTTTACGAGATATATCTATGTAACATTTCTTTGAAGCAATAATTTTACTTTATTCTGTAGTACCTGTGATACTTGATAATACAAACTGCTGGTAATATTTGAATGCTGTTGTACGCGATTTGAATAATAATTAGTTGAAAGAGTAATATTTTGATTTATATCACTGATTCATCTTTTAAATGTTTTGCTTGATAACCGATCTATTTATCATTCAGCAACTGAACCTGTAATAAAATATTCGATTCAGTTGAAGTTATGTTTTTAAAAAGGTAGATTTACCCAACTTGCATTTGTGTGAGATCTGGATAATAATTTAAAGACAATAATTGTGTTACATTTAGAGACTTTCCGAGCATGTGATACTGTAAAGCTACTGGCTCTGAGGGGTGAACCTTCTTTAGGTAGGTACAGGAAGCATGACCCCCAGGCACCCTAGTGATCTTTCCCATGATGTTTACTGTCTTCGGTAAATAGTTATGGCTGACGCGCCTCCAGGGTATTCTAGCAATCATTCTATATTTTCGACCCTCCTTGTCAACTAAATTTTTATCCCTGTTCCATTTTTTCAAACGTCTACATCACATTTCTATTTTATTTAGCGTAGTACAGCGATGTCTGCCCATTACACTTCACCATCTCATCACTGTAATGCAACTGATGTTAAAAGAATATTTCCCCAACAAGTTGAGTTTTTCGCTCGCTTGTTGCATATTTGATTACAGTCCATGGGGCTTCGGTTAAAATTGAACTGAAATTATTTTTACTAATTGATGTCAGAATTAATGCTTATAACTAACATACATGGTTAGCTAATCTAATCCATACCTTGGTCTAACTAATGATAGTAAAAAAAAAAATTAAGTTTTTCACCTAATTTTACTTGATTTATTGTTTCATAATTTGATTTTTTTTCAATATCTTTATGAAATGAATATTTAGGATACATTTTAAATAAGTTTTTAGTCTATTTCTGAAGTAATTAGAAATGGCGAATTCTAAGATAACTCCAATTCGTAGGTTATATGTCTTCTGAGAGGGTGCTTGAGTTCTAAAATCCAGTTTTTTCATTCGGGCAGATTTAAACTTCCCTATCCACCGATGCCAATTTCTACTCTGATGTATCGTTACTTCCAAAGCACATTCCGAAAGGGGGCGTTACTGCTTGATTGATGAGTTCACATTCACTTAGATATGTTTGGTGGAGTCTGTTCAAATATATATTTATGGGAATCACAAAGTTGAATTCACTTTCATAGAATTTAGACTTATTTTTATACCGGAATGGTACGTAAAACATGGAAACATTCCAGTATGGATAGGAATTTAGAGGAATGAATTTCCTACATCGCTTATCGATCTTGGTTTTAGCTATTGTTTGCGCCAGCTTTAGCTGTCTACTAAAGCATTGATTAATTTCTTCAGCTCATTTTTTTTATCCTCTTAACTATTTATTCACTTTTTTCCGCTCTTTTCCTTGCTTTTTATTTATTTTTTTGCTCATAAAGATCAGCTGAAGAAAGTAAATTTGACGCACGGTAAAAAAAAAAAAAAACGATAGGAAATGTTCAGGAATCCTTTGTGCGATTTTTCTTTCTGGGGTAACTTCTACGAGTTTTGTGGGTTTTTTTTTTTTTTTTTTTTTTTTTTTTTGGGGGTGTAGTTTTTTAAATCTTGGAATTTTCTTCGCGAAATAAATTTTGATGCCAATTTTTGTTTTTAAGGTCTGAATGTGTGTCGTTGAAATATCATAGTTCTTTTAAGAGACTGTAAGGAATAAATGATCCAGATTTTTTTTTTTTAAAGTCTTGTGTTAAAGAATGATATAGATTATGTCCTTGTGTCTTGAGATTCAAATGATTTCTTTGTATGTTTCGTTATAGTAATCTGTTAAAGTATACAAATGAAAAGTGCATATTTTTACATTAACTTGGTTATAATTCTTGCATTATTAATTCGTTTCAAATAACCCCTCTTTTGCTGGAGTTAGTTTATTTATTAACAAAGAATTAATGATGAAGAATATGCTGTCTTTTATTCTTTTGTATAAGCTTTATTTTACTTTATAATTTCATTTTTCCAAAATAAATCTCGAGAGCTCGTATTTAAAATAAACTCACTCTGGGTTAACAATGTCTTCGAAATAGAATGTTTAAAATGTGCATTTCATTTATCACTCATGAAAATAGCACTTAATTTTATTGTTGAAATTTATTTAAATATATAATTATTAATTCGTGTAACCCCATTCGTAACCGTTAATTGAATATAGCAGAGCGAATTCCACAGTGATTTCCCCCCACACACCTCCGCATCTTAGCACTCTATTTAAAATAAAAATTTATTACCTTAATCTTTTAATGTTGGGAACTAATTTGTCTCTTACAATTGAGTGGTATATGATGACTCTATTGGATTAGCTCATAATGAAAGACGGAAAGAAATAATCTTTTAAGTCAGTAAAAATTAAACAGTAATTCTTGGATTTGAACCTTCGTATTATTTTCCCGGAGGAATTCAACAGTTAATCTGTACGAATAAAAATGCGACCTACATTTCAAAACTTAATTCCCCATTCAACATCTTTCATAAATGGAAAGTGAATATGTCTTAGCGCTCTCTTAAAAATCTTTTCCACTATCCTCGCTTTTAAATTGTGATGTTTGAAATTGTGGCGCTTTTTTGTTCTTCGGATGACTCGTTGTGTCTTGATGCATCTTCGGACCCCCCTCCCCCCCCCTCCATTTTTCTCGCTGCTGTATTTTTCAAGCCGTTCTCTAAGTGGTATTTCGTTCACTCTGCTTACTGATAATGCAGGGGGCTGCTATATAAGCGGGGGACACATAATCGATAAAGTAGCTGCTGATTTTCTTGACGTTTGCGCCATCTCTCGCCTAGTTTTCCACTTATCTCTCGCTTTCTACGGAATTGAACACGCGCTCACTCATAGTGACTTGTGATGCCGTGTTTATGTTTTTCGACGTTTCGAAAAACTACTTCACAAGCTATTTGGCTGATGTATTATTTCTGAGAATAAGTAGCGAAAAATAGTGAGCTGCTTAATTTACACGTAGAATTTGTTCATTTTCCTTTGATAGTTTTCAGGAATTGATGGAGGAATAGATATTTTATACACGTGTTGAACATTTTCATATCTATTTTAATCTTATTTATTTAAATTTATTATTATTAATATTTAATTTCGTTTTTTGTTTTCTTTTCTCTTTGAGTGGTAAGCTGTGCCTAAAATTGTGAAATTCATAGAAGATCATTGGAGACTTAACATTTACTTCCAGCAATTTGCTTATTAAGCTTATTTAAGAGTGTAGTTATTGTTTCATCGTTGACAAAAGTGGTGTAATATATTCTTTTCTAGTATATTCTTCTTTAAAAACGTTTTAAATAGAAATGTTAAGTTTTTTTCAAACAAAAATTTGCTGCTGTATTTATTGTTATTTTTAACTTAAAGCCTTTGTGACCAGAATCTAATGCTTCCAGACACGAATTTTGAAAGCTTTATAATATATTTTATTTCATTCTTTCATTAAAGGTACAATTTAGTGCTCAATAAGAGATACAAAATAGATTTGAAGATTTAACTTTTTGAAATGTCTACGTGGAAACTCATTTTTATAAGCTCTGTTTGGGATTTATCATATTATATGTAAGTACTTGCGAATGTTGTGTATTATTATTATTTTATTATCAAATTTTGCAAGTTGTATTTTTCACTGAATTCTCGACCGATATTTGGAATTGAAATTGTAACTTCCCTTGGTTATTGATAGCTTGACTTTCCATTGTAACTTTTATAATATATAATCTCTAAATTACATAAATACAAATAAAGAGGAAGGTAGATGAAATAAGTCAATTTATTTTTATTCAAGTTATGAACACTTTAAATTCTGATGAATACCTACTCTTTTCATGGCTACTTTGCCTTAGCGTGCCTGAATTATCATTTGCATTATTAAATTAAATTATCTCTTACTGATTTGCTCGCGTTCGAGTGAGTATGATAATTGAAATCGAGGGTTTTTAATCCCTGGACCTTTTTCTTATTTATTCACAGATAGCTCTGATCACTTCCTAGATTACGAGCGACTGGTTCTAATGTCTCATTTTGATTCACTTTCTCTAACTAACTAACTTCCAATCTCAACTTTAAATCCTTGGTTGCATTTGCGCGTATGGCTTCAAATTTATTTATTTCACTTCAAAATTCAATCTAATTTTCATGAATCGCGCTTAATTTTATTAGAAGGAATTTTGAATTCAAACTCAATCAGAAAGAAACTCAAAGAGTTCGTTTAAGAGAAAATCGCAATACAGTACAACGTCACAAAATACTCCTATCCTCGATACATTAGTTAATATAAAGGAATATTATAAATGTGATATACGTGGCAATAATTTTTGATGGGAAGATTTTTTAACATGTAGTGAGTATCATTGAAAATAAAGGCTAAATTTTCATTTTATATTTTGACTGTCAATAATTCACAACACTTTACTGCAAATGACTATCGAGCATTTTTGAGGAACATTTAACTGGTATCAAAATGTCTAATTGTAGAGCATTTAACTTGTGTAAGGTAAATTATTTTTCATATTCAAGCCATCTTCATTTACTTTTAAGTTCAAGATTTGAAATACTTATCCTGACATAAAAATGCCCCTATCTTAATATAAATCACTGTTACAGTAACTCATATTCTCTCTTATCATGTTGCGACTGTAAAATATTTCGGAACATTTTTTTTTTTTTTTGAAAACTGCAAGCTTGTTAAAAAAAAATCTTATGTTGACATTAAAGTTAGGAGACGCGAAATTAGGGTTTTATTTTCGACAGAAAAAAGTTGATTCATTGAAACAGAAATGAGTGGTGTATTAAAATGCAGGATATTTACAAAAGAATATCCCACTTTGTAGATCAATTATTACAAAACTAAAGAAGTTGCAAGCTTATTGGACAAATTGAATTAAAAAATTTTAAAGTTTATAAAATTATAAATATTCGATGTAACCATCTCCATCAGCATGAACGATATCCTGTCGATCTCGAGCTTCTTTCAGCATGTTCGATGCCATACAATTTGAATAGCTGTAGTTGTTTGCATTTTTCTTTCGTTAATGTGGGAAAAACACTTAATCCTTTTAAATAGCCCTCCCCCCCAGCATTCAAAAAAATGCAGGGTTGTAAATCGGAACTTCTTGGGGACCACTGATTAAAATCTAGGTCGTCATTTATTCTGCTTTCTGGTGGTGGTCACATTGAGCATTTATAATTTGATAGACTTTAAATTCTTATTTGTAATCTAATTTGTTCAAATAGGTTGTAACTCCTGTAATTTTGTAATTGCAACTTTTCAACATTTGGAGAATCCTTTGTAAACACCAGGTATTATATTCTCTATTAGCGAAATCAATGCTTTCTATATGGAAAAGTTTCTATTTCGAGTTTGAGCCACGCTTTTTAGCATTTACGAATGCAGACTGTAAATCATTATCATGTGGAAACTGTATCGTGTTCCATGGTGGAGTTCATCTTAAAATGACGTTTTTTTTTTTTTGGGGGGGGGAGGGACATTACAAAATTAAATATAGTTATATGTGTGTGGTTGAGCTGATTGTTATGAAATGACTTATTCGAATTTCTAGTATTTTTTATGTTATTAATGGGATAAGTGGTAGAAAATTTTAAGAAAGTTTATTTTGCAGATTTTCGTTGTTGTATCCATTTGTAATAAGAAATTCCTCTGTATGTTGATCCCCATATCTCCTTTTTTTTCCCCCCCGACATCGAATATAGCTTCTACATTTATAAATTATGGGGACCAGTACACATTCACCTGAAAGTCCCAATTCTATGAAACCTCCTAACTTCCTTGAAGCATCTTTACGTGGAATTTTGAGGAAATTTGATGAGTTATGCGTATTAGTTCATTTAACTATTTTCGTCACCTGACCGTTGTTAAAAAATAACAGCCATGTTGATCTAGAGCTAATTTGATTCTGAACCAAACCCAAATACATATGCCCATAAACTTCACTTTCACTTACTCTCTGTTTTCGACCCTCCTTCTCGTCGAACAATGCATTGGACATACTCGATTTTCCTATAGACATCTCTTATTTGGGGAGAGTGCTCCCGAGTGTCCTTCCTGCCATGTCCTTTACACGATTTATCACATTTTAATTGTATGTCCGGTGTTTGATCAACATCGCCGGATTTTTTTTCAATCGTCAGTTTTAAACCTATCTGACTTTGTGGGGTTTTCCCCCCACCATAACTTATTTGCTTTTTTAAAACACATTGGTCTTTTACACCAAATTTGAATTTTTAACTTTTAACCTATATTACTACCTTCTGTATGTTTCCTGATTTAGAAATTATATATTTTAAGTAATTTTAACAAGTGTGCTCGGCGCAGCATAGCCTACCTTGACTTTTGCGCCATAAAACCTCACAGTCACTCTCTCACTCTTGTCGAACAATATCTTTTTAAACTTCTAGATCACAGATTTACCTTGTTTGGCACTGTATGGCCACATCTAGCTCTTGTTCCAATAAACTTCACTATCACTTCCACCTTTCGATTCGACTTATGATATCCAATCAGCGCAGTTTTTAATAAGATTTAGCATATAATTTTGTGTTTACTGTAAATGAATGATTACTAAAGTAGAACATTACTTGTAATTTTGCTTTGTTTCATAACAAAGTAGGAAGCAGTAGTGTATTATTTTACTTATATATGACCAACATTATCCAATAAGTATTGGGTAATAATACAAATTAACGTCTCGTTTTGCAAATTCGTTTTCATTTTTCCAAAATGCTTGTTATCTTTATGCTTTACTTCCAATTTGTTCCAATAAATTTTAAAATTATTTAGTTTATGCTGATACTTTGGCTTTTCTCTACTTCATTCTTCAATTTTAACCGAATTCGAGAAATTGTTTTCAATTATTAAAATACTTGTATAATATGTTGTATTAACAGGCTTTGCCCTCTCGATAAGTTTTTGCTAGTTACGTTAACGTATTTTTATTTTCTATTCTTATTTGTATGCCTTTAATAAGAAATGAATATTACCGTTTATTTATGTACACGCTAAAGTAATAGCTTATAGTGTGTGTGCTTGAAAACTGTTTATTTTGTCGTAGTTGAGTCTTTAATAACTGTATTTTTGTACGCACTTTTTTTTGAATATTTACTGCAATTTCTAACCATATTTATTTTTGTATTTTCAGGTTCAGTAACTCACCCAAATTAAAACCTTGTTTAGTGAGTCGCATGGGTGACCAGATTGAATCTTCATCTCCTTCCAGCAGTGGTAGCTCAAGAGACTCTCCTCCCTTAACCATGGGATCTCATCACAAAGCTGGCATGGCACCTGGATCCAAAAACAAGTATGATAGATTTTATTTTATCTATATATATATATATATATATATATA